>JAZKJV010001232.1:0-412863 GCA_037367405.1 Ottelia alismoides
TATGTCCTCTTCTTCTAACTCCTCCTCATCTTATTTGCTTTGTAGTGTATTCTTTTGGATGTTTCTTTTTACATGTTCACATATTTTAAAATATAGAGCTGAGAGAAAATAATGCATATTCATAGATTTTAAAATTTTGAAAGGTATGTACATGATTCTATACTTACAAATAAACATGTGTACATGATCATTTTATCGTAAATAAATCTTCATACTAGATCCCATCATATTTTTTATGGATCCTAACATGTTCCTAATCACTTAACTATAAAATTTAACGCCTTTTTTAGGGGGTCTACATCCATTGTGTGGCATAGGGGTGATATCGCGTACGAAACGGAATTTATTCAAAGTTTGAAACTTGAATATACATGGATAAAAGTAGGATGATAATATTAATTGAGCATACCTAATGATAAGAGCTATCATCTGAAAAATGAGTCTACATTATGGGTTCGTTTGGTAACTAGGTTGGGCAGGAATGATAATTGTGACGTGATGTGACGTTGATTATATGTTATATTAACTTTTTAATGATTATAATATATTTTTATGTTAATAAATTATTTGAACATAGTTAAAAAACATTATAATAAAGAAATGTAAGGTCAATACAAGTAATCCCAACCTAGGTCGGGAGGGTTGGAACAAGAGGTATACCGGTGTATACCAGCAACCAAACGAACCCTATGTGTGTAAGACCTCATTCAATTATAAAGAATTAATCCCTATAGAAATCTTAATAAACTAAAGATAGAGTGGTTTTACTAGAAAAATAAAGTGCTACATACTTTACCGAGAGCTTCCTCCTACTATATCCAAAATAAGAACAAATAAGATAACATATGAGCACCCTCACGGTCATGTTCATCTGCAAAGTAATAAAAAATATAAGATAAAAATCTAGGTTAACACGTATATCCATGGAAGCCTTCCACATGTAGAAAGTTTAGGTGTCTCATCAATAACATCAAAATTAAAGGCTATTTTATTGACACTTCACAAATAAATATTACTCACTAAAATAAATGCAGCACACTAAGAAGTGTGTCCTCTCTTACAAGATCGTGCTCCATGCACATTAAACTAATACACCATCTAACACATACTTACACATACTCTAATATACACGCACACTCTCTATAATACATATTACAATAATAGACTCCCTAAGATACATGCACAACATGCACACATAACACACATACACAAACAACTCACACAAATAATCTCCACACCCCTTCACTCTCATACCCACACATATATAACTTATAACAAAAAACACTACAAAGAAACAACACTATATTAATACACTACATTCTCTAACACACACGCCACAGACACACACACTACGTATACTAACACACATATTACATATATACTAACACACACACACACCAACACCAACACATACGTACATACTTAAATACCACAAGTACATATACAATAAACTCTTACTGACAGAATCTGTTCTAAAATCTAATCTATGGTAATCTAATCTAATAGTGTCCAATCTACAAGTTAACAGATTTAAACAACATTGTTGTTTCTAATGGCATTGATTTAGGTATTTCATCATACATCTTTCATGCATGTTGATTTGCATATAGAATAACCTAACAATCAATTATAACATCTAATATCATCATCATCAACAACAACAACAGTAAAGCCTTTTTCCCACAATTAAGTAGGGTCGGCTGCATGGATTCTTTGCCTCCATTCAGATCTATCTTGGGTCAATCCCGGGCTTATATCCATAAAACAAAAATCCCTTCGTATGGTCTTTTTCCAACACTTCTTGGGCCGTCCCCGCCCTCTCTTAGCCGACTCAACATCCCAACGCTCGCATCTCCTAACTGGTGCATCAGCTGATCTTCTTTGTAAATGACTAAACCATCTTAAGCGGTTTTCTCGCATCTTATCCTCGATCGGAGCAACACCAACTTTCTTTCTGATTGCATCATTCCGAATCCGATCTTTACGTGTGTGTGTGTGTGTCTACACATCCACCTTAGCATTTTCATTTCCGCTACAGCCATTCTCTACACATGTCTATGGTTCACAAGCCATCATTCAGATCCATAGAGCATAGCAGGTCTCACGGTTGCTTTGTAAAATTTTCTTTTAATTTTTAAAGGAATTTTCTTATCACAGAGAACAACAGAGGCTCCTCTCCACTTTAGCCAACCTGCATTTATTCTGTTAGTAACATCTCCATCAATTTTCCATCATGTTGCAAAATAGAACCCAGATATCTAAAAGAATCTCTCTTCTGAATGTTATCATCACCAATCTTCACCTCAATTCCTTCATCATTGCTTCCATCAAAGGTGCACTCCATATATTATGTCTTATCCCTACTTATACGAAATCCTTTGCTCTCCAACTCATGTCTCCAGACCTCAAGCTTCTCATTTACTCCATCTGTAGTCTCATCAATCAACACAATATCATCAGCAAATAACATACACCAAGGTAACTCATCATGAATGTGACTTGTCAACTCGTCTATAATCAAAGTAAAAAGAAATGGACTCAAAGCTGAACCTTGATGTAAATCAATATTGATGTCAAAATAGCCAGTCTTCCCATACGGAGTCCTTACACAAGATAAAGTCCTATCATACATGTCCTTTATGAGGTTAATGTATAGGACCGGCACTTGTCTCTTCTCCAAAACTCTCCACAATATCTCTCATGGGACAGAATCATAAGCCTTCTCCAAATCAATAAAGATCATATGGAGGTTCTTCCTTTTAGCTCTATAAATCTCCATTGTTCTCCTCAGCAAATGGATGGCTTCAATAGTTGAGCGACCTGGCATGAATCCGAATTGGTTTTCTTTTACGTTGGTAACTTACCTCAACCTTCTTTCGATCACACATTCCCAAATTTTCATAGTGTGACTCATCAGCTTGATACCTCTGTAATTTGAACAATTTTGAATGTCCCCTTTATTCTTATAAAGAGGCACCACGATACTCCTCCTTCAATCTTCAGGCATTTTCTTGCTTCGCCAAATAACATTGAAAAGATTCGTAAGCCAAGTCCAACCGTGCTCACCTAAAACTTTCCATACTTCTACAGGGATGACATCCGGTCTTGAAGTACTGTTCCCATCTAGTCTCTATATCCTTCTGAGTAACAAGCACGTGACCTTCCTCGTCCTTAATGCATCTCACTTGAGGAAGTCTTTGATTTTTCTTTCTCTTGCTTTGTCCAACCTGAATATATCCTTCTGGCCCTCCATAGAGTCGAGATTTTTATATAAAACTTCATAAGCTTTTGACTTAGCTTCGCTTACAGCCTTCTTTGCATCCTTCTTCGCTATTTTGTAGTTTGTGACAGTTTCCTCTGTTTTATCCTTAGACATGGCTTTAAAGCATGCTCTTTTAATTTTTATCTTCTCTTGCACCCCTTCACTCCACCACCAAGCCTCCTTTTGACCTGGGGTTCCTCCCTTTGACTCTCATAGCATCTCTTTGGCTACCTTTCGGATACAAGATGCTACTGCCTCCCACATCTCGTTTGCACTTCTGCTACAATCCCAAGATAAGTCTTCTAATACCTTCTCTCTGAAGCTCGATTGCTTCAGTGAAAGATTCCACCATCTAGTTCTAGTAATCTTAGGAACCCTCCTTTTCTTTACCATCCCTTTTATTTGCACATCCAAGACAAACAAGCGATGTTGGGTTGTCAAATTCTCTCTTGGGATTACTTTGCAGTCTTTACAACACAACCGATCTCTTCTCCTCAACTCAAAGTAATCTATCTGTGTTCTAGTTGAGCCACTCTTATAAGTAGTTAAATGCTCCTCCCTCTTCTTGAAGAGAGTGTTTGTTATGAAAAGATCATATGCCGTTACAAAATCCAGGATGGCTTTTCCCTCTTCATTTCTATCCCCAAAACCATATCCTCCATGAACACTAGCATACCCTGAAGCATCTTTTCCCACATGTCCATTAAGATCTCCACCTATGCAAATCATCTCTCTTTGTGGGATTCCTGGTAAAATCTTATCTAGATCCTCCCAAAAAGCTTGTTTAGTCCTTTCATCTAAACCAATTTGCGGTGCATAAACTGAGATTATATTCAGAATTTCTTCTTCAAGTACCAATTTTAGCAATATAATCCGATCCCCAAATCTTTGCACCTCAACCACACAATCCTTCAAATCCTTATGAACAATCACTCCAACACCGTTTCTAGCCTTATCTTTACATGAATACCAAGGTTTAAAGACTATCTTCTCAATCTCCCTTGCTTTCTCTCCAACCTATTTAGTCTCTTGAAGACATAGTATATGAATCTTCCTTCTTTCCATCGTATCCACTATCTCCATCAATTTTCCAGTTAAAGTGCCAATATTCCAACTACCAATCCGCAACTTCCGTTGCTATCTCATTTGGACTAACTTCTTTACTCACATGTGTCCATTATGCGAGAACCCTTGTAATTTTTGGACTGCATCCAGACGGTGATGCAGCGGAACAAGCTTAATTACCCGCATGCGTTCCTCATGCGAGAACCCTTGCACATTTTGAACTACATACAGGCTGCGATGTAGCGGCCCTTGCTAATTTTTCATTGCATTCGGGCGATGCAACGTGTCGCAAGTAGGGAACGCCCCAATGAAATCTGTATGTTTGCTTAAATCCATGTTGAAAAGATCCGACTGTCATGAGGCAACTTCCTAAATAGTATTTTTTTAAAAAAAAATATATTTAGGAAGTTGTCTCCGACTGTTTTACGTTGGTTGTCGGCTACCTAATGCAACCTCCTCATTTACCCGGGCTTGGGACCGGCCATGGTGAGTTAATTATAACATCTAATATATATCAATATAATCGTATGATGTACAATTAACAAGTTAACGAATTCTAACAACAAGGTATGATGTTGTAGTCTAAAAAAATTACAAATCCTAAAACATTGAATATATCCATACTTTGCAACTAAAATTAAAATAAGAGAGAGAAGAGTACTTGAAATACCTGATGGAAGAAGAAATAGCACATAGTAGAAGCAAATGATGGTTGACGGAGATGGGGGATGCCGCTCAAAGATCGTCGGAGGAGGATTTTTGGCCTTTGATTTCATTTAGAATGAAGGAAAGGGTGCTAGGCAATGTTCTGTTTAGAAGACGTGGGGGTGCACATGTGCTCGCTAATGTACTCTCCAAGTACTTGCCCCTAAAATTCCACGTGCCTTTAAAATCGTGCATTGAAATTTGATTGTGCAAGGCAGGTGGGCGATGACATATGCTCGCAAGGTGCTCGTCCACAAGTTGAGAGTGCATGTGCTTGTTCCCATCCTCGCCATTTTGTGCTCACCAAATCGTGTTTTTCTTGTAGTGTCTTCTTTTGGTTGGATAAGAAGGGATTCCGGATAAAGTTAATTATATTAGAGAGGATTCTAAGATAAGTGGTAGCTATTTGTATTTTTATAGGCGGGAAGGATTGATGTTGTAGAGAAGAGTATCAAACTATGTCCCTCATGTTGGCTCCAAAACTAAAACATTGACGACTTCACAGGGTGGAAATATTGTGGGATAAGGAAGGATACAAGCTATGTATCCCTCAAACGAATAGGATGAAAATGGGTGGGATTATACATCTTACCGTCTCATATATGCTCCATCTCACGTGACATTCTCCTTGGTTTAGGATAACTTTTTTAAGTGGGATTATAGACATTACAAAATCAATCACTGTACCGTCTAACTTTAAATATGTAACCACGAATATTATCCATTGTAAAATGGATTTTTATAGTTGAAATTGTAATGAATGACATGTCTATTCCTATAAAACAAACTTCGAAGAGAAATACAACAGAAGATGAGAAGATCATGGCTACGATGCATGTAACATCTCGATCGGCTTCAAACATGGAACCCATTTAAGCAAGCTTGATCTCGAGAACCTTATGAGGTTCAGGTTCAGTGGCTTCGGTTCAAAACAAAAAACAAGACAAAGAAAGGGTTGCGAGAATCATAATGGATTGATTCACTACAATGCAACGGAAATATATCTGTGAGATCTCCTTCGTATGGGCAAGCATGTTGGTCCTACTAGTCCCCATCTCATCACGGGGACTTTGTATTATTTATTTTATTATTATTAATGAAAAGGACGTGAGGGGGGTGGAAAAACCCATTTGCTCGCCCAAATGGTCTAACCCTAACTGCCGTGTGGGGTCCCTTTAGCTCAACTAGTTGGTCCCCAACTTTGTGCAAAGTCTTCCCAAGTTTAGAACGTGTGGAAAAGAAAGCTTTCTTTGTTCGTATTGACTTGGAAGTGGAGATGTGGTTGGTATGCATACCCATTCAATACCCTTCTTTTTTGGTCATGTCATGAGGGTTATAAAATTCTCCAAAATTGATTGAGTTGGGAGAGTGATGGGATAAGATAAATATATGTATAGTAAGTTGGATTGTTGCTCATAGTTTTATGGATCTGACTTGCAAGGACATATCGTCTTGTTGCTTTGTTATTGAAGCTAAATATCAAGGATGTGTCAAGCATGTTGAATAAACCGCTGAATGGTTATGTTTATATCTCAAATCCCTCCTTTGATGCATTTCTCTCTCTTACCTTCAACACCCTCCTCTTATAACTGTTCAATTACAAAATCTTAATTTTATCCGACTATATCAATTGTACACTGAGGTCGGCCCAAAGCCTATATGTATAGAGAATGCAGATCCAAAGTCCACTGAATCATATCTGAAGGTTGCCATATCTGATGGCATGTTTCAGGATCATATCTGATGAAGTCACCATATCTGATGGATATTTCATGACCATGTCTGAGAGCTATTGTGGTGGTCATTATTTCAGATATGTTTTCTAATCCATAATAACATAACTATAAACTGAGTACTGCACTTATCTTCATGTATCTGAAACTGTTGTAATATTGTAGAAACATAACTGAATAAAAAAATCTTAATTGGGATCCAACATTCTCAATATGCAAACATAAATTACATTTTTTTCTAACATACATGAAGCTTGAATAACAATGCCAAGTTTATTAAGCTATCATCATCTTGGATAAAAATGAAAGTTGTCTAATTATCAAACTACAAATTATATAGTCAAAAGACATTAATAACCATAATATTGCAATGTATCTATGAAAATAAGGATTATATCTGAAAATAGGCTTGAGACCACTCACCTTTATATTGATAGGAATATTCATATGTCTTCTCTTTCTTTTTTTGTTAACTATCAACTTCAGGATTGTCACCTCTATCTTTGCCTAAATATAATCATTCAAATAGGTCAGAATCACGACCATTAATAGTTATTGGCACAACCCCCATGCTATAAAGAGATATTAGGTTTATAGTTTCTTTAATATTTCCAAACACGGATTAATATAAACTTGTATAACCTTCAATCAGAATATAATCAAGGTTAAATTCCATTCTGATAATGCGATTTTTATAACTCTTTATCAACTAACGTTTCTAACATAAGTACTTGTAATCTTTCTTGTCTTTTCTATACTTTATTTATTTATTTTACCTTATAGTTGGTGAATAGAATAACTTATAAACAGATCATTTATTTGTCAATTTCTGTCCAGTTAATTATCTATAAGATATCTTGATATCGTCTCAAGTAATCTAAAATATAATTATCATATTAGTCAAATCTCCCATATCTTGACTAATACTTATTTGATGGAAAGTTCTTATTCTTCTCTCAGTGCAAATACATATAGATCTCTTCAATTAGATCTTCGGTGTTAGCTGATACATGTAGATTCAATCCTAATAGTCCAAGATAACAATTCTTTATATAAATTTTCACGTTCATCCAGTTATAACAAGATCCCCTTCTTGGTTAAGTTAATAACAAGAACCCCATCTTGGTTAAACATACTTATGGTCTAAGGTAGTAATTTGAAGTGTAAACGGATATAGATGACAAGAAGAACGAAAAGACTAGAAGGGATGTTTTCATAAAAGCCAAACATATGGAATTGTATACTTAGGTAATCTTCCTTACATATAAAATCACATAAAAATTAAATGGGAATAGAGAAACCAACCTCAACTTTGAATCCTAGTGACCTCTTTCTATGCTCCTGCAAACTCTCCTCTCTGTACGGAGACCCACATATATATCATTCTCGTGCTCTAGAAATTCTAAGTCATGGATTTATAATAAGGAGAAGGAACGATTCAATCCACTTCTCATGCTACCGACTTGGTGTTTACTTTACCTTATTTTATATTATATACACGTGGCTGAAACCATCTTTGTGGTAGTTTCGGGATAATTTCAATCAATTTGGATTGAAAATCGTCGGATATTCATGGCCATATAGAGCCAAACTCTTAAAAACCTTAAGTTGTGGTCTGCATGTTAGTATATACATAAAGTATATACTATTAATACCACGGTTATGTAAGAAAAAGATATTCAAATCTTTAACTTCATATTTGTATTTGAAAAATGGATACAGTGATACGTATTTTATATCCGTCATCAGTTATAGCATCACCCATATCCATGTCCAATAACTACGGTATCACGATTGGAATATAACCATCCATAACCATAATGTAGATATATTCCACCAATCCATTCTCTTATCTGTCGAGTATGCTTTGGCATCTAAAGTCTTATCCATACAAATCTATATCTAGGTCATTTCATATGTATATGCATTAATTACATATACAACCAGCGACGAACCCTTTGGTTTAGAAAAATTTGTCGTGTCTGAATGTTACAATTCTTCCCTACTTAAATAAATTTCGTCCTCTAAATTTACGTACCTCAGTCAACGTGAGAACAACTGTGGGTATTGAGATCACATTTCCTCTTCTCTTTCTCATGTTGCTTCTTCTATTGCATGGCTCCTCCAAAGGACTTTTACCAGTGGTATCTTCTTCGTTCAAAGTTCTTGAACTTTAAAATCTAAAATTTGTAATGGAATCTCTTTATAGGAAAGGTCTTCCTTCAACTGTATTTCTTACGGTTGTATCACATGTGAGGGGTGTGGAATATATTTTCAGAGGGTAGAAACATGAAAAACATCATGTATTCTTGCGAGCTCAGACGGAAGCCGAAGACGATATGCTACATTGCTTATTCTTTCTACAATTTCATACGGACCAATGTAGTGTGGGCTTAGTTTTCCCTTCTTTCCAAATCTTGTTATACCCTTCCAAGGGGATACTCGTAAAAGTACTTGATCACCTACTTGAAATTCTAGATCTCTCCTTCTCTTATCTGCATAACTTTTCTGTCTATCTTGTGCTGCCTTCAAGTTTCTCTTAACTTCTTTGACTTTTTCCATTGTCATTTGTACCAATTCAGGTTGGACCAACTTACGTTCTCCTACTTCATTCCAGAAAATAGGAGTTCTGCATGCTCGACCATACAGGGCTTCATATGGCGCCATCCCAATACTCTCCTTATAGCTATTATTATAAGCAAACTCCATAAGCGATAGATGTTCATCCCAACTATCTTTAGAACTTAATGCACAAGATCTAAGCATATCTTCCAAAGTTCGAATAGTTCGCTCAGACTGTCCATCAGTTTGTAGGTGAAAAACAATGCTGAATGCTGATTTTGTACCCATTGCTTTATGTAGACTAGGCCAAAATCTAGAGGTAAAACGAGGATCTCTATCAGATATAATTGACACAGGTGCTCCATGTAACCTTACTATTTCATCCACAAAAATTTTACCCAAACGATCCAATGTATATGGTATATTGACTGCTAAGAAATGAGCGGATTTGGTCAATCTATCAAAAGTACCCATATCGCATCATGACCTCGACGAGTCCTAGGCAATCCAGTAACAAAATCCATGGTAATATGTTCACACTTCCACTCTGGTATCGGGAGAGGTTGCAATGCACCAGCTGGTCGCATGTATTCTAGTTTAGTTTGTTGGCAAATCAGGCATCTTGATACATATTCTGTAATTTCTCGTTTAATTCCCGACCACCAATAGAATGGGTTCAATGTTGTATACATCTTCGTGCTTCCTGGGTACATTGCGTACATGGAGTTATGTGCTTCCTCAAGAATTTCTGTTCTAAGCTCTGCAAGTTGAGGAACACACAGTCTTTGCTTGAAAAGTAGTACTTCGTGCTCATTTATTGTGAACTCAGGCATTTCTCCCTTCTCCACTTTCCCTGGTACTCATTAAATTTCTTGATCAAATCCTTGAGCCTCTCGTATTTTATCATATAATATAGGCCTGACCTTTAAGGTAGCTAACAAAGCTCCAGAATCATGTACTGAAAGATTTGCACGCAGTCCCCTTAATTGTGCCCATAATGGGTGCTGTTCAGCCTTTACATATGCTAGTTCCCCATTAGATTTCCGACTAAGGGCATCTGCTACTACATTTGCTTTTCCGGGATGATATTCAATGGTACAATCATAATCTTTTATCAATTCTAACCATCTTCTCTGTCTAAGATTCAATTCTTTTTGAGATAATATATATTTCAAGCTTTATGGTTGGTAAAAATCTGAAATGTCTCGCCATATAAATAGTGTCTCCAAATTTTCAAAGCAAATACTACTGCAGCTAATTCCAAATCATGTGTAGGATAATTCAGCTCATGCAGCTTAAGCTGTCTGGAAGCATAGGCAATCACCTTCCCATTCTGTATTACAACACATGCCAAACCTTGACGTGGTGCATCACTATAAATTATAAATATGTCATTCCCAAAAGGAAGGCTAAGAATGGGAGCTGAAGTCAAACGATTCTTAAGTTCCTGAAAACTCTCTTCACATTCATCATCCCAGATAAATTTTACTTCCTTCCTAGTCAATTTTGTCAATGGGGCTGCAATTCGTGAAAAATTTTCAACAAATCTTCTATAGTATCATGCTAAACCAAGAAAACTTCGAATCTCTGAGACACTTGCTGGTTGCTTCCAATTCATAACTACCTCTATTTTACTTGGATCAACAGGTATACCTTCTCCCGAGATAACATACCCTATAAATGCAACATTCTTCAACCAGAACTCACATTTATCAAATTTTGCAAATAACTGATGGTCCTTCAAAGTGTGTAATACTATCCTCAAATGATCTTTATGTTCTTTCTCTGACTTTGAGTATACCAAAATGTCATCAATAAACGCAATCACAAATTTATCCAAGAAGGGATGGAATACTCGATTCATTAAATCCATAAATGCAGCAGGGGCATTTGTCAACCCAAAAGGCATCACAAAAAATTCATAATATCCGTAACGAGTGCGGAAAGCTGTTTTAGGGACATCTTCTGCTTTAATCTTCAGCTGCTGGTAGCTGATGAATACTCATTCATCACTCTTTATTCTTTTATTTTAGCTAAAAACTTATGCAAACCACCATGTATATTCATGTAAATAGCATAAATTGTCAATAGGTATGCATTGTGTAAATTACAATAATTAGCATGTTTTTGTGCATAAATAAAAGAATAAAGAAATAAAAGAAAAAGAGGGAAATATTTAGAATAAATATTGAGTGACCTAATCCCAAGGGAGGGCTCAACATGGGCCTGACCACAAAAGAATCCAAGTAGAGGGAGATAGGGTCATTCACGTGTGTACATATACCTATGTATATAAATAAAATTATCTTCCTCTAAATAAAAATAAAAATGGGTGTTTATTAATTTGTACATATTTATAAAAATAAAACTAAAATAAAAATGGGAAAAATAAAATAAAAATAAATCTCATCAGTGTACATAGACCTTGTGTATAGAATAACATACATATTTATTTTCTACTTGTAAATAAATAATTAAAATCTAATAAAATTATTTCCATATTCCCTATTTCATGGTGTAAATAAATAAAATAAAAATTAGAAAAATAAAAATAAAATAAAAAGAAATAAAATAAAATCAATTTTCACCTTGTATATATACCATGTAAATATGCATATAAAAGTATTTATTTAACCTATGTAAATAAATAATAAAAATAAAAATAAAAAATACATATATGTATATACCTATATATAAAAATAATATAATGTAAATACATAAATTATTTTTCAAAAAAATAAATAAAAATCACTAAAAATTAATTTGAAAATAAATAAACATTTTTCATGTTTTAGGTTTTTTGAAATTAAATCATTTATTATTTTTATTTGAATTTCCAAATAATTATTAAATGGTAGCTTGTGATTGGTCCACGGGGGATGTTGACCCCCGGTCAACCCCCCCCTCCCCCCAGGACTTTTCGCCCGCGGATCTCGCTCCAGACCCGACTTCTCATAATTTCCCCTGCATGATCCGATCACCGTTTACCCAAACCCCTTTCCTTAATTAACCTCCGCATCCGAGACCTTCGCCCGATACTTTGCCTAGGGGTCCTGCTTCACCAAGCCGGACTCGACACCTTCTTCTCAGACCAGCAGCAGTATATAGCCTCCTCTCTGTCGCACATTACCCACCATCTTTGGCTACGCCCCTTCGTCCCAGGACCTCCATTGTCTTCCCCAGAGTGACAGGTGAGTGAGGAGAGTGTCGAAGAGAGGAGGAGGAGCCTCCAGCTATCGATCCGGCGAAGCTTCTCGTTGTGCGCCGCCGCGAGGTGCGCTGAGCCTTGGAACCCGACGCTTCCTTGAGGCGACAACCCCCGAAGCTCCGTCAGCTCCAGCACAGTCGACTGCAGCCACTAGGTAACTCTGATACCCCCTAGGTTCCTTTAATTTTCCATTTCACCCAAATCACCCCTCCGCCATCGCCGATCGATTCCTCTCACTCCGATCATCCATTCGTTCATCCGACCATCCCTTCACGACCACGAGACCTCCCTTCACCTTCTGCACCCAGTCACTCGACTTGGTTCACCCCGGAACCAAGATTCGACCTCCACCATCGTCGCTTCACCGGAGGTCGTCGCGCCGACCAATCTGACCACCCACGTCACCCCTAACCGGGTCGAGGCAATTTGCCCTCAACCCAGGAAGCTTTTGGTGCCTATTTGCAGGTCAATGCGACCCATCTGAGGGTCGAGACGTTCGAGCCCAGGAGCTTCCTCCCTCCACCGTCGCCGGGTCGCTCCAGTGGTCCCCGGCGTCATCGGAGGATTGCATTAGCTGCGGACCAGCTCAGGCTTCACGTTCCACAACCTAGCAGCCGGAGAGGAGGTCTCCACCGCACGCACGGAGCCGGCGAAGTTTGCCAGCGTAGAGTTCTTGGAGGATCCTCCTCCGTCGTCCGATCAGCCCCGACGCTCCAGATTCCATCTCAGCCGTCTATTTGAGGAGCGCCAGCCACCGTCAGATCCATCTGAGGCTCGATCGGGACCGCACATCCAGCAAAGAGGCGCCAGCTAGCCTCCATCGTCCGATCTACACGTGGCGTCCTCCTCGCCGTGGATCCAGCGAAGGGTTAGCCACCTCCAGCCACCGTTGGATCCTCCACGTGGCCACCCTTCGACCGTCCGCCTTTAATAAGGGGTAAATTTCTGTTAGGTCCCGCTGTTTATTGCGTTTAATAATTAGTCCTGTAAATATCTAGTTTAGTTGTTTTTACTTTTGTTATTTTGCATTGTGGACCTCTATGTTTCTATGATTTGTGTTTCAGTCCTTATATATGTTAGCCACGTGCATCGACACGTGAGGATCTGGTTTATTTGCACTTTTGGCCCTATATTTCCTTGGTGTTATTGTTTACATGTTTTAAAATGGGAATGATATTTATACCCCTCCGTGCCTGATACACGTGCATCGCACGTGTTTTGTGGACTTTTTGCACGAGGGCCCCTGCACTTTATTTGCCTATTACTGTTTGGCCCCTGGAAGTATTTTTCCTTGCATTTAGGTCCCTATGCACTATGAGCCTCTGTTTTATTTAAATAAAATATCAAATTAAATCCAAATTGCGTGAAATTTGGATACGTGGCTCTTGCCACTGTGTAAAAATTTCCCTAAAAATTTGATACATTTTCGAGGCTTTTTGATATTTTTAATAATTTAAAAATAGTGGTTTTTGTGACTATCTGACTTAGAAAATTTAAAAAAATATAAAAACTATTTTAAAATTCTAAAAAAATTAAGATTAGTTAATTTTAGTGTCTTTTAATTTCTGTGTAATTTTGGTGATTTTTGGACGTATAAAACCTTAAAAATTAAAAAAACCATAAAAACCTTATAAAAATTCTAAAAAATTCTATAAAACTCTAAAAAATATAAACTCATTTTCTGAATTTTAGTTTTTATTTATATTTTTCATAAAAATTACCTCCAGACTGTTACAGATCCATTTTATATTTTAAATGGATTTTTCAAATCTGGCTGGACAGTAGCTTACTGTTTAGGTCTTTCTTGATTTTTAGAAAATTATATAAAAATTGAAAAATTCACAAAAACATTAAAAAACCTAAAAAATATAAAAATATTTTTGTTTGAATTTTTAGAATGTTTTGGGTGTTTTTATTAATTGTTGAAGTTTCTTGATTTTGCCTTTTTCTTATTTTCCTTTATTATTAAAAATCCAAAATAATTTAAAAATAATTAAAAATCCACCAAAAATATTTGTGTTTATTTTATTTTACTTTCAGACTACTTCGTAGGCCACGAGGCCAATTCACGCTCCCTGAGTCCAACCCTGGATGCTATGCCAGGTTAATAATATAGCCAGGACTGCTATCTTGATTTTATTGTTTTATCTCTAATTTTGGTGGTCTGATTTCATTTTTTTCTTAATTGACTGATCCCTCTCGATCCGGATCGCAACGACCCGAGAGTGATTATTTTTACCTTGCCCTGATTGAGAGTTGATTTTTCGGTCATCAGAATGGCGCTGTTGCTAGGGAGCACGGCTTAGCAGTCATATTTTCTCGATTTTTGTTTTCTTTTCTTTTTCGCGATTTTCCGCGGCTTTTCTTTCATCCGCGGCTTTTTGTTTTTGTTTGTTTTTATTTTCTTTTTGTTTGTTTGTTTTTGTTTGTGTTGTATGTTTATTTTATTTTTGCCTATATCCTGCTTTATTTTACCTGCTTTGTTTATATAATCTGTGTCTGATACACCCCTGTTGTTTGCTTGCGAGGGGCCCAAGGACCGAGGCGGCTCTTTTCGAAGAGCTGACGCAACCGCGAGATTCGGAGGCGGCTCCCTTCTGCACGGAGCCGCAGGAGAGCGCAAGGAGACGAGCAGGAGTGTGGGAGTTTAGCTAGAGTAGATTAGATTTTTTTTCAGTAGGATTATATTGTTGTAATAATACAGGGACCTGAACAGAGACTTGGTAGACTTTCAGGGTTTGTTTCACCGAGAACCGGTGTGCTCGGGGGACCCCACCGAGTTTTTCGTGGCTTTTTCGCGATTTTGATCGTTTATTTACTGCCTTAGTGATTTTCGTGGTTTTCAGCCCTAGCTTAGGATTTTCCTTGATTGCAACGTAATAATTAGGGTCCACACACCTAATAACTTGCTTGTTCCTATTACACTGTAATTGGACCAACAATAAAATCAATAAGAAAAGATTATTTGGTCACTTGAGGGGTCCCGAGCCGCTAGAGGTCGTATACAGCGCTGGCAGGACCCGTTGTGGCGCGCACCGATCGGCATCCGAGATCGGACACCGACCCCTCCTATTGACTACTTAGTCATTTGTTCTGTCACGTAGAACTGCTTCGTTTAGGGCTGGTTTTCTACTTGCATCATATAGGTAGTTTATATTCTATCTTTTATTTATGCGCAGATCACTCTACATGTAGATTGCTGGAGTCAGGTACGCATCTCTTACTCTGCATGCATCATTGATTCCCACGCATCAGCTTTTTCGTCTTCTCCCCCCGTTTTTGGACTTAAAATAATCAGAAGAACCAAAAAATTTGTTAGGTGTTGTTTGCTTTGAAAAATATCTAAAAAAACAAAAAATCATAAAATTTGGGACTGCTAAATAAACTTGACCCTAAAAGACACTTTACCTGAAAAATTTGTCTTGGGGAGAGCAACCACCTCATTGTCTGGTTTGTATATGCGAGAGAGTGACCCGCACCCTAGGCTAGAGCCACATCTGAACCCCTTTCAGACTACTGCTTATGGGCTAGTCGTTCTCCAGTGAGGATCGCTCCGGTCTCCGGTAAAGCGGGTCGCGATATCCTTAACAAATCGAGCCGATCGGGTAGCCGCTAAACGGTCCGTAGCTTGTACTGGCTGGGAAAGATCTAGTTCGAGATCGGGACAGTCTCCTGGGGGAGTCGGATTCCCAACAGGTCACGTAATCGCTCTGCTATCCTGACATGATCACCTAATAAAATTGACAAGATAATTGATCGAACTCTTACGGTGTTCAGCTCGTGTTGCGTAGGTGAACTCGGGGTTTTGTTTGCTCATCTTGTTTATTTCTAGATCCCATCCGCCCGACTCGCCAGATCAAGATGATGGGCAGGAGGTCCCTTAGGCAGCCTCTAGATGCACCGCTTTTCAGCACTCTAGCCCTTTCATCTAGGATGGTTCGTGAGAGCTGAGACCTGCTCCCCGAACCCGAGTTCGATTGCACCATGTTCCCCCTTGACCACCCTTCTTTTACTTCTGAGATGCCAGTACCAGATGAGAGACAACAATCAGATTTATCGGCACCTGAGTTTGGGTCTTTTGCCTTTGCAGAGACCATGGCCGACAGCAATGACGACTGCACCGGAGGTCCCTGACCTGAGCAGACGTATGTCTTGGACCAGGGTGCGATCAACACCACCATGATCGCCTCCCTCGAGACGATGCAGCAGCAGCTGAGGGATCAGGGTGCATTTATGATTGAGATGAGGAGAGAGATGGAGCAGATGAGAGCTGACCGTGATCAGCGCGGGCCCGGAGACGGACCACGGATACCCGACGAGGAGGCAACCGCAACAGCCGCAACAACAACCACAGCAGCAGCCGTCGCAGCAGCAGCACCACCAGATCAGCCGAGACCGATGCGGGAGTTGCACAACCCCGGATCGACACTGACGCACCGTTGGGTAGTTCTACCAGCGATCGTGGGGGACTTCAAGTTCCCCCTGAACACACTTCAGCTCCTACCCCATTTCCATGGACTCGCCACTGAGGAGCCCCATCTACATCTCCAGGAGTTTCTGATGATCTGCAGCACCATCCACGATCGGCAGGTAGACGAGGATACCATTCGGATGATCGCCTTCCCCTTTTCACTGGCAGATAGAGCAGCCACCTGGCTGAAGCATATGGGGAAGTTCGTGTACACCTGGGAGCAGCTCCACACCGAATACTTGAACAAGTACTATCCACTCGGGCAGACGAACGCAGCTAGAGCCCTGATCAGCAACTTCTCCATGCTCCCCAACGAGCAGTTTCATGAGGCATGGGAGAGGTTCAGAGATCTGACAGACAGATGCCAGCACCATGATATCACGAAGCCGAACCTAGTTCAGAGCTTCTTCTGCGGGTTGACACCAGAGCTACAGGGCCTGGTGAATGCTTCTTGTGGCGGTTCCTACTTCGCCAAGGATGAGGATCAGGCCTGGGCCATCTACGAGGAGATGGACGAGAACTATACAGTGATGTCCCAGACCCGACTCTACACTCAGGGACTCCCCCAGCCCCAGTCCGTGCAGTACCAGAGGATAGCACGGGTTGATGCAGGTCCTTCTACTTTGTCTGCGGCAGCCACACAGTCTGAGTCTACAACCGCAGACATGGGGATCATCAGCGAGAAGCTGGACCAGATCGAGTTGATCGAGAAGAAGCAGTACCAGGGCATATCTCAGATGGTTCAGATGGCACAGACGCTGAGTGACCTGAAGACACAGATCATGTGTCTCCAGGAGGCACAAACGGCTTCTTAGCCCCGTCTTCAGGCACGAGGAGATCCGAGTAGCAGTGGCAGCTCGTCCCAGTGCTCCAGTCAGCCTAGACAGGTTCACCTTGTACAAGCAGAGTCGTACCAGCAGCCGCAGCCATACTACCAGTTACCACCATCCCCAGACACTCAGATGGTGGTTTACCAGCCGGATCAGCCCCAGGCAGTACTCCCGCCACCTTCCTACGAGCCCGAGCCGTTGATGGATGTCAACGGGATTTAGTACGATCGAACCCAGCCTGGTATCCGACGAGACCATCCTGGATTTCGTTGGTCAGCCGGAGGTGCCAGTTCCTAGCAGCAACCTCCAGTTTAGGGTGGCCAGTACGACCATCAGCAAGAGCACCAATAGCCACAGCCCCCAGTACACCAGCAGCAGCAGTCATCCCAACAGCACCAGCAGTATGGTCCTCGTCCCTATCAGCAGGGACAGTCTTGGAGGCGAGAGCAGCCTCAACAACAGTATCATCCCCAGCAATACCCCTCTCACCCGCACCAGCCACAGCAACAGCCTCACTACCAGCGAGGCCACCCGTCAGGTTCTCATGGGCCGACCTATGAGAACCATGCCTTGGACGACCTAGCCCGCCTCGTGACAGAGTAGGAGGCTACTTTCAGACGGGAGATGGATGAGTTCTGCCAGGAGATGCGGGAGATCGTGAGAGGGAAGGCCGCCATCCCTGCCCAGATTGAGCCGAATCCGAACAACCTAAAGAGGAAATCTCAGCAGGTAGATTTCACAGAGTTTGCCACTCCTAGTGATTCATTTGGTGATATGTCTGCATATCTATTTGATACTGACTTTGTCATACTTAGGAGCGGTAGGATGCCAGCAGGCGGCGCCTCGTCTGAGCGACGATCCCATGCCACTTCCAGGGCGCCAGGCGAGGAGGAGTGCGGTACTGATGCCGCGAGAGATGATGACGGTGGTGCTGACGCCACCATGGATGCTGATCCCGCCGACGGTACCGAGGCCGTCGCTTCACCAGTTGGAGGAGATGGTACTGACGCCACCATAGTTGACAAGCCAGAGCGCGGTGCTGATGCCGCGAGTCAACATGCCGAGGGTGGTGCTGATGCCACCATTTCTACTTCTGCTAGTCCTGTAGTTTTTCCATCTGTACATGTACCTCAGGACACTTTTGGAAATAAAGGAAATGGTTTATTTTATTTTGATCCACCTGTGGTGATTGATGATGTATGTATGGATTCTGCCATACTTGAGCAGCCTAGATCCTTTCCTAGTCCTTCATTTGAGAAGGACCCTGTAGTCCCCTTTCCTAAAGCACTCCATTTGGGTAAGGGGAAGAAAAAAGAAAATGCCAAAAAGAATCAGCAGGTAGAGTTCAGCCAGCAGATGATCGATCGATTCCATATCCAGCTGCCTCTCCAGGAGGCCTTGGAGCACATCCCTCTACTCCAGAGATCACTCAGAGACAGGACCACAGTTAAGAGGAAGAGGAGGAACCATCAGTCTGAGATCCATGTGCTCACCCGGGCCACTTGTTTCGCGATTCAGAACCGTCTGCCTGCCAAGAGGCCAGATTCAGAAGCCCCGTATGTCAGATGCCATATCCATGAGCAGAGGTTCGATCGCACTCTATTAGACAGCGGTTCATCGATCAACCTATTTCCGGCAGCCCTTCTCGGCCGCTTCGAGTTGGGCATTCTACGACAGAGCAGGACGGTCCTTCAGTTTGCTGATTGATCTGTCAAGAGGCCGAAGGGGTTGTTGAGGGACGTTATCGTCACGATTCAGGGCGTGAAATTCCCCGTGGACTTCGTTGTGTTGGACATGGAGATCCCTGAGTCTGTGACCGATATCCCCATCATTCTAAGTCGCCCGTCCTTGGCCACAGCCAAGGCAGTGACCGACCATGATAGCGGGAAGGTATACTTTCGTGTCGAGGGCGAGAGTGTACAAATAGAGATGGTCGAGGACATCAGAGCCAGAGATTCAGCATGCTCAGAGCAGATCACAGATTCAGAGCAGATGACAGATGCAGGGCGAGACATCCACCAGGACTGCGATTTTGTGATCATAGATGACGAGGCAGTTTGGGTAGATCCAGTCGCACAGGGCATCCTCTCACCTTCAGAGTTCGCTGATGCAGAGATGCCAGCAGAGGAGAGCTTGGAGAGCGCATTCCTGGTCCAGGATACCTTTCAGGCAGCAGAGCCGGTTCTTGACTGCGAGACAGATTTTTGCGAGTATGATACAGATCCCTCAGAGTCAGATGTTGATTGGGCAGAGTTTGATGGTTTTCTACCATGTCTGACTTCCACTGAGCCTACAGCTAGGGAGGAGGTTGATGCCATGCAGAGCAGAGACGGTCCAGTAGAGCAGCCTTCTCCAGATACTGATTGTGAGCGAGAGTTTCCATTCTCCCATGCAGATTTGGCAGCATTCACTCAGAGCTTTCAGAGGCCAGATCCGCCTGCACCTACTTGTCCAGAGCTGAAGCCACTTCCTGCGTCACTGAAGTATAGATTCCTTACGGGTGAGCATGAGATGTACCCAGTCATTATCTCCGCTGATTTGACTGGAGAGCAGGAATCCCGTCTGATGGGGGTTCTTAAAAGAACCGCAAGGCGATAGGATGAAGTGTATCCGATCTCCAGGGGATAAGTCCGGCCCTGTGCTCCCACCATATCTATCTCGAGGATGAGGCAAAGCCGTCCCGTGAGTTCCATCGGTGGCTGAACCCGAATCTTCGGGAGGTTGTCATGAAGGAGATCTCGAAATGGTGGAGCGCCGATTTTATCTACCCCATCTCCGACTCCAAGTGGGTCAGTCCGTTGCATGTGGTGCCCAAGAAGACAGGCATCACTACAGTTGTCAGCGAGTCTGGAGAGGAGATCGCTACCCGAGTACCCACTTCTTGGCGGGTCTGCGTAGATTACAGACGACTCGACCAGGCCACCAAGAAGGATTATTTCCCCCTGCCCTTTATTGATCAGATTATTGAGAGACTGGCAGAGAAGAGCCACTACTGTTTCTTGGATGGATACTCCGGCTACAATCAGGTGGCCATCGCGCCCGAGGACCAGGACAAGACCACCTTCACCTGTCCCTTCGGGACATATGCCTTCAGACGCATGCCATTTGGGCTATGCAACGCCCCTGCGACATTTCAGAGATGCATGTTGTCTATCTTTTCGGACATGGTGGGGGGTGCTTGGAGGACTTCATGGATGACTTCTCGGTCTACGGCGACGGATTCGACTCCTGTCTTGACTGCCTAGACCGAGTCCTTCAGCGATGCATTGAGGTTCACCATGTGTTGTCTTGGGAGAAGAGTCAATTCATGGGGACTCAGAAGATGGTGCTTGGCCATATCATCTCCAACAGGGTCATGGAGGTTGATCCGGTCAAGGTAGATGTCATTAGAAAACTCGCACCACCGTCCAACTTGCGGCAGTTACGGTCTTTTCTGGGGCACGTCGGTTTCTACCGACGCTTCATTCATGATTTCAGTAGGGTTGCCCGACTGTTGACTGCTCTGCTGACTAAAGACACCGAGTTCCTTGTCGATGACAAGTGTCTATCATCGTTTGAGACTCTCAAGAGATGTGTTGTAGAGGCTCCTGTTCTCCAGCCGCCTGATTGGTCTCTCCCATTCGAGATCATGACAGACGCCTCCGATTTTGCCGTAGGGGTCATGCTGGGTGATGAATCCACATTTTATCATTTTGGCCTCAAAAACCCTAGCAAATGTGTGTAAATGCAACTAATTCCCGCATTTTAGCATTCTTGCATGTGCATGTAAATAGTGTATAAAATACTGTAATTAAAGCCAAAATTATAGAATAAATAAAAGAAAAAAAGAATAAAATATTGTAAATATTTTATGACCCGAAACCCCGAGACATAGGCATCTTGATGAATAGGTCGATAAGGAATAAAGTAGGGGGAGATAAAGGTCTAAAATACAATAAACATTCCTTCATTCTTTATTCATTTTGGGACCTATTTTGGTTCCACTTTTGTACATCAAATAAAGAAACTTTGTACATGAAAGTTGTAGATAATTAAATAAAGAAAAATACAAAATTGATTTCATTCAAAAGTAATGTACAGATAAAGAGTTATGGTCTGAATAAAAATCCAGAATCCCAACTTCCCAGACCCGTATCTCACAAATGAAAACTCCAAATGCATCAAACTCACCTTTAGTTGTATATAGTTTAAAATAAGCTATTTAATGGCGGTGGTTTCGCATTTGACGGAGCTACGGTTTGAAAGTTGAGTTTTGGACCCTCATTGTATACTTATACAGATTAAAATATTCAATTTATTATTTATTCATTATTTTTGTATTTTTGTATTTTTATAATTTTGTAAATATTACTTATAATATACATGTGTATTAAAATTAGAATAAAAACCTAAAGAAAATATAAAATAAAAATACATGTATATAAAATACATAGGTATTATACCTATACTTATACGTGTATACTACATACTTATATTTTATTAAATGTACAAAACACTTCCGAAAAATAAAATAAAAATATATTTAAGTGTATAAAAGTATTATATAATTTTATAAAATAATAAACAAAATTAAATAAATTAAAAGCATAAAATAAAAATAAAATACTTAAATATATAGGTAATACACCCTATAAAGGGCATAATAGGTAACTCATAAAATTATACCTAATAAAAATAATTAAAAATTATATTTGAATACCTTATAAAATAATAAATATTTTTTTATTAAATAACCTAAAATTGAATAAATCGTTTTCTATTTAAAAAATGAATTTAGAAATCATTTTTCCAGGGTTTTTTCCTGGTTGGTCCACGTGGACCAACCAGGAGGGTCTTAGAGTTGACCTCGGTCAACTCTCTGACCCGCCCCCTGTAGCTTCTCAGACCGTGTGTTTTGACTCTTTTTCTCCCATTTTTCGAAGGAGCATTTTTCACCATTTGGCGATGCAACCTTCATGACTTTTACTCCTCGATATGTTGTTTTTCACGCCTATACGTTTCCTTGGAGAATGGAGTGATGATTCACCAAATAATCCTTGGTCTTTGGAGCACCTCAGACACATAGTCAAACCTTTTATATGCCACCTCGACCTTGGATTTGATTTTTGAACCCCCATTTTGTCCCGTTTCCTCCACCTTCCTTGCTCCATAGCTCGTCGGAGGTGACAACTTCGGTTTGAGCCATCCAAGGCGGAGATCTGACGTGGATAGGGCGCGTTCCACCCACCTCGGTGACCCTCCGTTGAGGTATTTTCAACCTCAGGCCCTGGCCCTTGAGTTGTTTATTCCCCTAGTTTTCCTTCTTCTTTTCATTCACTATAGTCCTAGCTTCACGTAGGCATCTTGATCATCGACTTCCACCAATCGAGTCGCTCAATTGATCCCCCTCGTCGGAGCAAGCTCCAACGAGCATCCACATCGTCGTTCGCTCCTTGTGAGACCCCACTGGAGGCGGAGGAATTTTTCCCTCGCCTCCGTTGACCATTTTTTGCAAGTGCAGGAGGTCACGAAGCCCCCTTGGAGGGTCGATTTTGGAGAACCAGAGGTTCCTGGACCCACTTTCTTCTTGGACTTCGCCACGGAGCACCGGAGCTCGTCGAGCCTTTTTGGCTCCATCGGTGGACCAAGGGATCTTCCAAGAGTCGAAGGAGGCCTTCCGCGACGAGGGAGGAGGTCGGAGCAGCACCTAGCGTCGATCCAAGCTCGTCGGAGGTCGTGTTCTTCCCTCTTATTGCAGAGGAGTCCACGACCGTTCAATCGAGCTTCGCCTCCAGGTCTTCCCAGCGCCGTCAGATCTGATATGCCCCCAGTCTTCCGATCGTTTCATCAGGTTCCAATCTCAGCCATTGCGGGCGAAAGGGTATCGCGCCACCGGAGGATGACACGTGTCTAAGTGGCTCATCCATTAGCCGTCCGATCCGCGCCTTGGGAATTTTGCGTTTTTAACCTTGGGCATTTTTTGTATTTTATATTAAAGACTTAAACTTTCATCTGCCTTTTTAAAGTTTTGTAAAATTTGCACTGTGACGCCCCAAGTTTTGTGTTATTACTTCTGGGTCCCTGCCAGGTCACGTGCTTTACGCACGTGACTTAGCGTTTTTGCGTAGAGGCCCCTGGGGGTTTG
This sequence comes from Ottelia alismoides, assembly GCA_037367405.1. Classification (NCBI taxonomy): domain Eukaryota; kingdom Viridiplantae; phylum Streptophyta; class Magnoliopsida; order Alismatales; family Hydrocharitaceae; genus Ottelia; species Ottelia alismoides. The sequence goes on from JAZKJV010001232.1 coordinate 23,961, forward strand.
TTTTATTTATGTTTAGCATATGAACTTTTTATTGAAGTTATAAAATTTCTAGAGTTTTTGCAATACTGCCCTTGGCCTTTTTGCATATTACGTTTATACCCTTCCCAGGTGCGTGCTAGTCACGCGCTAGGTTGGGTCATTTATAGTGGTACGCCTGCGGGTTTTGTGATTCATTTTTAGTCCATAAAAGTTTTCTTGCAGTATTATATTTTGTGGGAAAATTATGTTCTAGCCCCTGGTCGTTCTGCATATTACTAAAATACCCTTGCCATGCCATATATTTTTGCTTGCTTTCTTTATTTATTTAAAGCATCACTTTAACTCGAAAAATTCCCAAAAAATCTACATAGCTTCCTATTTGCTTGCACTTCCATGCTATATTTTTGCATTTCATTTTTATTGCATTTTAATATTTATTAAAAATCAAAAACATGCATTTTAGCTACTGTTTGCATTAGAAAATACCAAAAAATATTAAAACCCCTTGAAAAGTTCCAAAATAAATTACCTAAGGTCTATTTGAGTATATTTTAGTGTCTGTTGAAAATCATTAAAAATTTCATAACCAAAACCTTAAAAATTAAAAAATACCTAAAAACTTCAAAAAAATCTAAAAAATTCTAGAAAAATTCTAAAAATATAAACTCAAGTCCTTAGGTTCCCTATTTTATTATCTTTATTTTAAAATTAATTTGGGAAAATTTTATCATTGTTTGATATTTTTCATTCCCATTTTGATTTCGGTCAGTAGGTTTATTCACTGTTTTCCTTTATTTTGACTTTTAAAAATACCAAAAATATTCAGAAAAATCCCCAAAAACCACAAAAATAGTACAAAAATATAAAAAGACCAAAAATATTTTATTTATTGAATTTTGAGCATTTTTAACTATTTTTATAAATACCCTATCTCCTCTTTTCTTATATAGTATATATTCCAATATTTATAAAAACAAAAAAATATAAAATATAAAAAGGAAATATAAAATCAGGAATATTAAAAATCATAATACAAAATTAAAAATTAAAAAAAAAAGAAAAAATTAAAATTTTAAAAAAATTAAAAACCCACAAAAACATTTGCATCTTGTAGACAATTAGTCACACTCACACATTTTGCACTTGTCTGATCGATCCTGCCTTGCTCCCTGTGTTCGAACTCTCTACATACTTACACCTATACATCTTTTATGTAGAGTTAAAAATAAATTTGACTCCACGTTTATTTTTCATTGCTTGATTCATATCTTGTGGGTTCATTATTGACTTTAGTTGGGATTTTTGTGTGGTCGACACTTCGATTGAGTTCCCGCCTTGTGTGGAACTTAAGACCACCTAATTCCAGCCAAATCAAATGGCGTCGTTGCCGGGGAGCAACAACGAATAGATTACATTTTTTACTGATTGTGTTCATTTGTCTACCTTATTGCTTGTTTGCTTGATCTCTCTAGTATATCTTGTTGAGCTTTCTAACCATTCTCTTTTCTTGTCTTCTTGCGAGGGACCGCGGATCAAGGAGGATCGCCTAGGTGATTCGGTGCAGCCTTGGGAAGCGGATCTAGCCCAAGCCGATAGGAGAGAGCAGGAGGAGAGAGAGAGAGAGAGTGTGTTAGATAGCTTTTATTTATTTTTGTGAGAGAGAGATTATTGAATTTGTAATAATACAGGTACTCGGACACTCAGGACACTTCGGGCCTAATTTCCAGGTGTTTGTTCACCTGGGGGCTCACCACTGATTTTTATCGCATTTTCTCGACTGTCATTTTTCGGTTTTGATTTCCTTTTTACTTTCTTTTATGGAATGAGCCCTTAGATTTTAGGAATTGCTTGATCGATTGGATTAGGTCTAAACACCCTAATAACCATTGCATGTACCTATAGTGCGTATTTGGACTTAGTTTAATTAAACAGTTGACTCATCATTTTTCGATCCGCCGCGCCGCGAGCTCATCCGGCCAAGCGCTTCTCCTGGACTCGATGTGTCGAGAGGAGGAGGGGTGAGCCTAGACCAGACTCTAGGATTGGGGATTGGTGATCAACTTGTGGTTCTTCATGTTAGCAATTGCCTGCTTAGGATGATTTCCGTGTGCATATCAGCATTTAGATTAGGTTTAAAAATTTCTGCTTTGCATCCCGCATGGAGAGAGCTGGAGGCACTGTAAGTCTTTCTATCTTTGCATTCATCATATAGGCGAAAGGTGAGATTTCCATATTGGTGCCGACTTGCACGGCTTCTCCGACTCTTTTTTCCCTCTGTTTTTGGATCAAGTAGGAATCAAGAAAATACAAAAATGTTAGGCGCTTGTTTGAATTGACTCAAAGCAAGTGATAACACCAAAAAAATAAAAAAGGGACTGCTAAGAAAATTTGACCTAAATAAAATTGGTAATTGGATTCATTGATTGGGGATAGTAACACCCTCACTTGTATTCAGGTTGCATGGGAAGGTCTCCTTCCAAGTGAGCAGAGTGCTTCGTAAGGATTAGAGCCAAAAACCCAGCTTGTGGCTGCCTTGTGTATCGCCTGGATTTCCGAAGTATTGACGCTACTATCGTACGTAGACGAGTAGGGCTTGGTCATCATTGGTGACTCACTATTGTGTTGAGCGTCGACCTTGTCCGAAGTATAGAGCATAGGCCACGCCCTCACGGGTGTGTCTGTCTCATCGTCTTGCGTCTGAGTAGGATCTTGCATGCTCACGGGTGATTCCGTTGCGAGCGAGATCCGAAGTATCGGTTTCGCCTATCGGATTCCTCCCTCTTTTCTTTGGCTGAGTAGGGATCCAGGAAGGGTTACAAGGACCTCAAAAAGCATAGGCTACAGGTTACACAGGAGGAGGACAAGTACGGGAATACTTTTCCGGCAATACTCTCTCTCCTATAGGCGTAGCGCTCTAAGGACTCGTTGAAAGATAACTTTCGGAATTCAAGCTAAAAATTACAAAGATAAAAGCCGGACCTTCACAGCATCATGTGTTGAGTTGGTGAATCCCCTTGCTTTGTGTTTGGTTGCTAGTCGCATTTAGGTCAAGATCAAAAACACTACACGCTTGTGCGCAATTTTGCTTCCCTCTTCTTCTTCACTTACCTTGCTCTTCTCAATAATCACGATGATGGGAAGGAGGTCTCTTAGGCCGACTTTGTCGGCAACGCTATCCAGCACTCCTCCCTATTCATCTAGGACGACCTCGAAGAGTCCAGACCAACTCTCCGAGCCTGAGTTCACTTCCACCCTGTTCTCCCTCGACCACCCTTCTCCTTCCATCAGTCCAAGAGTCTCAGAATTTAGTGCATCACAGAGATCAGAGCATTTGACGGTACCTGAGATGGGTTCTTTTGCCTTTTCAAAGAATCCAGACATGGCAGACCGAGGAGAACACCCAGATGAGCATGAGCACTCTCCATTTCTATATGATCAAGCTACCATCAACAATATACTTCTAGCATCCCTGGAGACCATGCAGAGACAGATCCGGGACTAGGGAGTATTCATGGGTGACCTCATGAGAGAGATCGCGCAGATGCGAGAGAACAGACCTGGGGACAGTGGAGGTGGAGGTGATATTCCAGTTGTAGCGGACAAGGGAGGGGAACAAATCAGGAGAGGCCGCCGCAGATCATCATGAGAGAATTGCACAATCCAGCAGCCTCCCTCACACATCGGTGGATCCGACTCCCTCCCATCCATGGAGACTTCGAGCTTCGCCCGCACACCATTCAGTTATTGCCCAAATTTCACGGGCTGGCGACCGAAGAGCCACACCTTCACTTGCAAGAATTTGAAATGATCTGCAGCACAATTCATGACAGGCTGGTGACTGAAGACACCTTCAAGATGATAGCCTTCCCCTTCTCTTTGATTGATAGAGCTACGTACTGGCTCAAACATTTGGGAAGATTCGTCGATACTTGGGCAGATCTCCAGTCCGCTTATTTAAATAAGTATTACCCTCTCGGCCGGACGAACACAGCAAGAGCTATGATCAGCAACTTCATCATGATCCCTAATGAACAATTCCATGAAGCTTGGGATCGATTCAGAGAGCACATTGACCGGTGTCCTCACCATGATATATCCAAGCCCAATCTGGTTCAGAGTTTCTTTTGTGGGCTGACATCGGAGCTGCAAGGGCTTGTAAATGCCTCTTCTGGTGGGTCATATTTTTCCAAGGGTGAAGACGACGTTTGGGCTATCTATGAAGGGATGGCAGAGAACTCAATAGTCATGGCCCAAGCCCGCGTCTACACGCAGCAGAAACCCCACCAAGGAGCGGGATCATTTCATAAGATCGCCCGTATCGATGCCGGTCCTCACACTCCGTCGGCAGCCGCAGCCCAAGCCGAATCAACCGCAGCTGACATGGGCATTATTAGTGAGAAGTTGGACCGTCTCAAGATCCTCGAGAAGAAGCAGATGCAAGGAATGGCCCAGATGGACCAGATTGCCAAGACCATGAGTGACCTGAAGATGCAGATTCTTTGCGTCTAGGAGGCACAAACCTCTTCCCAGCAGCAGCCTCCCAGGTCACGAGCTGATGCCAGCAGTAGCAGCTCATCCCAACCCTCTGCCTCGTACCGCCAGGTCAACCACATTCAGGCAGAGCCGGTCCCGTTGCTATAGTACTACCCATCGCAACAACTATCTCAGGACACTCAGATGGTGGTCTATTAGCCGGATCAGCCACTAGCAGTTCTACCTCCACCATCCTTCGAGCAGGAGCCATTGATGGAAGTCAATGGGATTTGGTACGACCGGTACCCACAGCCCGGGATTCGTCGCGATCACCCCGGATTCCGTTGGGGCAATGGTGGCACCTCTTCTCAGTAGTAGCCTCCGGCTTAGGGATACCAGAACAGCCAACAGCAACAGCAGCAGCCCCAGTATGCCCAACAGCAGCACCAGCATGGTCCTCGTCCTGCCTATCAAGGACAGCAGTGGAGGCAGCGTCAGCAGCCTCATTAGTCATATCCCCAGCCTTGTGAGCACTTCTCCTCCTAGCAACAACCTCATTTCCAGCAGGGGAATACATACGGTTCTCAAGCACCCGCTTTCGAGAACCCAGCATTAGATGACCTTGCCTGATTGCTCTCTGAACATCGAGAATCCTACCAGCGGGACATGGATGAGTTCCGGCAGGAGGTGAGGGATTTAATCAAAGGCAAAGCTGCCATACCAGCTCAGATTGAACCAAATCCGAACAATCTGAAGAGGAAGTCTAAGCAGGTACAGTTTACAGAGGATACCTCTCCTAGTGATTATTTGAGTGACATGTCTTCTTCTTTGTATGATGCTGATTTTGTGACTACTAGGAGTGGTAGGATGCCAGCCGGTGGCACCTCATCTGAGCGACAGCCACATGCACAATCATGAGCACCAGATGAGCAGAGTAGTGGTGTTGATCCGCTAATGATGATGTTGAAGACGGTGGTGCTGATGCCACCAATGATGGAGATCCAGACGACGGTACTGAGGCCGTCATGGTACCAGATGCAGACAGTGGTGCCGAAGCCACCATTTTTGATGCAGAGCCAGAGCGCGGTGTTGATGCCGCGAAGACAGGTGCCGATGGTGGTACTAAGGCCACCACTTCCACTTTTGTTGAGCTCCCTTCTACTGTGTTGCCACCTTTTGTATCTTTGGACTGTGGTAACAAGAAAAAGAACAAAAATATGAATAAAGGAAAGGCTTCTGTGTATACTCCAGATCTATATGTGTTGCATGATGATCATTGTATGGATTCCATTCCTTCATAGGCACGTGAACCTATTCCTAGTCCTCCATCTGCGGAGGCCCCTACCATCCCCTTTCCTGAAGCACTTCACCGTGCGAAGGGGAATAAAAGAGAAAATCCTAAAAAGTCCCAACAGGTAGAGTTCAGCAATCAGATGATTGATAGATTCCACATTTAGCTGACTCTACATGAAGCACTTGAGCACATCCCCCTCTTCAAAAAGAACTTGAAAGAGAAGACTATCGTCCGCAGGAAGAGGAGGAACCACAGAGATCAGATCCATGTGCTCACCCAGGACACTTGCTGCACCATTCAGAACAAACTACCAGCCAAGAGACCAGATGCAGGAGCTCCCTATGTCAGATGCGAGATTTAGGAGCAGCAGTTTAATCGTACTCTATTAGACAACGGCTCTTCGATTAACCTTCTTCCGGCAGCCTTACTCGATCGATTCGAGTTTGGTCCTCTTCTTAGGAGCAGGACGGTCCTTCAGTTTGCTGATAGGTCGACTAAGAGACCGAAGGGGATATTGAGAGACGTGGTCGTTACCATTCAGGGCCTGAAATTCCCCGTGGACTTCGTTGTGTTGGACATGGAGATCCATGAGTCGGTAACCGATGACCCCATCATACTTGGACGCCCATTCTTGGCCACAGCCAAGGAGGTGACCGATCATGATAGTGGGAAGGTATGTTTTCGCGTAGAGAGCGAGAGCATACAAATAGAGACGATTGAGGAGACTAGAGCAAGAGAATTAGAATGCTCGGAGCAGTCCAGCGAAGCCGCGCAGATGACAGAGGAAGAGCTAGACATCCACCAGGAGTGTGATTTTGTGATGATAGATGATGAATCCAATTGGACAGATCCGGTAGCACAGACCCTCGCCTTGCCTACAGATTCACCATATTTAAAGCTTATGGCAGTCGAGAGCCTGGAGAGCACACCCCTGGATGAGGATACCATTGAGGTTGATAGTGTTGGGACGAGTGGTGCTGATGATTTTTAATCTTGTTCATCTAGTTCAGATCCCTCGGATTCACATTGATTGGGATGATTTTGATGATTATTTACCATGTCTGATTCCTTCTGAGCCGACAGCTAGGACGGAGTGCGAGCTAGTACATTTCATAGAAGATTCAGCAGGCCTCCCTTCGTTGGATATTCATGCGCAGCGAGAGTTCTCCCATGCAGACCTGGTAACCTTCACACAGACATATCAGAAGCCAGATCTTCCACCTCCCAGTTGTCCAGAACTGAAACCCTTGCCGCAGTCACTGAAGTATAGATTCCTTGCGGGTGAGCCAGACATGCACCCAGTCATTATCTCAGCAGGTTTGACTAGAGAGCAAGAATCTCATCTGATGGAGGTTCTTGAAAGAAACTGCAAGGCAATAGGATGGAGTATAGCTGATCTCCAGGGAATTAGTCCGGCTCTATGCTCCCACCACATCTATCTTGAGGAGGACGCTAGGCCGTCGCGTGAGTTCCAACGACGACTGAACCCGAATCTTCGAGATGTGGTCATGAAAGAAATATCGAAGTGGTGGAGCGCCGATTTTATCTATTCCATCTCCGACTCCAAGTGGGTTAGTCCATTACATGTGGTACCCAAGAAGACGGGTATCACTACAGTTGTTAGTGAGTCTGGAGAGGAGATCGCTACCCGAGTACCCACTTCTTGGAGGGTTTGTGTGGACTACAGACGATTGAATGAGGCCACCAAGAAGGATCATTTCCTGCTGCCATTCATTGATCAGATTATCGAGAGGCTAGATGGGAAGAGTCATTACTGTTTCCTTGACGGGTACTCCGGTTATAATCAAGTGGCCATTGCGCCCGAAGACCAGGAGAAAACGACATTCACCTGTCCATTTGGGTCTTATGCTTTCAGACGGATGCCCTTTGGTCTATGTAACGCTCCGGCGACATTCCAAAGGTGCATGTTGTCCATTTTCTCAGACATGGTGGGTGACTGTTTAGAGGTCTTCATGGATGACTTCTCAGTCTATGGCGACGGGTTCGATGCTTGTCTTGACTGCCTAGACCGTGTGCTTCAGCGCTGTATAGAGGCCAATCTTGTCTTGTCTTGGGAGAAGAGTCACATCATGGTGACTCAAGGGACGGTCCTTGGTCATATCATCTCCAACAGGGGCATGGAGGTCGATCCGGCCAAGGTGGATATCATTAGAAAACTCAATCCGCCGTCCAATTTGCGTCAATTGCAGTCTTTTCTGGGGCATGTCGGTTTCTACCGACGGTTTATTCAGGACTTCACTCGAATTGCTCGATCACTTACTGATTTGTTGACAAAAGACACCGAGTTCATTGTAGATGATAAGTGTCTCGCATCTTTTGAGACTCTCAAGAATATGGTTGTCACGGCTCCTGTCCTTCAGCCACCCGATTGGTCTCTCCCATTCGAGATCATGACGGATGCTTCTGATTTTGCCGTTGGGGCTGTGCTTGGACAGAGGAGGGATGGATTGCCGTTTGCCATTCACTACGCCAGCCGGACTTTGGATGCCGCTCAGAGGAATTATACTGTAACAGAGAAAGAGATGCTGGCCGTAGTCTTTGCTTTAGATAAGTACATATCATATATTCTCGGATCTAGAGTAACAATCTATACAGATCACACCGCCATCCAATACTTAATGGCCAAGAAGGATGCCAAAGCATGCCTTACCATATGGATCCTTCTGCTCCAGGATTTTGATATTGAGATTAAGGATAAGCCTGGAGTCAAGAATGTGGTGGCGGATCATCTCTCCCGCTTAGAGAACCCTGAGGAATCTGAGCCCAGCGCACCTATCACAGAGACGTTTCCAGATGAGGCGATCTTGGCTATCGCCTCACTCCCATGCCGACATTGTGAACTATCTTGTTGCCAAGACGGTTCCACAAGGTTGGCCCAAGCAGAAACTTGAGACCTTCCTGGCGAAGGCCAAGTTTTACCATTGGGAGGATCCCGTCCTTTATCATGAAGGAGGGGACAACATTTGGAGGAGGTGCATTCCTCAAGAAGAGCAGCATAACGTCCTCACATACTGCCACAAGCTTGAGGCAGGAGGACATCATTCTGGGAGACGGACAACACAAAAGGTGCTTCAATCCGGCCTTTGGTGGCCTACTCTCTTCAAGGTTTCAGATGAGTTCGTGAAGAGATGTACTGACTGTCAGAAGATGGGAACTTGCGAACAGAGAGACATGATGCCCATGCAACCCATTCACTTTTGTGAGGTTTTTGATGCATGGGGGATTGATTTTATGGGCCCATTTCCTAAGAGTCAGGGGTTTGAGCACATATTGCTCGTTGTAGATTATGTCAGTCGATGGGTTGAGGCCATCCGCGGCCGAGCTGCAGATGCTAAAACTGTGTGTAAATTTTTGAGGAAAAATATTATTTCATGGTTCGGGGTACCTAGAGTCTTAATTTCAGACGGGGAGTCTCACTTCATCAATGACAAGGTTAGGGCCTTTGCAGACGAGTTCGGCATTGACCATCGTGTTGCCACGCCGTATCACCCTCAGACTAATGGTCTTGTCGAAGTATCGAACCGGGAGATAAAGACTATCCTACAAAAGGTTGTCCGCCCAGACCGAAAGGATTGGTCACAACTTTTGGACTCGGTCTTGTGGGCCTATCGGACTTCCTTCAAGAATCCATTAGGGACCTCTCCCTTTCGACTCGTCTATGGCAAGCCGTGCCATCTACCTGTGGAGATAAAGCACAAGTCACTTTGGGCAGTCACTGAGTTATTATTGGATCCCGAGAGTATAGGAGAACAAAGGAGAGCATAGTTGGCAGCCATGGAGAAACTGAGAGATACAACCTTTTCTAGCAGCCTACAGTATAAGGAGAAAGTGAAGACATGGCACGATTCCCATATCAGCCATAAACAGTTTGAGCCAGAACAATGCGTATGGTTGTTTGATTCCAGGCTGAAATTATTCCCAGGGAAATTACAGAGGAAGTGGAAAGGTTCGTATGTGGTCAGGAAGGTACATGACAATGGTAGTATTGACATATCTGAACCGTCATCTTCCTCTACCTTCTGTGTCAACGTTCAGCGCCTAAAACTATATTTAGATCATGATCCGCCGACCATTGATGTTGCCCCCATTCTTCTGGTATGAGATATGTTCTTTGACTCAACTCATTTGCATCTCATACATGGTGATCAATTCCATCTTCTGCTGTATAGATCCATCTATCTATATCATTCTTTCATCTGTTGATATCTTTTCTTCTTTTCTTCTTTTCCTCTTCTATCTTCTTTATCTATCAAAAAGGTGTCGCCCCTTGTTGACAGTTTCTACACTTAGGACGTACTTTGTCCTAAGTATAGGGGGTGTGCACCCTGAGCTTTCTATTTTTCGATCCTCTCCATTGTCTCCTCTTCTTGTCTATACTTAGGGATATCTTACCCTAAGTATAGGGGGAGACAATCTGAGTACGATCTGTTCATTCCCACCCTTGACCCTCCCTGCGTTGTGTACAGTCTGCTATGCTTAGGATTATTTGATCCTAAGTATAGGGGGGACGGTCAACTTCTCATCCGTTCGTTCATTTCTTCATGTATTCTTTAGACTTGTCTATACTTAGTACGAGTTATGTCTTCTCTTTTCTCTCTGATCTATGGGGACATAGCTCAAGCTAAGTATAGGGGGTCGTATATACTACGTATATACTTTAGCCATAATTCGTACTTTCGTATTTTTCTTAATAATATGGCTAATAATTCTTTAAAATTCATTAAAAATTCTTAATAAAAAGATGTTATTGTTCCTCAAAATTCTTTTTGTACTTACTGATTAATAAATCAGGTGAAAATATTTTTTGCAAAATGTTTGAAAAATAGTTTGAAAATATTCGTGAAAAATCTTTTGAAAACTATTTGGAAAACGTTTTGTTACATGTTTTCAACATTTGTAAAAATGTGTGGTTTGAAAAATTTATTTTTCTTTGTGTGAAATAAAATTTTTGAAAAATGATTTGCAAATGCTTTGTTCGTTCATGAAAGGCAGGATTATTAGCAATAAATAGAGCTACTTGATTATGGTTTGAAAAATGGTTGCAAAAATATTTGAAAAATCTATATATACTGTTTGGAAAACCTTTGCAAAATGATTTTCAAATGTGTGTACATGTTTGTAAAATTGTTTGTAAAAATTATGTTGGACTATAGTTTTCAAAATTGTTTGAAAAACCTGTGTCAAATAGGTTTGAGGAATATATACGTCACACCAAAATCCACTTTATATATCTATAAAATTGAGTACTTACTCTGTAAATTCTTAAAATCTACTTCTTGTATATATAAGAAGCACTCCCGTGTACATATTTTTAACCTAGTTTTCAGCCAAAATCTTTTTGTTTTCAAAAATCCCAAAAATATTTGCAAAATTAAAATACCAAAAACATCTGAAAAATCTTTTTGAAAATTACAAAAAATACATATGCATCATCATCATCTTTTCAAAAACCCATAAAAAGTTCAAAATCTTGAAAATTGCATCACAAAAATATTTTCTGCATTTTGCATATCATCCGCATAGCATTAGCATTTTTTGGATTGAGTTTGATAGTTGAACGAGTCTAAATAAAATCCGAAGATTGGAGCTTGATTGGACCTTAAAATCTACCTAATAACAGGAACCTTATATGAACTGGGTTTGAGGTACTTCAGGTCTAGTTGACTTAATTCTTTGAGGATCACGAGACTTAGTTCAATGGATTCTTGACTGCCTAAGTAGAGTATTTCGGAGCACACGCACGACTCTAGTTGATAATGACCTTACTTGGACACCTGCACCTTTCACATGGCTCGACTCAGTTGGAGTGGTGAGGGGATTGAATTTGCCGGTATGAGACGCACACAAGTGGAAACACTTGTCCTCCTCTAGGGAGGGAAGTGCACCCCAACCCGTCCAGTGATGAGGAAGTCTAAAGACAGGAGAGTGTGGGTTGCAATAAAGCTTCAAAAGAGGGATAGTCTACTGGCTCAAGAGGAAAAACTCCTTATGTAAATGCTTGAGTTCCAAAGTCAAATATGTGAGCCTGCAGCTGGATGACTTGACTACACTGGTCTTGCATCCTAGGATAGGTAGCTACATTGGCTACCGTCCATTCTTCTCTTCACCCCCTCTTCTTGAGCTGGTTGCCACTTAAACTTAGAAGGGAATACCCCGCTCCTCGAGGATAGAGTTGGTGGCTTGGGGAATCATTGGGTTGTCATGCTGGAGAAGTCAGTTTCTTTGTCATTCTAGTTGGGGAGAGCCACCATCACTTACACTGTACGAGTCAGATTCATAGTCGTAAGGGTTTGCATATGAATTGAGATATTTCTGACCTGGCTATTGAGGAGACTTGGACAGAGTTTTGGGATTCTCAAGGACTGTTGGATTTCAAATTCGGTTCTCATTAAGGTTCTGCCCGCACTAAAATTCCAGAGGTCCGACTTAAGCTCCAAACTTTGATTTTGTGAAGACAAGTTTGACAATCAAGTTTAGTCCATCTTTCATCTTTTTCTTTTCTTCGTTTTCTTTTCTGCACTTATTGCATAAGTGTTTGCTAGGGACTAGCAAAGGTAAAGTATAGGGGGATGATGAATCCACATTTCATCATCTTTATTCTATCATTGGCCTCAAAAACCCTAGCAAATGCGTGTAAATGCAACTAATTCCCGCATTTTAGCATTCTTGCATGTGCATGTAAATAGTGTATAAAATACTGTAATTAAAGCCAAAATTATAGAATAAATAAAAGAAAAGAAAAAGAATAAAATATTGTAAATATTTTATGACCCGAAACCCCAAGACATAGGCATCTTGATGAATAGGTCGACAAGGAATAAAGTAGGGGGAGATAAAGGTCTAAAATACAATAAACATTCCTTCATTCTTTATTCATTTTGGGACCTATTTTTGGTTCCACTTTTTATACATCAAATAAAGAAACTTTGTACATGAAAGTTGTAGATAATTAAATAAAGAAAAATACAAAATTGATTTCATTCAAAAGTAATGTATAGATAAAGAGTTATGGTCTGAATAAAAATCCAGAATCCCAACTTCCCAGACCCGTATCTCACAAATGAAAACCCCAAATGCATCAAACTCACCTTTAATTGTATATAGTTTAAAATAATCTATTTAATGGCGGTGGTTTCACATTTGACGGAGCTACATTTTGAAAGTTGAGTTTTGGACCCTCATTGTATACTTATACAAATTAAAATATTCAATTTATTATTTATTCATTATTTTTGTATTTTTATATTTTTACAATTTTGTAAATATTACTTATAATATACATGTGTATTAAAATTAGAATAAAAACCTAAAGAAAATATAAAATAAAAATACATGTATTTAAAATACATAGGTATTATACCTATACTTATACATGTATACTACATACTTATATTTTATTAAATGTACAAAACACTTCAGAAAAATAAAATTAAAATATATTAAGTGTATAAAAGTATTTTATAATTTTAGAAAATAATAAACAAAATTAAATAAATTAAAAGCACAAAATAAAAATAAAATACTTAAATATATAGGTAATACACCTATAAAGGGCATAATAGGTAACTCATAAAATTATACCTAATAAAAATAATTAAAAATCATATTTAAATTTCTTATAAAATAATAAATATTTTTTATTGAATAACCTAAAATTAAATAAATCGTTTTCTATTTTAAAATGAATTTAGACATCATTTTTCCAGGGTTTTTCCTGGTTGGTCCACGTGGACCAACCAGGAGGGTCTGAGAGTTGACCTCGGTCAACTCTCTGACCCGCCCCCTATAGCTTGTCAGACCGTGTGTTTTGACTCTTTTTCTCCCATTTTTCGAAGGAACATCTTTCACCATTTGGCGATGCAACCTTCATGACTTTTGCTCCTCGATATGTTGTCTTTCATGCCTATACGTTTCCTTGGAGAATGGAGCGACGATTCACCAAATAATCCTTGGTCTTTGGAGTGCCTCAGTCACAAGTCAAATCCTTTATATGCAACCCCGATCTCGGATTTGATTTTTGAACCCCCATTTTGTCCCGTTTCCTCCACCTTCCTTGCTCCATAGCTCGCCGGAGGTGATAGCTTCAATTTAAGCCATCCAAGGCGGAGATCTGACGTGGATAGGGCGTGTTCCACCCACCTCTGGTGACCCTCCGTTGAGGTATTTTCAACCTCGGGCCCTGGCCCTTGAGGTGTTTATTCCCCTAGTTTTCCTTCTTCTTTTCATTCACTGTAGTCCTAGCTTCACGTAGGCATCTTGATCATTGACTTCCACCAATCGAGTCGCTCAATCGATCCCCCTCACCGGAGCAAGCTCCGGCGAGCATCCACATCGCCGTTCGTCCCTTGTGAGACCCCACTAGAGGCCGAGGCATTTTGCCCTCGCCTCCGTTGACCATTTTTTGCAAGTGCAGGAGTTCACAAGGCCCCCTTGGAGGGTCGATTTTGGAGAACAAGAGGTTCCTGGACCCACTTTCTTCTCGGACCTTGCCATGGAGCACCAGAGCTCGTCGAGCCTTTTTGGCTCCGTTGGTGGACCAAGGGATCTTCTAGGAGTCGAAGGAGGACTTCCGCGATGAGGGAGGAGGCCGGAGCAGCACCCCAGCGTCGATCCAAGCTCGTCGGAGGTCGTGTTCTTCCCTCTTCTTGCAGGGGAGTCCACGGCCGTTCGATCGAGCTTTGCCTCCAGGTCTTCCCAGCGCCATCGGATCTGATATGCCCCCAGCCGTCCGATCGTTTCATCAGGTTCTAATCTCAGCCGTTACGAGCGAAAGGGTATCGTGCCACCGGAGGACGACACGTGTTTAAGTGGCGCATCCATTAGCCGTCCGATCCGTGCCTTGGGTATTTTGCATTTTTAACCATGGGCATTTTTTGTATTTTATATTAAAGACTTAAACTTTCATCTGCCTTTTTAAAGTTTGTAAAATTTGCACTGTGACGCCCCAAGTTTTGTGTTATTACTTCTGGGTCTCTGCCAAGTCACGTGCTTTACGCACGTGACTTGGCGTTTTTGCGTAGAGTCCCCTGGGGGTTTGTTTTATTAATGCTTAGCACATGAACTTTTTATTGAAGTTATAAAATTTCTGGAGTTTTTGCAATACTGCCCTCGGCCTTTTTGCATATTACGTTTATACCCTTCGTAGGAGCGTGCTAGTCACGCGCTTGGTTGGGTCATTTACAGTGGTATCCTTATGGGTTTTGTGATTCATTTTTAGTCCATAAAAGTTTGCTTGCAGTATTATATTTTGTGGGAAAATTATGTTCTAGCCCCTGGACGTTCTGCATATTACTAAAATACCCTTGCCAGGCTATATATTTTTGCTTGCTTTCCTTATTTATTTAGAGCATCAATTTAACTCGAAAAATTCCCAAAAAATTTCATATATCTTTTTATTTGTTTGCACTTCCACGCTATATTTTTGCATTTCATTTTTATTGTATTTTAATATTTATTAAAAATCAAAAACATGCATTTTAGCTACTGTTTGCATTAGAAAATACCAAAAAATATTAAAACCCCTTGAAAAGTTCCAAAAAAATTACTTAAGGTCTATTTGAGTATATTTTAGTGTCAGTCCAAAAATCATTAAAAATTTCAAAACCAAAACCTTAAAAATTAGAAAATACCTAAAAACTTCAAAAAAATCTAAAAAATTCTAGAAAAATCCTAAAAATATAAACTTAAGTCCTGTAGGTTCCCTATTTTATTATTTTTATTTTAAAATTAATTTGGGAAAATTTTGTCATTGTTTGATATTTTTCATTCCCATTTTGATTTTGATCAGTAGGTTTATTCACTGTTTTCCATTATTTTGACCTTTAAAAATACCAAAAATATTCAGAAAAATCCCCAAAAACCACAAAAACAGTAGAAAAATATAAAAAGACCAAAAATATTTTATTTCTTGAATTTTGAGCATTTTTTAACTATTTTTATAAATACCCTATCTCCTCTTTTCTTATATAGTATATATTCCAATATTTATAAAAACAAAAAAAATATAAAATATAAAAAGAAAAATATAAAATCAGAAAAATTTAAAAATCAAAATACAAAATTAAAAATTAAAAAAAGAAAAAAAATTAAAAAATAAAAAAAATAAAAACCCACAAAAACATTTGCATCTTGTAGACAATTAGTCACACGCACACATTTTGCACTTGTCTGATCTATCCTGCCTTGCTCCCTGTGTTCGAACTCTCTACATAATTATACCTATACATCTTTTATGCAGAGTTAAAAATAATTGACTCCACATTTATTTTTCATTGCTTGATTCATATCTTGTGGGTTCATTGTTGACTTTAGTTGGGATTTTTGTGTGGTCGATGCTTCGACTGTGTTCCCGTCTTGTGTAGAACTTAAAACCACCGAATTCCGGCCAAATCACTGGGACAGAGGAGGGATGGAGTCCCATTTGCTATTCACTACGCTAGCTGTACATTGGATGCCGCGCAACGGAACTACACAGTCATTGAGAAGGAGATGCTAGCCGTAGTCTTCGCCCTAGATAAGTTCAGATCTTACATCATTAGATCTAGAGTGGCCATATATACTGATCACACCGCCATCAGGTACCTCATGGCAAAGAAGGATGCCAAGGCCAGATTGACCAGATGGATCCTTCTACTCTAGGAGTTTGACATAGAGTTTAAGGATAAGCCTAGATTCAAGAATGTGGTGGCGGATCATCTCTCCTGATTAGAGAATCTTGAGGATTCTGAGCAGACTGAGCCTATATATGAGACCTTCCCAGATGAGGCGATCCTTGCTATCGCCTCTCTCCCGTGGTACGCCGATATTGTGAACTTTCTTGTTGCTAAGAAAGTTCCACAAGATTGGACCAGGCAGAGACTTGAGACCTTCCTAGCGAAGGACAATTTCTACCACTAGGAGGATCCCATCCTTTATCATGAAGGAGGGGATAGCGTCTGGCGTAGGTGCATTCCTCAGGAGGAGCACCATAGTGTCCTCACTTACTGCCACAAGCTTGAGGCAGGAGGACATCACTCTGGGAGGAGAACGGCACAGAAAGTGCTCCAATCCGGCCTATGGTGGCCTACCCTCTTCAAGGACTCTGATGAGTTTGTGAAGAGGTGTACTGACTGTCAGAGTATGGGCACTTGTGGACAGTGTGATATGATGCCGATGCAGCCCATTGACTTCTGTGAGGTTTTTGATGCATGGGACATCGATTTCATGGGTCCATTCCCTAGGCGTCAGGGATTTGAGTACACTCTGTTGGCCGTGGATTATGTTAGTCGTTGGGTTGAGGCCATCCCCGCCCGAACCGCAGATGCTAGGACTGTTTGCCGATTTTTGAGGAAGCATATCATTTCATGGTTCGGGGTACCTCGAGTGTTGATATCTGATGGGGGGTCTCATTTCGTCAACGATAAGGTAAAAGCCCTTGCTAGCGAGTTCAACATGGACCATCAAGTCGCCACTCCATACCACCCTCAGACGAATGGTCTGGCTGAACTGTCGAATAGGGAGATCAAGACTATATTGCAGAAAGTCGTCCGCCCTGACGAAAGTATTGGTCACAGCTTTTGGACTCGGTCTTGTGGGCACATAGGACGTCATTCAAGACGCCTTTGGGTATGCCTCCCTTCCACCTCGTTTATGGCAAGCGTGCCATTTACCTGTTGAGTTGAGGCATAGGTCACTTTGGGTTGTCAGTGAGATACTTTTGGATCCAGAGACTGTAGGAGATCAGAGGAGGGCAGAGTTAGCATCCTTGGAGGAGATTCGTGATATCGCCTTTTCAAACAGCCTACATTATAAGGAGAGAGTGAAGGAGTGGTATGATTCTCATATCAGCCACAAGCATTTTGAGCCTGGACAGAGAGTATGGCTGTTTGATGCTAGGCTTCGTCTATTTCCAGGGAAGCTACGGAGCAAATGGAAGGGATCGTATTTGGTGAGAAAGGTACATGACAAAGGGAGTATAGATATATCTGAGTTGTCTTCTGAGAGTACCTTTCGAATGAACGGCCATCGGCTCAAGCCATATCTAGATCATGAGCCGCGGGTTGTAGATGTTGCCCCAATTCACTTTAGTGAGATGTGGTCTCTTGACTCACATCTATTGCTTCTCACGCCTGATTATCACTATTCTTTCGACTTGTATAGATCCAGATGTTCATATCACTCTATTCTTCAATCCCACATCCCTTTTCTCATCTTATGATTACGCTATACTTAGGGTGTACTTTACCCTAAGTATAGGGGGGATGTAGGACTCTCGGGTATTCTTTTTATTCTTTCTACCTCTGTTTTGCTGCCTATACTTAGGGGTATTTGATGAATACCCATTCATCACTCTTTATTCTTTTATTTTAGCTACAAAACCTTTGCCAAACACATGTATATTCCTGTAAATACAAATAATTGTCAATCAGCATGCATTTTGTAAATATGCATAATTAGCATGTTTTTGTGCATAAATAAAGAATAAAGAAATAAAAGAAAAAGAGGGAGATATTTAGAATAAATATTGAGCGACCTATTCCCAAGGGAGGGCTCAGCATGGGCCTGACCGCATAAAAACGCAAGTAGAGAGAGATAAGGAAGCTCGTGTGTGTAAATATGCCTATAAATAAATAAAAAAAATTTCCTCTAAATAAAAATAAAAATGGGTTTCTATTTATTTGTATATATTTGTAAATATTAAATTAAAATAAAAATGGGAAAACTAAAAAGAAAATAAAATTCCTTCACCCTTGTCTATATTCACCATGTACATAGAGCCACTCTTATATTTATTTATCCCTATAAATAAATAAATTAAAATCTCATTAAAATTGTATATATTATATATTCCATGGTGTAAATAAATAAAATAAAAATCATAAAAACAAAAATAAAATAAAAAGAATAAAAATAAAAATCAAAATAAACATTGTATATAGACCATGTATATATGTGTATATAACTATTTATTTAACCCTTGTAAATAAATAACAAAATTAAATAAAAATACCAAAATATTCCAAATTTTATTCTATAAATAAATAAAATATAAAATTGGAATAAAATGGTAAAAAATAAGTAATTAAAAATCAAAAATCAAAAAAATACAATATTGTATATATACATATATATTATAATATATTGTACATACCTTATTTTTATTTCAAAAAAACAAATAAAAATCACAAAAAAATAGTTTATAAATAAATAAACATTTTTTATGTTTTAACTTTTTCCAAAATAGGCCATTTGCTATTTTATATTGAATTTCCAATTATTTTACACGTGGCTGCATCCCATTGGTCCACGGGGGATGTTGACCCCACGGTCAACTCCCCCCCTGGACCACAGCCCCGTGGATCTGCGCCCGACCCGCCTTTTCTCCCATTTATTGCGCATCGATCCGAACTCCAAATCCGCTAACCCCGGGCCCTAATCCGTCATTGATCAACCCTGATCCACGCCTGGAGGATAGCATCGGGGTCCGTGCTCCGATTTCCTCGCCCGACACCCTTCTAGCCGAACCCCTAGGACTATATAGCTTCAGCTCTGGCCGCATTTTCACGCATCTTTGGCTCTGCATTTCCCTACCCAGGACCTCTATTGCCTTCGCCTGAGTGACAACGAGCTGAGGGTGGTGTCGTAGTGAGGAGAGAGTGCTCAGTCATCGATCCGGCGACCTAGCACCGCCGTGCACCGCCCAGGAGTGGTGCTCGAGCCTCGGGCATCGACGACCCTCGAGGAAAAGACCCAGAGCTTCAGACACTCACCCACAGTCGATCTCAGCCATCTGGTAAGCCTAGTTCGTCTTCTCTTTTTCCAATTTCCATTTACGCCCAATTTCGTTCATCGCTGTCGACCACCGATTCCGACCACATCCGTCACTGTCTCGGTCATCAGAGTCGACCCTCATACTCACGAGCCTTCTCCGCACCTTTTACACCCACTCGCACCCCCGACTCGCCCCGGAGCGGGGACTTCGACCTTCACCGCCGACGCCTCGCCGGAGGTCGACCACCACGACGCACCAACCACCCGCCTCGCTTCTAACCGGGTCGAGGCATTTTGCCCTCGACCCAGGAGTACTTCTGTGCCATTTTGCAGGTCTGAGGAGGACCATCTGAGGACCTCAACTTCCAGGCACAGGAGCTCAGCTCCGCCGCTGTCGCCCGGCCACCTCAGAGTTCGTTGGCGCCATAGGAGGGGTCCTTCATACGCGGAAGGCTCCGGCGACTCTTTTCCGATCATCAGCAGCCCCCGAGGAGGTCCAGCGCCCCAGCATTCCTCCGGCGAAGCTCTCCGACGAGGAGTTCTTCCAGGAGTCTCCTCCACCGTCCGTTCATCCCCGAAGTGCCAGATCATCTCAAGATTGTTCGATCAGGGTGAAGAAGAGGCCCAACAGCCACCGTCAGATCAGACACGTGGCCTCTTCTCCGCCCTCCATCCAGCGAGGGTTAGCCACATCGACTCTCGACCGTTGATCCCCCACGTGGCGCACCCTCCACCGTTGGATTAGAGCCGAGCGCCCCTTTGTTCAGCCGCAGCGCACCCCCACCGCATGATCATCCACGTGGCGCGCATCTAGCCCCTCGATAAATAAAGGGTAAATTTCCCGTAGGCCCTTTAGTTTTTAGTTGTTACGTTTTAGTCTTGTAAATATTTTATAGAGTTTATTTTAGTTTGGTAAATTGCATAGAGGACCTTGTCATTTATTTTAATTACACTTCTGCCCCTGTGTATTGTGGACACGTGCTTTGTCACGTGTATTTTTGGTGAAATTGCATGATACGGGCCTGTAGTTTGTAAGTGTTATGGAATGAAATATCTTTTTGTATAATTGCATTTATACCCCTGTGAGTAATTTAATTCCACATGTGTCGAATTTATTGGGTAATTTGCAATTAGTTCCCTAGGCTTTTAGCACTTGTTGCTAATAAGCCCTCCGAACTATTTTATTTTCATATTGGTCCCTGAGTGCCCAGTACACGTGCTTCGCGCGTGAGATATTGGACATTTTGCACCAGGACCCCCTGGACTTCTGTGTTTGTTACTTTTAGGCCCCTAGAGCATATTTTTATGTCGAACAGGTCCCTGTAACTGGGGGCTATTGTTTGTTGTAAATAAAATATCAAATTGTATCCAAATCAAGTGAAAATTTGACACGTAGCTCCTGCCACTGTGTAGAATTTTCACTATTTTTTTGGAAAATTTTGGAGCCCGTTTATTATTTTTAAAAATTCAAAAACATCTCTTTTTCTGTCTGTGTAGATATAAAAATCACACAAAAAATATTGAAACCTTTTCAAAAATTTAAAAAATATCATATTTTGTGTGTTTTGGTATGCTTGATTTTCTGACCAATTTTGGTCATTTTTAGATTTATAAAAATTTTAAAAATTAAAAAACCTTGAAAAACTTAGAAAAATTCTAATAAGTCAAAGAAAATCCCAAAAATAACAAACTCAGTCTCTGATTTTCCCTTTTTATTTCTATTTTATAGGAAAATACCTCCAGGCTTTGAAACAACAATTTAGAATTTTTGAATGGTTGTCCAAGCCTGATTGGACAGTTTTCATTTGTTTCTGTCTTATTTCATTTTTAGAAAATTCTATAAAAATCAGAAAATTACCAAAAATTCACCAAAAACAGTAAAAAACAGTAAAAAATATAAAAAAATATAAATATATTTTTTATTGTTTTGAGCATTTTAGAGTAATTAAATAATTGTTGAAAGTTGCTTGTTTTATTGTTTTCCTATTTTCTTTATAATTAAAAATTCCAAAAAAAATATAAAAATATTAAAAATCCATCAAATATTATTTGTTTATATTTTTCTTTATTTTAGACTACTTCGTAGGCCGCGAGGCCAATCCGCGCTCCTTGAGTCCGACCTTGGGTGATACACCTGGCTAATCTCATAGCCAGGGCCACTAGTTGTGTTTATTGATTTTTGTCTTTGTTTGGTGGTCTGATACTTCATTTTTCTTATTGACTGATCGATTTCCGAGATCCGGGTCGCAATGACCCTAGTGATATTTTATTCACTCGTGCCTCAGTCAATTTTTCGGTCATCAGAATGGCGCCGTTGCCGGGGAGCACGGCTTAGTAGTCCATTTCTTTTTCCTTTTTATTTTGTTTTCTTTTTTGCGGCTTTCCGCGGCTTTTTCGTAGTCCGCAGCTTTTCACAGCTTTTTATTTTTCTTTTCTTTTATTTTCATTTTCTATTATTTCTTTTCTTTTATTTTTGATTTTGTTTGTTTTAATTGTTTATATTTTATTTCCATTTTTGCATATATACCATGTTTACTTTACCTGCTTTATTTGCTTTATTTTATCTGGTTTGACACTTTGTTGTCTTCTTGCGAGGGCCCGAGGGACCGAGGCGGCGACTTTCGAGGAGCCGGCGCAACCGCGGCTTTCGGAGGCAGCTCCCTTCTGTACGGAGCCGCAGGAGAGAGCGAGGAGGCAGCCGAGTGCGGCTTTTAGATTAGTTTAGTTTTGATTTTTATTTCCTGCATTATTTGGATATTTGTAATAATACAGGACACTCAGTAGGACACTTGAACTCTTAGATACTCTCGGGGTCTGTTTCGCCGAGCACCGGTGTGCTCGAGGGACCCCGCGGCTTTTTCGATTTTTACGTGATTTTCTTCGCGGCTTTTGTTTCTTTCTGCTTATTCGGTTTCTCACGGATTTTCGAGCCCCTAGCCTTAGGATTTTTCTGCTTGATTGTGACGTAATAATTAGGATCCAAACACCCTAATATATCTGCATGTACCTATAGATCGGTAATTGGACCTATAATAAAAAGATTAATAAAATAGTCGATTCACTACCTTCGAGCCTACGTGCCGCAACCCACCCTGCCAAGCGTTGCTCCTGAACTCGATTTGTCGAGAGGAGGAGGGGTGGACCGAGACCAGATTTTTTGGATTGGAGGCTGGTGGTCGACTAGACGTTCTTTCGAGTAGAACTGCTGTTTAGGGACTTGGTTTTCCGCCTGCACCATTTAGGTACTTTATTTCAGTCTTTAAATTCTGCGCTGATCATTTTGCATGTAGACTGCTGGAGTCAGGTACACATCTCTTACTCTGCATGCATCATTGATTTTATCGTGCATCGGCTTTTTCGACTTCTCCTCCCTGATTTTTGGACTTAATAACCAAGAGAACGAAAAATTCGTTAGGCGACTTGTTTGATTATTTGAAAAATACCTAAAAAATTTGAACCATAAAATTGGGACTGGTTAACTCTATTGACCCTAAAAGACGCTAACCGAAAAATTTATCTTGGGGAGAGCAACCCCCTCCTTGTCTGGTTTACTTGCATGAGAGAGTGACCCGCACACTAGGTAGAGCCATATCCGATATCTTTCTCGACTGATTACCGGCTCTTTCTGTACGAGACAGTCGGTTGAGAAAATTTCGGATTACCCAACAGGTCACGTAATCGCTCTGCTATCCTACTGATCACCTAATAAAATTGACAAGATAATTGACTGAGCCTTTACGGTCTTCAGTTCACGTTGCGTTGGTGAATCAGGGGTTTGCTTGTGATCATTGTTGTTACCAGATCTCATCCGCCCAACTCGCCAGATCAAGATGATGGGCAGAAGGTCTCTTAGACAGCCTCTGGCTGCACCTCTTCCCAACACTTCTACCCACTCATCTAGGTTGGTTCGCGAGAGCCGAGACCCACTCTCCGAACCCGAGTTCGACTCCACCCTGTTCCCCCTCGACCCCTCTTCTTTCAGTTCCGAGATACCAGTGCCAGAGGAGAGACAGTCAGATGATTTATCGGCACCTGAGTTTGGGTCTTTTGCTTTTGCAGAGACCATGGTCGGCAGCAGTGATGACCGCACCAGCGGTCCCCAACATGATCAGACATTCATTATGGACCAAGGTGCGATCAAATCCACCCTGATCGCCTCCCTCGAGACAGTTCAGCAGCAGTTGAGGGATCAAGGAGCATTCATGATTGAGATGAGGCGTGAGATGGAGCAGTTGAGAGCAGACCGCGAGCAGCGCGAGCAAGGAGACGGGCCGAGGATACCCGACCATGAGGCAGCTGCCGCAGCAGCCGCAGCAGATCCACCGAGACTGATGTGGGAGTTACACAACCCTGGATCGACCTTGATGCATCACTGGGTCGTACTTCTAGCCATCGTGGGGGACTTCAAGTTCACCCCGAACACTTTGCAGCTTCTCCCCCGGTTCCATGGGCTCGCCATAGAGGAGCCCCATCTCCACCTTCAGGAGTTCTTGATGATCTGCAGCACATTCCACGACAGACAGGTGGACCAGGATACCATCCGCATGATTGCCTTCCCCTTCTCCTTAGCAGACAGAGCAGCCACTTGGCTGAAGCACTTGGGGAAGTTTGTCTACACCTGGGAGCAGCTCTGCACCGAGTACTTGCACAAGTACTATCCACTCGGGCATACGAATGCAGCTAGAGCCCTGATCAGCAACTTCTCCATGCTTCCCAACGAGCAGTTCCACGAGGCATGGGAGAGGTTCCGTGAGCTGACAGACAGATGCCCGCACCATGACATCTCGAAGCCAAACCTAGTTCAGAGCTTCTTCAGCGGGCTGACACCAGAGCTACAGGGCCTGGTGAATGCTTCTTGTGGCGGGTCCTATTTCACCAAGGATCACGATCAGGTCTGGGCCATCTACGAGGAGATGGCCTAGAACTACATGGTGATGTCCCAGAACCGACTGTATACACAGGGACGACCTCAGTCACAGACCGTGCAGTTCCAAAGGATAGCACGGGTTGACGCCGGTCCATCCAGTTCGTCAGCGGCAGCAGCACAGGCCGAGTCCACAGCCGCCGACATGGGGATCATCAGCGAGAAGCTGGACCGGATGGAGATTATTGAGAAGAAGCAGTGCCAGGGCATCACGCAGATGGAGCAGATGGAACATACTCTGAGTGACCTGAAGACACAGCTCATGTGTCTCCAGGAGGCACGGACGGCTTCCCAGCCCCGTCTTCAGGCACGAGGCAATCCGAGTAGCAGCAGCAGCTCGTCCCAGCGCTCCAACCACCAGCAGCCTAGATAGGTTCACCTTGTACAGGAGGAGTTGTACCAGCAGTCGCAGCCCACTTACCAGTCACCGCCATCTCCGGACACGCAGATGGTGGTATACCACCCGGATCAGCCTCTGGCAGTACTCCCGCCAGCCCCCTACGAGTCAGAGCCGTTGATGGATGTCAACGGGATTTGGTACGACTGGCCCCAGCCCGGTATCCGACGAGACCATCCCAGATTCCGTTGGTCGGCCGGAGGTGCCCAGCCCCAGCAGCAGCCGTCAAAACAGGGTGGCCAGTACAGCCATCAGAGGGATCACCAGCAGCAGCAGCCCCCAGTGTACACCCAGCAGCAACAGCAACAATCACAGTCGTATGGTCCTCGTCCCTATCAGCAGGGACAGTCTTGGAGGCGTGATCAGCCGCAGCATCATCCACAGTCATACCCCTCTCACCCACAGCAGCAGCAGCAGCCTCACTACCAGAGAGGCTACCCGTCAGGTTCTCATGGGCCATCCTATGAGAACCCCGCCTTGGATGACATAGCCCGCCTCCTTACAGATCAGCAGGCTACATTCTGACGGGAGATGGATGTGTTCCGCCAAGAGATACGGGACATTGTGAGAGGGAAGACCGACATCCGTGCCCAGATAGAGCCCAATCCGAACAACCTCAAGTGGAAGTCTGAGCAGGTAGTTTGTACTGAGTATGCCACTCCTAGTGATACATTTGGATATATGTCTACATATTTGTTTGATATTGATTTTGTCACACTTAGGAGCGGTAGGATGCCAGCAGGCGGCACCTCGTCTGAGCGACACCTAGAGGCTACTTCCAGAGCGCCCGACGAGGAGGAGAGCGGTACTGAGGCCGCTCGAGATGATGACAGTGGTACTGATGCCACCACGGATGCTGATCCCACCGGCGGTACTGAGGCCGCCGTTTCACCAGTTGGAGGAGGTGGTACTGAGGCCATCCATGTTGCCGAGCTAGAGCGTGGTACTGAGGCCGTGAGTCTACCAGCCGAGGGTGGTGCTGATGCCACCAATTTTACTTCTGAGATTCCTGTAGTTTTTCCTTCTGTTGATGTATCTCGGGATATTTCTGGCAATAAAGGAAAGGGTTTGTTTTCTTCTGGTCCCACTGTGGTGCTTGATGTATGTGTGGATCCTGCCATCGAGCCGTCGAGCAGCTCAGACCCGTTCCTAGTCCTTCATCTGAGAAGGACCCTGTGATCCCCTTTCCTAGAGCTCTTCAGATAGGAAAGGGGAAGAAAACTGAAAATCCAAAAAAGAGGCAGCAGGAAGAGTTCAGCCAGCAGATGATAGACCATTTTCACATTCAGCTGACTCTTCAGGAGGCTTTGCAGCACATCCCTCTACTCCAGCGTTCGTTCAGAGACAGGACCACAGTTAGGAGGAAGAGGAGGAACCATCATTCAGAGATTCATGTGCTGACCAGAGCTACTTGTTTCACGATCCAGAACCGTCTGCCGGCCAAGAGGCCAGATTCAGGAGCCCCGTATATCAGATGCCATATCAGAGAGCAGAGGTTCGACCGTACTCTATTAGACAACGGTTCATCGATCAACCTACTTCCGGCAGCCCTTCTCGACCGCTTCGAGTTGGGCACTATTCGACAGAGCAAGACAGTCCTTCAGTTTGCTGATCGATCTGTCAAGAGGCCAAAGGGGTTGCTGAGGGATGTTGTCGTCACGATTCAAGGCCTGCAATTCCCCGTGGACTTCGTAGTGTTGGACATGGAGATCCCTGAGTCAGTGACCGATACCCCCATCATTCTCAATCGCCCGTTCTTGGCCACAGCCAAGGCAGTGACCGACCATGATAGCGGGAAGGTATACTTTCACGTCGAGGGCGAAAGTGTACAAATAGAGACGGTCGAGGACAGCAAAGCCAGAGATACAACATGCTCAGAGACTACTTCCGATACAGAGCAGATGACAGATGCAGAGCCAGACATCCACTAGGACTGCGACTTCGTGATTACGGATGATGATGCAGTATGGGCAAATCCAGATGCACAGACCATCCTCTCACCTTCAGAGTCCGCTGATGCAGAGATGCCAGCAGAGGAGAGCTTGGAGAGCGCATTCCTGGTCCAGGATACCTTAGAGGCAGCAGAGCAGGTTCTCGACTGCGAGACTGAGATGTTTTGCGACGACGGTGGTACTGAGGCCACCTTGGACGATACAGATCCCTCGGATTCAGATTGCGGCTGGGCAGAGTTTGATGATTTCATTCCAGATCTGACTTCCACTGAGCCTGCAGCTAGGGAGGAGGTAGATGCCGAGCAGGGCAGAGACAGTCCAGCAGGGCAGCCTTCTCCAAATTCAGAGTGTGATAGAGAGTTTCAGTTCTCCCATGCGGATTTGGCAGCATTCACGAAGAGTTTTCAGAGGCCAGATTCACCAGCACCCAGTTGTCCAGAGCTGAAGCCACTTCCTGCGTCACTGAAGTATAGGTTCCTTGCAGGTGAGCATGAGATGTACCCAGTCATTATCTCCGCCGATTTGACTAGAGAGCATGAATCCCGTCTGATGGGGGTTCTTGAAAAGAACCGCAAGGCGATAGGATGGAGCGTAGCCGATCTCCAGGGGATAAGTCCGTCCCTGTGCTCCCACCAAAATTATCTCGAGGATGAGGCGAAGCCATCGCGTGAGTTCCAACGGCGGCTGAACCCGAATCTGAGAGGTTGTCATGAAGGAGATATCGAAATGGTGGAGCGCCGATTTTATTTACCCCATCTCCGACTCCAAGTGGGTCAGCCCTTTGCATGTGGTGCCCAAGAAGACGGGCATCACTACAGTAGTCAGCAAGTCTGGAGAGGAGATTGCTACACGGGTACCCACTTCTTGGCGAGTCTGCGTGGATTACAGACGACTCAACCAGGCCACCAAGAAGGATCATTTCCCCCTGCCCTTTATAGATCAGATCATTGAGAGACTGGCAAGGAAGAGCCATTATTGTTTTCTGGATGGTACTCCTCCTACAACCAGGTGGCCATCGCTCCTGAGGACTAGGACAAGACTACCTTTACCTGTCCCTTCGGCACATACGCCTTCAGACGCATACCATTTGGGCTATGCAATGCCCCTGCGACTTTTCAGAGATGCATGCTATCGATCTTTTCGGACATGGTGGGGGAGTGCTTAGAGGTCTTCATGGATGATTTCCCGGTTTACGGCGACGGATTCGACTCCTGTCTTGACTGCCTAGACCGAGTCCTTCAGCGATGTATAAAGGTTCACCTTGTGCTATCTTGGGAGAAGAGTCACTTCATGGTGACTCAAGGGATGGCGCTTGGCCATATCATCTCCAACAAGGGCATGGAGGTTGATCCGGCCAAGGTAGATGTCATTAGAAAACTCGCACCACCGTCCAATTTGCGGCAGTTACGGTCTTTTCTGGGGCACGCCGATTTCTACCGATGATTCATTCATGATTTCAGTAGGATTGCCTGGTCGTTGACTGATCTGCTGATGAAAGACACCGAGTTCCTTGTTGATGACAAGTGTCTTTCGTCATTTGAGACTCTCAAGCGATGTGTTGTTGAGGCTCCTATTCTCCAGCCACCTGATTGGTCTCTCCCATTCGAGATCATGACGGATGCCTTCGATTTTGCCGTGGGGGGCGTGCTGGGATAGAGGAGGGATGGAGTTCCATTTGCCATTCACTACGCTAGCCGCACATTGGATTCCGCGCAGCGGAATTACACAGTCACTGAGAAGGAGATGCTAGCTGTAGTGTTTGCCCTAGATAAGTTCAGATCATACATTATTGGATCTAGAGTGACCTTGTATACTAATCATACCGCCATCAGGTACCTCATGGCAAAGAAGGATGCCAAGGCCAGATTGACTAGATGGATCCTTCTACTCCAGGAGTTTGACATATAGATTAAGGATAAGCCTGGAGTCAAGAATGTGGTGGCGGATCATCTTTCCCGATTAGAGCATCTTTAGGATTCTGAGCAGACTGATCCTATATGTGAGACCTTCCCAGATGAGGCGATCCTTGCTATCGCCTCTCTCCCGTGGTATGCCGATATTGTGAACTTTCTTGTTGCTAAGAAAGTTCCACAAGATTGGCCCAGGTAGAGGCTTGAGACCTTCCTCACGAAGGCCATGTCCTACCACTGGGAGGATCCCATCCTTTACCACGAAGGAGGGGATAGAGTCTGGCGTAGGTGCATTCCTCAGGAGGAGCACCATAGAGTCCTCACTTGCTGCCACAAGCTTGAGTCAGGAGGACATCACTCTGGGAGGAGAACGGCACAGAAAGTGATCCAATCCGGCCTATGGTGGCCTACCCTCTTCAAGGACTCTGATGAGTTCGTGAAGAGGTGTACTGACTGTCAGAGGATGGGCACTTGTGGACAACGTGATATGATGCCGATGCAGCCCATTCACTTATGTGAGGTTTTTGACGCACAGGGCATCGATTTCATGGGTCCATTCCCTAAGAGTCAGGTATTCGAGTACATTCTGTTGGTCGTTGATTATGTGATCGTTGGGTTGAGGCCATCCCTGCCCGAACCGCAGATGCCAGGACTGTTTGCAGATTTTTGAGGAGGCATATCATTATACGGTTCGGGGTACCTCGAGTGTTGATATCTGATGGGGGGTCTCATTTCGTCAACGACCAGGTGAAGGCCCTTGCTAGCGAGTTCAGCATAGACCATCGAGTTGCCACTCCATACCATCCACAGACGAATGGTCTAGCCGAAGTGTCGAATATGGAGATCAAGACTATATTGCAGAAAGTCGTCCGCCCTGACCGAAAGGATTGGTCACAGCTTTTGGACTCGGTCTTGTGGGCATATCGGACGTCTTTCAAGACACCTTTGGGCACATCTCCCTTTCGCCTCGTTTATGGCAAGCCGTGCCATTTACCAGTTGAGTTGAGACACAGGTCACTTTGGGCAGTCACAGATATACTTTTGGATCTAGATAGTGTAGGAGACCAGAGGAGGGCAGAGTTAGCAGCCCTGGAGGAGCTTCGTGATACCGCCTTCTCAAACAGCCTACAGTACAAGGAGAGAGTGAAGGAGTGGCATGATTCTCATATCAGCCACAAGCATTTTGAGTCTGGATTGAGAGTATGGTTGTTTGATGCTAGGCTTCGTCTATTTCCAGGGAAGCTACAGAGCAAATGGAAGGGACTGTATCTAGTGAGAAAGGTACACGACAATGGGAGTATTGATATATCTGAGTTGTCTTCTGAGAGTACCTTTCGAGTGAACAGGCAACGGCTCAAGCCATTTCTAGATCATGAGCCGCGGGTCGTTGATATTGCCCCTATTCATTTTGCGTGAGATGTGGTCTCTTGACTCACATCTATTGCATCTCACGTCTGATTATCACTGTTCTTCCGACCTGTATAGATCCAGATGTTCATATCATTCCATTCTTTAGTCCCACATCCCTTTTCTCATCCTTTGATTATGCTATACTTAGGGTGTACTTTACCCTAAGTATAGGGGGGATGTAGGACTCTCGGGTATTTCTTTTGATTCATTCTCTACCCCTGTTTTTGCTGCCTATACTTAGGGATATTTACCCTAAGTATAGGGGGGGTAGACCATGTACATTCTTCACTCGGTTTTCCCTTTGTGTACAGTTTGTTATACTTAGGATTATTTGATCCTAAGTATAGGGGGAAAAGTCGAGATTCTCTTGATTTTCTATTCATTCATTCGTCTTTGTATATAGCCTAACTTTTCACTTCCCTATACTAAGCACAAGTTATGTCTTCTTCATCGCTCTTGACTCTGAGGACATCGTTCAAGCTAAGTATAGGGGTGTGTGTATATATTTCATATATACTTTAGCCATAACTCGTACTTTGTGTGAGTGTGTAAATAAATAAAAATAGCTAAAAACCAAAATCCATAAAAATTAAAAATTTTTCCCTATAAATAATCATTCTTTTATTGCACATACATAGCTATTGTACAAAACTAGCTTTGTAAAAATGTTTTCAAAAACTTTTTGTGTAAATTGTGTGTAAATATGTGCACATCAAAACTATGTATATAGTACAAAATTTTTCCAAAATGTTTTGAAAATCAAAAGTTTGCAAAAACCTTGTGTAAATTTGTGTAAATATTTTGCAAAACTTGCATTCATGCATTCATCCATGATTTCAAAACATTTGTCAAAAATTTTGTATTTGTGTAAATATTATGTAAATAGCATCTTTGTATATATGTATATAGTTTTTCCTGGATTATAGTTGACATTTAAACTAGCCTGGAATTAAATTGGGAAATGGAGCTTGATTAAGATCTTAATCCACCTAATTCTAAGAGGAACCTTATAGGGCTTAGGGTTAAGGATTTTCAGGTCCATGGTGACTTAATTCTTTGAGTCCACTAGGCTATGATTACATGTCATCTCAATGAGCATAAATAGAGCACTTAACAACACACACATGACTCATATAGACAATGGCTTTACTTGGACACCGCACTTTACACCGAGCTCTCTACGGATGAGGTGGTGAGGAGGCAGTCTTCCTTGACTTGGGGTAGCATATGAGGGTAGTACTTCTAGGCGGAACCTCTCTTCTTCTTTTAGTGAAGGAAGTGCGTCTCAACTTGGTCTCGTTGTCATGAGGTCTAACGACAGGAGTTGTGGGTTGCAATAATGCTTCAAAAGAGGGATAGTCTACTTGCTCAAGAGGAAAAACTCCTTATGTATATATGCTGCACATTGTATATGTTGTATAGATGCACTTGAAAAAAATGCAAAAAGAAAATAACTCCAAAAAAGTGGTGGGTCTGATAGAAAATGATAATCCCACCGGAGTATGTATATAGTGCAAATAATCAAAGCTTGAGACTTATGGATTCCATCTTATGTATCTTGCAGCAGGGAGACTTAGCTACACTGGTTGAGCTCCCAAGGATACATGGCTACACTGGTCATGGTCCATTCTCTTCTTCCCCTCTTCTTGAGCCGGTTGAACTTGAACTTAGAAGGGAATACCCCGCTCCTCGAGGAAAGAGTGGCCATACTAGGGTCATAGAGTTGCCTTGTTGGGGAGAGTTGTCAAGTTACTACTTCTGAGGTGGAGAGCTTACCTCACTTACATAGTACAAGGAAAGATTCATAGTCTTCATGGTTTGTGTATGATGACTTGTTCTGATCTGGATTGTTGAGGAGTCTTGATTATAGATTAGTGGATCTTAGAGGCTGTTGAGTTTTAAACTTAAGTCTAAATAAGGTTCCGACACATTAATAATCTAAAGATCTGATCGAGCTCCACAATTCAATTAAATGAAGGCAAGTTTAATAATCAACCTTGATCCATGCATTTTCTCCTCTTTTTCTTTTTCTTTTTTCCTTTTTCACTTCTTTTTCAAATAAGCGTTTGCTAAGGGACTAGCAAAGTTAAGTATAGGGGGGTGATGAATACCCATTCGTCACTCTTTATTCTTTTATTTTAGCTACAAAACCTTTGCCAAACACATGTATATTCCTGTAAATACAAATAATGGTCAATCAGCATGCATTTTGTAAATATGCATAATTAGCATGTTTTTGTGCATAAATAAAAGAATAAAGAAACAAAAGAAAAAGAGGGAGATATTTAGAATAAATATTGAGCGACCTAATCCCAAGGGAGGGCTCAGCATGGGCCTGACCGCATAAAAACCCAAGTAGAGAGAGATAAGGAAGCTCGTGTGTGTAAATATGCCTATAAATAAATAAAAAATATTTTCCTCTAAATAAAAATAAAAATGGGTTTCTATTTATTTGTATGTATTTGTAAATATTAAATTAAAATAAAAATGGGAAAACTAAAAAGAAAATAAAATTCCTTCACCCTTATCTATATTCACCATGTACATAGAGCCACTCTTATATTTATTTATCCCTATAAATAAATAAATTAAAATCTCATAAAAATTGTATATATTCTATATTCCATGGTGTAAATAAATAAAATAAAAATCATAAAAACAAAAATAAAATAAAAAGAACAAAAATAAAAATCAAAGTAAACATTGTATATAGACCATGTATATATGTGTATATAACTATTTATTTAACCCTTGTAAAAATAATAAAAATAAAATAAAAATACCAAAATATTCCAAATTTTATTCTATAAATAAATAAAATATAAAATTGGAATAAAAAGGTACAAAAATAAGTAATCAAAAATCAAAAATAAAAAAATATAATATTGTATATATCCCTATATATTATAATATATTGTACATACCTTATTTCTATTTCAAAAAAATAAATAAAAATCACAAAAAAATAGTTTATAAATAAATAAACATTTTTTATGTTTTAACTTTTTCCAAAATAGGCCATTTGCTATTTTATATTGAATTTCCAATTATTTTACACGTGGCCGCATCCCATTGGTCCACGGGGGATGTTGACCCCCCGGTCAACTCCCCCCCCCACCTGGACCACAGCCCCGCGGATCTGTGCCCGACCTGCTTTTTCTCCCATTTATTGTGGATCGATCCGAACTCCAAATCCGCTAACCCCGGGCTTTAATCCGTCATTGATCAACCATGATCCACGCTCGGAGGATAGCATCGGGGTTCGTGCTCTGATTTCCTCGCCCGACACCCTTCTAGCCGGACCCCTAGGACTATATAACTTCAGCTCCGGCCGCATTTTCACGCATCTTTGGCTCTGCATTTCCCTACCCAGGACCTCCATTGCCTTCGCCTGAGTGACAGCAAGATGAGGGTGGTGTCGCAGTGAGGAGAGAGTGCTCAGCCATCGATCCGACGACCTAGCGCCACCGTGCGCCGCCCAAGAGTGGTGCTCGAGCCTCGGGCATCGACGGCCCTTGAGGCAAAGACCCAGAGCTTCAGACACTCACCCACAGTCGATCTCAGCCATCTGGTAA
Source organism: Ottelia alismoides (assembly GCA_037367405.1). NCBI lineage: Eukaryota > Viridiplantae > Streptophyta > Magnoliopsida > Alismatales > Hydrocharitaceae > Ottelia > Ottelia alismoides. Next base: position 57,645 of record JAZKJV010001232.1, read on the forward strand.
GCCTAGTCCGTCTTCTCTTTTTCCAATTTCCATTTACGCCCAATTTCGTTCATCGCCGTCGACCACCGATTCCGACCACATCCGTCACTATCTCGATCATCGGAGTCGACCCTCATACTCACTAGCCTTCTCCGCACATTCTACACCCACTCGCACCCCCCGACTCGCCCTGGAGTGGGGACTTCGACCTTCACCACCGACGCCTCGCCGGAGGTCGACCACCACGACGCACCGACCACCTGCCTCGCTTCTAACCAGGTCGAGGCATTTTGCCCTTGACCCAGGAGTCCTTCTGTGCCATTTTGCAGGTCTGAGGAGGTCCATCTGAGGACCTCAACTTCCAGGCACAGGAGCTTAGCTCCGCCGCTGTTGCCCGGGCTCCTCGGAGTTCGTTGGCACCATCGGAGGGGTCCTTCATACGCGGGAGGCTCCGGCGACTCTTTTCCGATCATCAGCAGCCCCCGAGGAGGTCCAGCGCCCCAGCTTTCCTCCGGCGAAGCTCGCCGGCGAGGAGTTCTTCCAGGAGTCTCCTCCACCGTCCATTCATCCTTGGAGTGCCAGATCATCTCAGGACCGTTCGATCAGGGTGAAGAAGAGGCCCAACAGCCACTGTCAGATCAGACACGTGGCCTCTTCTCCGCCCTCCATCCAGCGAGGGTTAGCCACATCGACTCTCGACCATTGATACCCCACGTGGCGCACCCTCCACCGTTGGATTAGAGCCGAGGGCCCCTTTGTTCCGCCGTAGCGCGTCCCCACCGATCGATCATCCACGTGGCGCACATCCAGCCCCTCGATAAATAAAGGGTAAATTTCCCGTAGGCCCTTTAGTTTTTAGTTGTTATGTTTTAGTCCTGTAAATATTTTATAGAGTTTATTTTAGTTTGGTAAATTGCATAGAGGACCTTGTCATTTATTTTAATTGCACTTCTCCCCCTGTGTATTGTGGACACGTGCTTCGTCACGTGTATTTTTGGTGAAATTGCATGATATGGGCATGTAGTTTGTAAGTGTTATGGAATGAAATATCTTTTTGTATAATTGCATTTATACCCCTGTGAGTGATTTAATTCCACATGTGCCGGATTTATTGGGTAATTTGCAATTAGTTCCCTGGGCTCTTAGCACTTGTTGCTAATAAGCCCTCGGAACTATTTTATTTGCATATTGGCCCCTGAGTGCCCAGTACACGTGCTTCGCGCGTGAGATCTTGGATATTTTGCACCAGGACCCCCTGGACTTTTGTGTTTGTTACTTTTAGGCCCCCAGAGCATATTTTTATGACGAACAGGTCCCTATGACTATGGACTATTGTTTGTTGTAAATAAAATATCAAATTGTATCCAAATCAAGTGAAAATTTGACACATGGCTCCTGCCACTATGTAAAATTTTCACTATTTTTTTGGAAAATTTTGGAGCCCGTTTATTATTTTAAAAATTCAATAACATCTCTTTTTCTATCTGTCCAGATATAAAAATCACAAAAAAAATATTAAAACCTTTTCAAAAATTCTAAAAAATTCATATTTTGTGTGTTTTGGCGTGCTTGATTTTCTGACTAATTTTGGTCGTTTTTGGATTTATAAAAATTAAAAAATTAGAAAAACTTTGAAAAACTTAGAAAAATTCTAATAAATCAAAGAAAATCCCAAAAATAACAAACTCAGTCCCTGATTTTTCCTTTTTGTTTCCATTTTATAGGAAAAATACCTCCAGGCTTTGAAACAACCATTTGGTATTTTTGAATGGTTGTCCAAGCCTGATTGGACAGTTTTCATCTGTTTCTGTCTTATTTCATTTTTTTGAAAATTCTATAAAAATCAGAAAATTACCAAAAATTCACCAAAAACAGTAAAAAATATAAAAATATATAAAAATATTTTTGTTATATTTTTTGAGCATTTTAGAGTGATTAAATAATTGTTGAAACTTGCTTGTTTTATTGTTTTCCTATTTTCTTTATAATTAAAAATTCCAAAAAAATATAAAAATATTAAAAATCCACCAAAAATTATTTGTTTATATTTTTCTTTATTTTAGACTACTTCGTAGGCCGCAAGGCCAATCCGCGCTCCCTGAGTCCGACCCTGGGTGCTACACCAGGGTAATCTCATAGCCAGGGCCACTAGTTGTGTTTATTGATTTTGTCTTTGTTTGGTGGTCTGATCCTTTATTTTTCATATTGACCGATCGATTTCCGAGATCCAGGTCGCAACGACCCTAGTGATATTTTATTTACCCGTGCCTCAGTCAATTTTTCAGTCATCAGTATTTTACCCTAAGTATGGGGGGGTAGACCCTGTACATTCTCACTCGGATTTCCCTTCATGTGCAGCCTGCTATACTTAGGATTATTTGATCCTAAATATAGGGAGAAATGCCGAGATCCTCTTGCATTTCTATTCTTTTATTCATCTTTGTATATAGCCTTCCTTTTCACTTCTATATACTAAGCACGAGTTATGTCTTCTTCATCGCTCTTAACTCTGAGGACATCGTTCGAGCTAAGTATAGGGGGGTGTGTATATATTCCATATATACTTTAGCCATAACTCGTACTTTTTGTGAGTGTGTTAATAAATAAAAATGGCTAAAAATCCAAAAACTCATAAAAATTAAAAAATTTTCCTTGTAAATAAAATTCATTTATTGCACATACATAGCTATTATACAAATTATTTTTGTAAAAATGTTTGTAAAAACTTTTTGTGTAAATAGAGTGTAAATATTTTCTTATCAAAATTATGTATATAGTACAAATATTTTCCAAAATATTTTGAAAATCAAAAGTTTGCAAAAACCTTGTGTAAATTTGTGTAAATATTTTGCAAAACTTGCATTCATGCATACATCCATGTTTTCAAAAATTTTGCACATGTGTAAATGTTTGTAAATAGTATCTTTGTAAATATTTGTATAGTTTTTCCTGGATTATAGTTGACATTTAAACTAGCCTGAAATTAAATTGGAAAATGGAGCTTGGTTAAGATCTTAATCCACCTAATAATAAGAGGAACCTTATAGAGCTTAGGGTTGAGACTTTTCAGGTCCATGGTGACTTAATTCTTTAAGTCCACTAGGCTATGATCATATGTCATCGCAATGAGCCTAAGTAGAGCACTTAACAACACACACATGACTCATATAGACAATGGCTTGACTTGGACCCGCACTTTACACCGAGCTCTCTACGGATGAGGTGGTGAGGAGGCAGTCTTCCTTGACTTGGAGTAGCATATGAGGGTAGTACTTCTAGGCGGAACCTCTCTTCTTCTTATAGTGAAGGAAGTGCGTCTCAACTTGGTCTGGTTGTCATGAGGTCTAACGACGGGAGTTGTGGGTTGCAATAAAGCTTCAAAAGAGGGATAGTCTACTGGCTCAAGAGGAAAAACTCCTTATGTATATATGATGCACCTTGTAAATATGTTGTACATATGCACATTGAAAAAAAATGCAAAAAGAAAATAACTCCAAAAAAGTGGTGGGTCTGAGAGAAAATGATAATCCCACCGGAGTATGTATATAGTGCAATAAGCAATGCTTGAGACTCATGTTCCATCTTATGTAGATTGCAGCAGGGAGACTTAGCTACACTGGTTGAGCTCCCAGGGATACATGGCTACACTGGCCATGGTCCATTCTCTTCTTCCCCCTCTTCTTGAGCCAGTTGAACTTGAACTTAGAAGGGAATACCCCGCTCCTCGAGGAAAGAGTGGCCAGACTAGGGTCATAGAGTTATCTTGTTGGGGAGGGTTGTCATTTTACTACTTCTGAGGTGGAGAGCTATACCTCACTTACATTGTACAAGGAAAGATTCATGGTCTTCAGGGTTTGTGTATGTAGACTTGTTCTGATCTGGATTATTGAGGAGTCTTGACTATAGATTAGTGGATCTTAGAGGCTATTAAGTTTTAATCTAAATAAGGTTCCGACACATTAATAATCCAAAGATCTGATCGAGCTCCATATTTCAATTTAATGAAGCCAAGTTTAATAATCAGCATTGATCCATGCATTTCTCCTCCTTTTCTTTTTCCTTTTTCTTTTTGACTTCTTTTTCAAATAAGTGTTTGCTAAGGGACTAGCAAAGTTAAGTATAGGGGGGTGATGAATACTCATTCATCACTCTTTATTCTTTTATTTTAGCTAAAAACTTATGCAAACCACCATGTATATTCATGTAAATAGCATAAATTGTCAATAGGCATGCATTGTGTAAATTACAATAATTAGCATGTTTTTGTGCATAAATAAAAGAATAAATAAATAAAAGAAAAAGAGAGAAATATATAGAATAAATATTGAATTACCTAATCCCAAGGGACGGCTCAACATGGGCCTGACCGCAAAAGAATCCAAGTAGAGCGAGATAGGGTCATTCACATGTGTACATATACCTATGTATATAAATAAAATTATTTTTCTCTTAAAAAAAATTAAAATGGGTTTTTATTAATTTGTATATATTTATAAAAATAAAACTAAAATAAAAATGGGAAAAACAAAAGAAAAATAAATCTCATCAGTGTACATAGACCTTGTGTATAGAATAACATACATATTTATTTTCTACTTGTAAATAAATAATTAAAATCTAATAAAAATATTTCCATATTCCCTATTTCATGGTGTAAATAAATAAAATAAAAATTAGAAAAATAAAAATAAAATAAAAAGAAATAAAATAAAATCAATTTTCACCTTGTATATATACCATGTAAATATGCATATAAAAGTATTTATTTAACCATGTAAATAAATAATAAAAAAATAAAAAATACATATATGTATATACCTATATATAATAATAATATAATATAAATACATAAATTATTTTTCAAAAAAATAAAAAAATCACTAAAAATTAATTTGAAAATAAATAAACATTTTTCATGTTTTAAGTTTTTCGAAATTAAATCATTTATTATTTTTATTTGAATTTCCAAATAATTATTAAATGGTGGCCTGTGATTGGACCACGGGGGATGTTGACCCCCGGTCAACTCCCCCCTGGACCTTCGCCCGCGGATCTCGCTCCAGACCCGACTTCTCATAATTTCCCTCGCTTTGATCCGATCACTGTTTACCCAAACCCCAGTCCCTAATTAACCTCCACTGATTCGAGACCTTCGCCCGATACTTTGCCTAGGGGTTCGTGCTTCACCAAGCTGGACCCGACGCCTTCTTCTCAGACTAGCAACAGTATATAACCTCCTCTCCGTCGCACATTACCCGCCATCTTTGGCTACGCCCCTTCGTCCCAGGACCTCCATTGTCTTCCCCAGAGTGACATATGAGTGAGGAGAGTGTCGAAGAGAGGAGGAGGAGCCTCCAGCCATTGATCCGACGAAGCTTCTCGCCGTGCGCTGCCGTGAGGTGCGCTGAGCCTCGGAACCCGATGCTTCCTTGAGGAGACAACCCCCGGAGCTCTGCCAGCTCCAGCACAGTCGACTGCAGCCACTAGGCAACTCCTATACCCCCTAGGTTCCTTTAATTTTCTATTTCACCCAAATCACCCCTCCGCCGTCGCCGATCGATTCCTCTCACTTCGATCATCCATTCGTTCATTCGACCATCCCGTCGTGACCACGAGACCTCTCTTCACCTTCTGCACCCACTCACTCGTGGTTCGCCCCGGAACCAAGATTCAACCTCCACCGCCGTCGCTTCGCCGGAGGTCGCTGTGCCGACCCATCTGACCACCCACGTCACCCTAACCGGGTCTAGGCAATTTGCCCTCGACCCAGGAAGATTTTGGTGCCTATTTGCAGGTCAATGCGACCCATCTGAGGGTCGAGACGTTCGAGCCCAAGAGCTTCCTCCCTCCGCCATCGTCGGGTCGCTCCGGTGGTCCCCGGTGTCATCGGAGGATTGCATTAGCTACGGACCAGCTCAGGCTTCACGTTCCACATCCCAGTAGCCGGAGAGGAGGTCTCCACCGCATGCACGGAGCCGGTAAAGTTCGCCGGCGTAGAGTTCTTGGAGGATCCTCCTCCGTCGTCCGATCAGCCCCGACGCTCCAGATTCCATCTCAGCCATCTATTTGAGGAGTGCCAGCCACCATCAGATCCATCTGAGGCTCGATCGGGACCGCACATCCAGCGAAGAGGCGCCAGCTAGCCTCCACCGTCCGATCTACACGTGACGTCCTCCTTGCCGTGGATCCAGCGAAGGGTTAGCCACCTCCAGCCACCGTCGGATCCTCCACGTGGTCACCCTTCGGCCGTCCGCCTTTAATAAGGGGTAAATTTATGTTAGGCCCCTCTGTTTATTGCGTTTAAGAGTTAGTCCTGTAAATATCTAGTTTAGTTGTTTTTATTTTGGTTATTTTGCATTGTGGACCTCTATGTTTCTGTGATTTGCATTTCCGTCCTTATATATGTTAGCCACGTGCATCGACATGTGAGGATCTGGTTTATTTGCACTTTTGGCCCTATATTTCCTTGGTGTTATTGTTTACATGTTTTAAAATGGGAATGACATTTATACCCCTTCGTGCCTGATGCACGTGCATCGCACGTGTTTTGTGGACTTTTTGCACGAGGTCCCTTGCACTTTATTTGCATGTTATTGTTTGGCACTTGAAAGTATTTTTCCTTGCATTTAGGTCCCTGTGCACTGTGAGCCTTTGTTTTATTTAAATAAAATATCAAATTAAATCCAAATTGCGTGAAATTTGGATACGTGGCTCCTGCCACTGTGTAAAAATTTCCCTAAAAATTTGGTATATTTTCGAGGCTTTTTTATATTTATAATAATTTAAAAACAGTGGTTTTTATGACTGTCTGACTTAGAAAATCTAAAAAAAATATAAAAACTATTTTAAAAATTCTAAAAAATTAGTATTAGTTAATTTAGTGTCTTTAAGTTTCTATGCAATTTTGGTGATTTTTGGACGTATAAAAACCTTAAAATTAAAAAACCATAAAAACCTTTTAAAAATTCTAAAAAATTCTATAAAACTTTAAAAAATATAAACTCTTTTTCTGAATTTTAATTTTCGCTTATATTTTTCATAAAAATTACCTCCATACTGTTACAGATCCATTTTATATTTTAAATGGATTTTTCAAGTCTGGTTGGACAGTAGCTTACTGTTTTGGTCTTTCTTGATTTTTAGAAAATTATATAAAAATTGAAATATTCTGAAAAATTCTCCAAAAACATTAAAAAAACCTAAAAAACATAAAAATATTTTTGTTTGAATTTTTGGAGTGTTTTTGAGTGTTTTTATTAATTGTTGAAGTTGCTTGATTTTGCCTTTTTCTTATTTTCCTTTATTATTAAAAAAATCCAAAAAAATTAAAAATAATTAAAAATCCACCAAAAATATTTGTGTTTATTTTATTTTACTTTCAAACTACTTCGTAGGCCGCGAGGCCAATTCGTGCTCCCTGAGTCCGACCTTGGGTGCTATGCCAGGTTAATAATATAGCCATGACCGCTATCTTGATTTTATTGTTTTATCTCTGATTTTGGTGGTCTGATTTCATTTTTTTCTTGATTGCCCGATCCCTCTCAATGCGGGTCGCAATGCCCCAAGAGTGATTATTTTTACCTTGCCCGGATTGAGAATTGATTTTCGGTCATCAGTAGACTGATCTCGAATCTATCTTAGAGAATAAAGAAGCCCCTTGTAATTGATCAAACAATTCATCTATTCGAGGAAGAGGATAATTATTACGCACTATCGCTTGATTCAACCTTCGATAATCAATACAAAGTCTCAAAGAACCATCTTTCTTTTTGACAAAAAGAACAGGAGCCCCCCATGGATATATACTAGACTGAATAAACCCCTTATTTGTTAATTCCTGCAATTGGATCTTCAGTTCCCTGAGTTCCACTGGAGCCATTCGATAAGGAGTCAATGCAATTGGGGTAGTACCAGGTACTAAATCAATATGAATTCAATTTCTCTATCAGGTGGAAGTCCTGCTAATTCATCAAGAAATACTTCAGGAAATTCTCTCACTATAGGAATATTTTCTAAACATATAGATTCTGCTTTTATATTGTATATAAGGGCAACAAAAGATAAATATCCCTTCCCGAGTAATTTATGTGTCACTATACTAGAAATGACACGGGTAGGATATACACTCCTTTCTCCATAGAATACAAATTCTGTCTCACCTGGCATTCAAAAAATAACTTTCTTCTTGAAACAATCTAGTAAAGCATGGTATGATGTCAAACAGTCCATCCCTATAATGGCATCAAATTCTTTAATTTCCATAGGGATAAGATTCACAATAACCCGACCTCCTCCTATCTCTACCAAATAGTCTTTAAAGACATTCCAAACAATCTCAGGCTCTCCTTTAGGTAAGGAGATTGATAATACATGATCAAGTGTACCTATTTCTTTATCCGCAAATATGGAAAATCTTTGAGAGAACGACTGGCACCGGAATCAATAAGAGTATGGGCATTTCTGCCAAAAATAATAGTGGTACCTGACACCACATCCTCAGCAGAAATGGCTTCTTGAAGTGCCATTGCAAAAACTTTCCCCTAATTTTGTATATTTTTATTGCCTTTCCTTGGAATATCATTTCTCTTTTCTTCTTTCTTTGGATGTGGTTCTTGAGTTAGGGCATTGGCATGGATATTCTGTTGAGCCGGTCTTCTTGCATTCCCCCAGTTTGATATAAGATTTGGGCAATTTCGACGTAAATGGCCTGTCTGGCCACAATTATAACAACCTGACGATCCACTGCGATATTCTCCTGGGTGACGCTTCCCACATATGGAACATTGCGGATAAGAAAATCCTGCATTTATAGAATTTTCTGGAGCAAATCTACCCATTTGGTTTCCCCAATATCTTTGAGCAGATAAGTTGTATTGTCTTGGATTTCCAAAATTTCTTCTAACTTTGTTCTCCGGTCCTCTCCATGGTAGTCTATCCCCAAATTTTTTCCTACTATGATCATTACACCTTCGCTTTTCTTGCAAAACACATTCAGCCCTTCGGGCAGCTTCCACTAGTTTACCATACTTAGTATATCCGTTGGTCGAGACCATTGACTTAATATCTACATGAAGTCCATCTTCAAAACGTCGACATTTATCTTCTTCAGTTTTCACTAAGGATGCTGCAAACTTTAATAATTCTGTAAAGCGCTTCTCATATTCATCAACAGAAAAACTCCCTTGAGTAAGGAATAAGAATTCTTTGCATCGATCTTCTTGATATACTCTCGGATAATATTTTTCATTGAATTCTTTTTCAAATATCTGTCAAGTAATCTTAGATGGATTGGTGTATTTCATCTTCACTGATTTCCACCAATCATCGGCATTTTCCTTTAACAAGAATATTGCATATCTCAGCTTTTGTGCTTCAGTACACTCCATCAATGCAAATATCTTCTCCATGTGTTCCAACTAGTCACTTGCCACCTTCGGATCCATCGTGCCTACAAAATCATTTGCACCTAACTTTCGAACATGCTCAAATGGTAACTGATTTTCAAATTCGGACGGTCTCATCGATCGAGCAGCCATGCTTCCCAAGGTCTAAGTTATTAATACCAAAGTCTCTTGTATATTATTATTATTACTCCCATCATGTCCCTCACTTGGTCCTTGTGAGGTCTGAGAAGGTTGCTTGACTACCTTTATGCCCTACATAAATAAAATACCTTAATTAGCTCTTTCATAATTATAAATCCACAAATCTCATGTCAAAATTTAGATAAATCCTCAATAACAAGAATATCATTATTCCAATATCACATTCATTTCATATCGATGTCCAATATCAAAATCAAAACTTCCAATAGAATCATAGATCAACTTCAAACATCAGTTATAATCAAATTCCATAAACCTTTGATCTGATACCACCAGATGTCATGACCCACCCCGCTATCCGAGACGAGCGTTCCATTTAATACGTCCAATCATCTTAACCATAAATAGCATGTAAAAAAATCCGACAGCAATTCTTCTATTTTATGGACTCCCAAATGCTACCATGTACCTGAAACAATCTGTATAAAACTTTTCATAAACAAATCCACACAATTCACTAACATAAAAATCTAAGTCATTATCTGCATCTGTATTATCAAACACAGTTCCATTGTTCCTTATATACATCTGTCAGCTACTGTTATGAGCTCGGATACAACTCTTTTAACTTCACAAAAACATTAGGTCTTCTAGGATATTAACTTTTTTTACCTGATGTACAAAAATTTGCCTCAATATCACAGAAATGGAGTGAAAGTCCCAACACTATCCGCAAAAGCTTAATTCATTCCCACGCATCCTCTACGGCTCCTCAAGTGTGTCTGTAAATAATATTAAATAATAGAAGGTTGAGTCTAAACTCCAAATGAGCTTAGACCCAGCGAGTGGGTCTCAAGCATTTTGGTAAAAAAATGGATTTCAAAATAGCTTTGCTTGTCATGTAACATAAAATGTATTCCTACAATACAGTAACCGCACAATATATAAATTAAACTCTTGTCGAATAATGATGTTGTAAAGAAGTTGAAATATCAAATGAACTAACTGGAATTAAATTTACTAACAAGCTGTTGAAAATCTTGCAGAAGCAAAAAGGTTTGTTTGCCAACTGTTATAACGACACCACTGTGGCTGACGTACTAAGTACATGAACACTGAAACAAACTGTCATACGCGTAGACAGCCCCAAAGGCGAAAGAACACCATGCATACGGCCCAAAGTCTATATGTATACAGAATGCATGCCCAAAGTCCTCTGAATCATATCTGAAGGTTACCATATCTGATGGCATGTTTCAGGGTCATATCTGATGACGTCACCATATCTGATGGCTATTTCATGACCATGTCTGAGAGCTACTGTGGTGGTCATTATTTCAGATATATTTTCTAATCCATAATAGCATAACTATAAACTGAGTACTGCACTTATCTTCATGTATCTGAAACTGTTGTAATATTGTAGAAATATAACTGAATTAAAAAATCTTAATTGGGATCCAACATTCTCAATATACAAACATAAATTACATTTTTTTCTACCATACATGAAGCTTGAATAATAATGCCAAGTTTATTAAGATGTCATCATCTTGGATAAAAATGAAAGTTGTCTAATTATCAACTACAAATTGTATAGTCAAAAGACATCAATAACCATAATATTGCAATGTATCTGTGAAAATAAGGGTTATATCTGGAAATAGACTTGAGGCCACTTACCTTTATATTGATAGGAATATTCATCTGTCTTCTCTCTCTTTCTTTGTTAACTACCAACTTCAGGATTGTCACCTCTATCTTTACCTAAATATAATCATTCAAATAGGCCAGAATCATGTCCATTAATAGTTATTGGCACAACCCCCATGCTACAAAGAGATATTAGGTTTATAGTTTCTTTAATATTTCCAAACACGGATTAATATAAACTTGTATAACCTTCAATCAGAATATAATCAAGGTTGAATTCCATTCTGATAATGTGATTTTTATAACTCTTTATCAACTAACGTTTCTAACATAAGTCCTTGTAATCTTTCTTGTCTTTTCTATACTTTATTTATTTATTTTACCTTATAGTTGGTGAATAGAATAACTTATAAACAGATCATTTATTTGTCAATTTAAGTCCAGTTAATTATCTATAAGCTATCTTGATATCGTCTCAAGTAATCTAAAATATAATTATCATATTAGTCAAATCTCCAATATCTTGATTAATACTTATTTGATGGAAAGTTCTTATTCTTCTCTCAGTGCAAATGCATATAGATTTCTTCAATTAGATCTTCTGTGTTAGCTGATACATGTAGATTCAATCCTAATAGTCCAGGATAACAATTCTTTATATAAATTTTCACTTTCATCCAGTTATAACAAGATCCCCATCCCCTTCTTAGTTAAGTTAATAACAAGATCCCCTTCTTGGTTAAACATACTTATGGTCTTAGGTAGTAATTTGAAGTGTAAACGGATATAGATGACGAGAAGAACAAAAAGACTGGAAGGGATGTTTTCGTAAAAGCCAAACATATGGAATCGTATACTTAGGTAATCTTCCTTACATATAAAATCACATAGAAATTAAATGGGAATAGAGAAACCAACCTCAACTTTGAATCCTCGTGACCTCTCCCTATGTCCTGCAAACTCTCCTCTTTGTACGGAGACCCACATATATCTCATTCTCGTGCTCTAGAAATTCTAAGTCCTGAATTTATAATAAGGAGAAGGAACGATTCAATCCACATCTCATGCCACTGACTTGGTGTTTACTTTACCTTATTTTATATTATATACACGTGGCTGAAACCATCTTTGTGGTAGTTTCGGGATAATTCCAATCAATTTGGATTGAAAATCGTCGGATATTCACGGCCACATAGAGCCAAACTCTTGAAAACCTTAAGTTGTGGTCTGCATGTTAGTATATACATAAGTGTATACATACTAATACCACAGTTATGTAAGAAAAAGATATTCAAATCTTTGACTTCATATTTGTATTTGAAAAATGGATACAGCGATACGTAACCGTCATCAGTTATAGCATCACCCATATCCATATCCAATAACTACGGTATCACCATTAGAATATAACCATCCATAACCATAATGTAGATATCTTCCACCAATCCATTCTCTTATCTGTCGAGTATGCTTTGGCCTCTAAAGTCTTATCCATACAATCTATATCTATGTCATTTCATATGTATATGCATTAATTATGTATCCAACCTGCAACGAACCCTTTGGTTTAGAAAAATTTGTCGTGTCTGAATGTTACAGTTTTCCTATTTGGGTACATAGATTTTCCTAAATTTATTTATCGACTTGTTGTAGTTATTTATGTTTGTTGATGGATCCTAACTCTGATGCCTTCTTTGCACTCCCACAGAATGTCCCAGTTAGCGTCTCTTTGAGCAATGCCCCCACCTCCCCCATCTCCTTCCCCATCCCCTACCCATTCCACAACTATCAAAATGCTCGTTGTCTCCTCCATTTCCCCTCTCCATATCCTCGCCACCTCTTCACCACCTCCAATCCCTTTGGATCTCATGAGAGTTGCACCCATCACCGCATTTTCGACTTCTTGTTCACATCCAACGTTGCCATGTTGGAGAATCACACAACTATGCATCCGACGCCACGCTCACATACGGATCCGATCATGTTCAAGACTTCATGTTAAATGATGCAAATCCCTTTTGAATAGGAACTTCGGCAATGGCTATCTTTGCCCATGTACCGCAGATTTGGTTGATTATAATTAGAGCTAAAGTGAAAGGAGTTATAATGATAATTCTTAAGACAATGTTTTTAGAAATTTATTTGAAGTCCGCAGGTATTATGAGAGGGGATGGAAATCTAATTGTCATTGTTTTTATCCCTGTCATTGAAGAAATATTTCCCTTACCATCACAACAATATTATTAGAGTCGATGGAAATATAATTATCATCGTTTTGAATTGCTGTCATTGAGGAAGTATTTCCTTTGTCATCATAACAAAACTCATGCATTCTTTAAACTGAAGGATATGGGATAATTCTCAAGCGCATCACGGAAGCGTGAGCATCGTATCGAATACGACGAGGAACGACTAGTCAGACTAGTTGTTCTATGCATCAGAAATTAAAATTTTTCATGTGACGAAACCACATGATCCAAGAACACTTCTCGGATCATTTCGTCTAAATCACAAACAAGTAATAGGATTACCTCTTGAAGCGTAGTTGCGATCGAGTCTCTAAACGAAGAGACCTCCTGTCTCAAGTCCGATCCGATGGAGGAGACGCTTGCGAGCGTGTTGATGAAACACGTGCTCCTCGCAATCCATGTTGATAATCTAAGCGGCGGATCTCCTGATCTTGACACACGAGATCCAACGTCTTCTTCACGAGCGAGGCGCACTGAAGGAGACGGAGATCCACTAGCAAACGATCAGGCAGCATAACGACAACACTGCGGCGATAGAGACTCTCTCTATGGCATCCATGGTGGACGGCCACATGAGAGAAGGAGAGAGGGCATGTAGAGAGAAAAAGAAAGAGAGAGACTTATGTTCTCTTGTGTATAGAGAAGAGCAAAGGGGTGCCCTTCTATTTATAATATTTTGGGATCCATGGATCTCAATCCATGGATAACACAAATCCAATGCTCTCATTGATTGTGTTTCTTTTAATGATCAAGATTGTTGTTGGTTAAAAATCACAACAACTAATTTAATTTAGATTAAATATATTTGATAAATCAAATATAAATCAACCCCAAATTAAATCAAGCAATCATGGAGATTATTGGAATGAAGATTGCCTCCTTCCATAATATGGGATTTGGTGGCAATCTCATGTAATCTCATGATATCTCATGAGATTACATTATTCCAAGGAAATCTCCAAGATTTACAACAACACTTGTTGTAAATTATTCAACAAAATAATTCATAACTATTTTGTGAATATTGCAATCTTACCATTGGAAAATTGTGAATCACATTCACAACCCAAAATAAAATGTAAATTACATTTTCAATTTAATGTCCAATGTGAATCCAATTCACATCAACATTTAATTAACAAATGTAAATTACAAATAGCTCTCTCTTATATATTATAAATCACATTTATAATATATATGATTAATATGGATATTTCTATCCACATTATTCATATCCATGATAATTAAATCACATTTAATCATCTTTGATCTCTTTTCTCTTGTGCCAAAATAATATGAATCGCATTCACATTATTTACATCTTTGATAATCAAATCACACTTAATTATCTAAGATAACTCTCTTTATAATATGAATTGAATTCATATTAATCATGATAATTAAATCATATTTAATTACCAATTTACTCAATGCTTGAATACATATATCAACAATGAAATTATCCTGAACTCTTTCAAGGATAATGTGGTTTCTCCACGAATACTTGAAGATAAGGACAGGACGATTGTATTGTTCCACGTATAGTGACTTGGATATTGAGATTGCATCTCAAATCCAGATCTCGGGCCTCCTATAGATGCTTAATTAAATCAAGACCGTAAATCTAATCTTCTCATTGCATCCGAATCACATTCAGATCAATGTCCAACATTTAGACCAAGATCAGATCACTTCTCTACTGAGAGGAGTCACTAAAATCCAGACCCGTTTCATACTCCCTAGAAATGTACATCACCCTCAGGTATTCCCAATACCTGTACATCCTGCATAATGGAAGACTCAAAATAAACCTGAAGTATAAGATCAATTTTACATTGTCTACTTCAGAGTTTTATCATTAAGTTTCTCATTCGATCATTGGGAGTCGGTATCGATCCTATACTTTCCAAAATCATATATCATATCTAGGTCTTGATCATATACTTATATATCAAACCTACAAATTCAGTCAAGCTTCCAAAACGAGACGACCGTGTACGGAATTTGATTCTTCCCAATATCTCATGAGTGAGCTCATGTCTTCCGGTTCTGAACCTGTATGATCCCTTTGAGAGATCGTTACTCATATGCCCTTGCATGCACACCAGCGCGCCGGTGTATAGACCTTGATTAGGTTATCATCCTATTGGTTTGCCAAATGTACATACTCAGATATATAGTAACACATCTGTCTCTGGTCAGAGGATGTGTGCCTATATCATGACAGTATATGATATAGGACTTTGGTTATCTCGATCTCGTTAAGTCAACTCTTTGACCTAACTAATCTGACACCTCCGAATCTCTATTCCTATGCAGAGGACCTGCATCAAGAGGTCGGACAGATATCAACCTAACTGAGAAAGGATTGCCATCTCCTACTCAGGCTGGAGATCATCTCTTAACAATCATTTGACGGTGCTTGATGAGTCCTCAATCTAACTCATTAGATGTTCATCCAAGCACCAGCCTCTATGATTCAATATTTGAATCAACAGTCGTATGATCATCAAGATGGCCATGTTACATAACCCTAATTGTACTAAGGGGTCTATTATGCAAATTATATATTCTTCATTTCATATTAGGGAATGATATTCGCAATAACATTTATTGCATAATGGCTCGTCGTGGGCTCGCATGTCCAACATAAACATGTATGGTCTTTTAAAATATGGTTGATAGAAATCTGTTTCATCATTGTAGTAAATAGTTAAAAACATTTTTATAGTGATACTCCAGGCTTTCGTGCACGTCTTCATGATTCATTCACATAGTATAAGTACATGTTAGAATTGGATACCCTTTATGATGGGTCAGATTAATCTATGTTAGTCTCGAGATATAGAGGAGGTTCTCTGACCATGCGCTTGTTTTCAAGCAAGATCAAGTTGTGATCAATAGTCACTGAAAAGGGAAGAGGTCAAGATCGATGTTTCAACTTGCAAGAGGAGACAACCAACTTCAACGTGACACCAATGAATGATCTTATAGGTAATCTTCTTGCCTATGAAATAAAATTAGAAGGCATGAAGAAACAATAAGAAAAGTTGCAAAGGAATATAACACTTGCAGTAAAAAAGGAAACTAGAGAAGGGTCAGAAAGCAATGATGATATCACATTCAACACTCAATTGTTCAAGTCTTTTCTCGAGCAAAATAAAAGAGGTGAGAGAGAAATGAAGTGTTTTCAATGCAACAAGGAAAGCACATAAAGAAGTATTGCCCTCAACTTATGAGGAAATCCATTTTTGAGAAGAAGTCCAAGAAAAAGCAATGTAAGTCGCTTGGGAAGACTCAAATGACGATGAAGAAGAAGAAGAAGAAAGTGCATGCATGACACTAGTCAGCTTCGTTAAATCCGACCTTCTGGCTCAAATGATGAAGTAAGTCAAATTTCTATGATGAACTTTATAATACTTTTTACGATCTCTTTAGACAAATCTGAAATATGAGAAAGAAGTAAGTTCTCTCAATAAAATTAACAATCAATTAGTTGATAATAAATATTTCTTGTTAAATTATTTAGATGTTCTGAAAAAAGAACATGAATTTCTAAAGGGATAGATGTTCAAGTGTCGTATGATCCATCAAGTTTGCGAGACCCATGTTTGATATAATGAAATTTACATCAAATGAACCAATACATATATTATCATGTGATGAGGTAGGGGGAAGAAGAAAGGGTATACCTTTTTATATATGAAAAAAAGTGTAGCCATTTCCTATTGGTGGGACATACTTGTTAGGAATTCCTTCCTCTCTTATTTCTTAATCAGTGTGACAGTCCCATTAGAAAATGTGAAAAATATATGATATTCCTAATAGGTGGAATTGTTACGAAAGGAAAATCTTAAAGTTTCATCTGCCTATTAGGATCCTCTATACCGATAAAACTAGTATTTATAGAAGTGAGTTAATAAGTAGTTAACCTACTCCTAATCCATAGGTTAATTATTCCTTCAAAAGGATGCTTCTAAATGCCACTTCTTCCTGTCGCATCTGTCTTCAGGACGATATAGTCACAGGGTTTCACTTTGGGGTGAATGAAAGATTTGTCCCCGGGGAAGTTGTCCGGCAATCCGAAGCAAAGGATTTTTTACGCCCCCCGGTTACCGGCCTAAGAAGGCTCTTTTGGGCGGGAGACAACCCTGCAAGCAAGATTTCCGCAGCCCAGGGTTTGAATTGATGTCGTTTCATTGATTCCTCTTTCATTGATTCCTCCTAAAGATTTCATTTCAATTGGCATTCAGCTTCCATCCCTCTTCTTCAAAAAAGAAAAAGAGTGGGGTTTTTGCTTCCTGCCTTTCCCCCGATTCGATCTGCTTTGCAAACAGCAGCGCTCTATACATAAAAGCTCATTGCCTTCGAAAGCACCTTTCTTGCTACGAGTTTACCGGGATATGAAAAGCTTGTATATATTCCTAAAAAGCTGCTAGTGCGGATGGGAATGAGGAGATATAGGTTAGGGCAGTCTTTCCGCGTTTTCTGTCAAACCACTAGAACGCGAAGAAGAAGCGAAACCGCCCGGTCTGAAACGAAGAATAGATCTCAGGAACGATGTTATACGTGAAATTTGACTCAAGCACGCTTTCTTAAGTGCTCATTCTTAGTCTTCATTCTCTGAGCGTAGAATGATCAGTCTTTCTTTTCTTAGCGCTAATACTGCTAGAACGAGAACCCTTGAGTATTTATGGACCCGTGAAATGACTGGCCCAAGAGTGGTTCAGCTAGAGAAGAGAAAGCTCAAAACATTTCGGAGATAGAGCTGCTTTGATAGAAGCAGGAGACCCGGAATGAAGTGATGAATAGGCGCCCAACGAGATGCGTCAACCTCGGGATGCTTGACTCCTAACCCTGGTTCCGAGACGGAGCTTAACCTGAGTCTCAGTTAAGAACGGCGATGACCTACATTTCACACGACGCATGATTCCATGGATAGTCGCTCTAGAGGAAGTAGCAGCACGGGAAAATCGTTGACTATTATGATACGTGGATTCAAAGCACTCGCGGAAACCGCAGATCGAGCAGCCCTCGAACTCGACCAATTTGTTTGATATAGTTTTGGGGACCGACCCGGGGAAGAGGACTAGGCTTCTTGCGAGGTGCGAAGCGGAGTTCGACGCTAAAAGATTTTTTCACCTTTTTGGAGTGGGCTTGCATCGCTCGAGCAAACTCTTCCGTACGAGTATCCATTAAGCCATCCCGCCCGCCTTCCTTTTTCTCTCACTAATAATTCTTTCTTGATTCTTCTTCATTTTTTGATGGCTTTTTTGAGGGCTAGAAAATTTGCTATAAACTGAAAAGACCACTACATACGTTTCTTTTGCGGGTGGCCCTTGGGTATCCAATCCATTTACTGGGGTAGGGGCTCCTGTCTTCCTCTCTCCAGTCGTCCAAATCCAGGAGCAAGAGAAAAAGCCGCGGAAAACAATGTCGAGTCTCGCACTATCGGGGTTGAGAGTGCATTTTCCTATTCATCATGGGAAGCCAGAGGTGTCGCAAATTGATGACGGAAGGAAAGATTTGATGAGGTTCTTGGAATAAAGAGGGCAAATTTTCTGGCCCGCCTTCGGTGATCAGATCTGGATCAAGTATTGCATTTCCCGGGAGGAACTAAAATAGAGGTGAGCCGCTTCGTTAAAGCTAAAGAAAGGTCCGAGACTAAACTAAATAAAAAGGACTGATTGACAAGGATGCGAGGTGAGGGGGAGGCGATAGACGAAGAGGGGTAGTCAGGTGGTTACGGGGTGCAGGCTGCGTGCGCCCGGAACTTCCTGTGAGTGCGATTGGTCCTATCCTACGTCATTATAGGCTTCCGACACCATTGTCACACACCAGTTATAAGATCGGAAGAGCCAGGGAGTGAAACCTTCTTTCTAGTATCTTTTTCTAGTCCCGTAACGTAATTTCTTTGTCTACAAGCGCCAAAGCCCAGATTGAAGCTCGCAGTCTTAGAAAGGAAAAAATGCATTATTTTTGCATTACGCAGATGAAGAGAGGAGGCAGATCATAGGTCTCTTGATAGTCAGTCTCGGATTCGCTGTAGCCAGCGCACGAAGGATGTCAGACGGAGATTGGCCGGAAAAAAAAGGAACTAGCCACTCATTTTCTTAATTGGTGGTCGACCCATAGTTACTGCTAGTGGTTTAAACCAACTTGATACTGCTGCTCTTGATCTTGGACTAGAAGATTATAGGCCCGGGGATTGATCGCTAGATATAATCCACCATAGAGCCCGCCTAAGCGGCGGACCGGTCTTTTTCGAGTGTATGGGAGTTTTATTCTTAGATAAGGGACTTTGTCCCAAGATTTCCTTATTTCAAATCCCATCTTTCTTAATTAATCCTCCTAATTCTATCTTCTTTTATCCTCCCTCGTTTAAACAATGATTATCATTAAATCCATGTTTGCATTATTGATCTCGCAACAAGCACAACTTCTTGGTTGTAACTAATAATCCTTGTCCTACCTCTATCCCATCAAAGTAAATTCCACCAAAGAAACAAAAAACAAGAAGAAACATCGCTTATTCTTTATTTACTCCTCATCTTCCTTACGCCTCAAAAGAGTGAGTCCTGCATATAAGATGCAAGAATACCGCAAATACTTGTCTTTGAAGTGGTAGGGACAGTAGACACCGGTCATTCAACGATCCATGGAGCCATTCTAAAAGGGGAGAAATTAGCACTACTTGGTGAAATAAGTTATTTTATAACCAATTTCGGACCATCTGTTAGAAACTGTAACAATCCGAACGATCCCACTACATCGGGACCCTTTCAACATTGCACAAAAGCCATGACTTTACTTTCCGCTAAAACTAAAAAGGTTGCTCCGAGAAGAAGTGATAGAATGATTCCAATTATGATTATTGTATTTAATAGAACAACAATGTACGTTTTTGATTTGATATGCACTCATGATCTGGCCTGACCTGGTCGATAAGGATACGTGTTCAGTCAAAGAGTAACTCATGGTTATATCATCAAACCAATCATTTCCAAGAGGATTTGTAAACAATAAGTTGTTATGAAAAATATGTGGAGATGTGCGCTAAAATATTGGGAATCATATGCGGTCACGAATGCCTTGCTCATAACAAATTATGTTCATTTGTTCGAATTTGATTAAATACGAGTAAGTTTTATGCAATGGAAATAAAGGTTGGGATTATTTTAGCAAAATCCACCAAAAGGGTACGCGGTGATCCAACGTTACGCGCGCCACTCGACTGGAAGCGGTGATCATACTCCAATGGGAACGTGCATGTCGGCGGTGCTGAAATGGCGGTGATCTTATGGGCAGACCCGCGAGTTTGGGAATAACGCAGTTGTTGACCTTTGAATGCGGATGGAGCAAAGGGCCAAAAAGTGCATGCTTTCATACTTGATTTGATGGCAATGATATTAATATAAAGTCAACCACAGGATTCTGGATTTCGAATCGATATCCATTCTTTCATGTGACAGTTTGGCTATCCATACTTCTTTTTTCCTGTGTGTGAGCAGTAGATAACATTTTCCTTGTAAATGTGCTTGTACTAAGGAGTTTGCACAAATCACATGATTATGAAAAATGAGATCCTATGAGAGCTAAAGTGATTCTAGAATATTAGATTATGTCTTCTCTCTCCTGATTGAATTTAGTAGTCTAGAATCACTGCTCTCATGCTCTCACAATTTTTTGCTCTCACATGATCACTCCTCATGAAAAACATATTGAAGCATAATTTGAATGAAAAATTAATCAATCTATGACACCTCTCACTGTAGTCATTAGTTCATGTGCTCTCTTTTGTGATTTGACATTATTGGAATTTTATTTTGAGCTTGTATGTCTATATATTTAGAATCAACAATATTGTCAACTTTATTTATGACCTATTATAAAAGCATGATCAAATAAAGTTCAGGAATTCATTTTGGGCATAGTTGTGTTTTTGGTTGCACGAGTATTAATAATGTAGAGACGAAGGGATAATTTCCAAATTTGAGATGGGGAGATTGAATATGGAATTGGTCATGGTCCCCGAAGAAAATCCACTATTTGAAGGCATTGGGAAGGAGAGAGTCTCTAGAAAGGCTTTTTCTTTGGATGTCCATTGAAGTCCATCTCCTTGTTTCTCTCAATGGTTCCATCACATTCAAGTACATATTGTTTCTCCTTTTAATGTCTTCGAAATAGTGTTGGTAGGGTCCCTCTTTAATGGACTTTCTATCATAACCATATTGTGAAACACACTATTCATTAGCGTTTATTAATATAACGAAATTGAAAGATCTACAATCTATGTTGTAGATTCACCATATGTTAATCTATTCACCTTCGCTGTATTTTCCCAGCATTCTTATTTTATTTAATCTTGCATATATAGCATTCTTGATACACACACGATTGTATAAATATACTCCACAGAATGATTGATCACCGAATAGTTTCATGTTACCTTTTTTTATAATGTCTTCCATTATTATTAGCTTTGTCCTATAAGGATCACATCATTACCAAATGTTTATTCATTTGTGTCATGTATATATGAAATAAAAGCGAATCACAATTATAATGATTTGTTCTCAGCCTTTGTATTATGGTGCGTCAATAGCAATCGGATTTTTAAATATCTAACAAGATCTTACAATGGGTTATGGGACCACGATTTCTCGTTAGGGCATTTTTGTTATCAAAATATATAACGATTTTGAATATAGGAATTGACTCATATGTGTGTGTGTTAAAACAATATGTCACCAAAATGGCATAATTGACTCATATGTGTGTGTGTTAAAACAATATGTCACCAAAATGGCATATGTTGAAATTGTTGTATGATGAAATATAAATAGTTATACATCAATAATTCATCCCAAAGGAAAAGTGATATCAATCGAAATTACATATGGTGTAGTTTTAAATATGTAATGATTGTTTGGTTATCATATAAATATTAAATCCACCTAGAGGTAGATTTTTATTTGGCATGTTATTATCATCAGTATTTATCACTACATCAAGATATCGCTTACAAGTTATAATTTTATCCAAAGATAAAACTATAAAGAGATGATAGATATACAATGAGATGGGATTTTACTTGTATTCAATATTTTAATTTTATTGTAGTTACATGAGTAATTTTGCTATTATTTTTTAGATATGAATTCCACCAATATAATTACCACCATCAATTCGATTCCAATGTTAAATGGCTCCAATTTTGTGTCATGGTAGGAGAAGTTGTTGATAGTTCTCGAGGTCATAGATCTTGACCTTGCGATAAGGACTGACTCTCCTCTACTGCGTACGAATAAGAGTACCTCTAGTGAAAAGAGGGATAAAGAAAAGGGAGATAGATCAAATTGCATGTGCATGATGATAATGAAAAAGACCATTCCGGAAGCATGCAGGGGCACTATGTTTGAGAAAATAAGTAATGCTAAAGAATTTCTTGTTGATATTGAAAAATAATTTGCTAAGAATGAAAAGGCTGAAATTGAGACACTCTTGACCAGTCTAACTTCGATGTTGTATAAGAGGAAGAGCAACATAAGGGAGTACATTATGGAGATGTCTCATCTTGCTTCTAAATTAAAAGCGCTCAAACTTGAACTCTCCGAGGACTTGTTGGTGCATTTGGTTCTTATATCTCTTTCTCATTCATTCAACCAGTTTAAGGTGAGCTATAATTGTTAGAAAGAGACTTGGTCTCTGAATGAGCTCATCTCATACCATGTTCAGGTTGAGGAAAGACTGAAGCAAGGTAAGATAAAAAGTGCTCATCTTGCCTTCACCTCTAAGGGAAAGGGCAAGAAAAGGAAGCAGGAAAAGGAAGTTGTATCCATCGTACCTCATAAGAAACAACAGAATAATGAACCATATTCTATTGTTTCTTTTGTGGAGCTAAAGAACACATGAAGAAGCAGTGCACATATCATGCTCAATGTGTTAAGAAAGGTATGTTTCATAGTTTGTTTTGTTCGGAAATTAATTTAACTTTAGTACAGAAGCATACTTGGTAGCTAGATCCTAGAGATACTACTCATGTTAGTGTCTCCATGCAGGGCTACCTGAGGTACTGATGAATCTCTATTTCATCACATTTATTCTTTTATTATGGCCTTAAATCCTAGCTAGATGTATGTAAATAGTATTAATTTGTACAAAATATCATTCATTATTCATGTTGTAAATAGTGCATAAAATATTGTATTTAGAGCTAAAACAAAAGAATAAAGAAAACAAAACAAAAAGAATGGAATGCCATAGGTATTTAATGACCCTCAATCTCGAGACCTAGGCATCATGATGACTGGGACGACAAGGAATAAAGTATGAGGAGATAATGGCCAAAAAACACTAAAAAAACCCTAATTTTTATTCTCCAATAAAATTGTTTTTGGGATCCATTTTATTTTCTTATTTTTTAACTCAAATCAATAAACTTTGAACATAAAACTTGTACACAAAAATACAAAGAAAAATACAAATTTTATTTCACTTAAAAATAATGCACAAAGTGCCTAGACACTCAGAATAAAAACACATAAGGAAGACTTTCCAGACTTGTATCTTCTCCATATGAACTCAAAATTTACCAAACTCACCTTTATTATTTATAAAATTAAATTATCTATTTAATAAAGGTTTCATTCAATT
This sequence comes from Ottelia alismoides, assembly GCA_037367405.1. Classification (NCBI taxonomy): domain Eukaryota; kingdom Viridiplantae; phylum Streptophyta; class Magnoliopsida; order Alismatales; family Hydrocharitaceae; genus Ottelia; species Ottelia alismoides. The sequence continues at coordinate 81,727 of JAZKJV010001232.1, forward strand.
TGGAGTTAAAATATAAAAGTTAGGTTTTGGACCCTCATTGTGCAATATACCTGAATAAAATAATCAATTTATTCATTCTTTATATTTTTCACTTTTTATATTTTTTAATTTTGTAATACATTTTGAAATACATATACATAATTATATTAAAAATAAAATCATCAAAAATAGATAAAATAAATAAGTATACTATAATATACAGATGAAACACACATGTATATACTATAAATTAAATATACATATTTATTTAAGTTTACAAATAACTTCGGAAAAATATAATAAATATATATATGTGTGTATTTAAATAAGTTATAAATATATAAATTATGTATATAAAATAAAAAAATTTAAAATACAAATAAAAATAAAATACATAGTGTATAGGTAAATATACCTATATTTATACTTATAAAAAGTAACACATAATAAATAAACTTGAAAAAATAAATAAAAATCACTACAAAATACTACATAAAAAATAAATATTTTTATTCTTTGACTAAAAATCAACAAAATCATTTATTATTTTATTTTTATTTATTTAATCTTTTGTTTCTTGTTTTGTCTTCTACCGATTCAATTAGACCAATAGATCGCCCTTCGTTGACCTGAGGTCAACTCCTCTGACCTCGACTCTAACCCTATCAGAATGTTGAACTCCTCCCTTTCTATATTTTTTCCACCATGATACAGGTCGTGAGTCCTTGTACCATCTTCATGAAAAATCTTGCCCATCCTTCCCACTTTCGCGTCGACTCTTCGCTTAGGGCAAAGCATTCTCGATCCACCTGCAAACCGTAGGTGAAGTCTTCACTCCACTCGTTGGTAGAAATAACACCCTTCTCCATTTTTTGCTTTTTGATTCTTCTTGGCTCGCCTAAACCTTCAGATTCTCTTTCTAACAGGTTGAGCTTGATGATAGCTCACTCTCTGTGAGTTTGTAGCGTGCGAAGGGGTGGTTTCGAAGCAATCCACATCACGTCAGAGCACCTCCGACAAGGTCCCTGGTCCATGTCCCCGGGTGTGAGTTGATCGTCTTTTACTCATTTTTAGGTAGAGGTTAGTTGTAGTTTGTATTTCTTGCTTTTATTTGAAGTTTTAATTTGTTGCTTTAGCGTTAAATTTAAGTTTTTTTCATCAGAGATCTAGAGCTCTGACCATTGTTCACCACCATGTACCCCTGTTCTGACCCTCACTCCTCACCCATTACCTTCCCCTACTTTTCCCCACCTTACCTTGCCACATGTCCCCTATGATTCTTAGAGTATCGAAGTCACAAGGTTCCCCATCGCCCCATCGTCGAACCTCTTTACCTACCACCTCATTCCGCGTTGACTTGCCACCAATAATAGCTAGTGACCTTAGCCTTTGCACCATTGAGCTCTTCATATCATTTGCAGGTCCTGACGGACGCATTCGAGAGTCACACATATCAAGAACAAGATCCCTAGGTGTTTGAGCTTCCCCAACCTACCAAGATCCCTCCAATGGGTCGTGGACATTCTTGACACCTTCTCTAGCAGCAGACGACCTCCAGGAACTTCTCGAGCACTTGAGAAGGAAAGGAGACTGCCAGAGCCGAGAGAGAGGAGCGATTGAGGGAGCCCAGCTACACTGTTCTTCCTTGTTCCTCAGGAAGAGCGATGACCGTTGGATCCTTCCATCCCCCAGTTTTAATCTAGGTCATCCGATCGAGCGCCTTCAACACCATGAAATCTCCCATAAGATCTAATCAACACCGCTCATCGGCAAAGCGGTGTCGTGCAAGGTGGCATCGACACACATCCAAGTGAGATCATATGTATCATCTGCTCGAGCGCTATTTTGGGGGTAATTGCATAGAGCCCCTCCCTCTTTTCACTTATTCGTTTTTAGTCTTGTAAAAATATTCTGTATTTTAAAAATATAAAAAATCATAAAATTAGTTTTAAAATTTTAAAATATGTATTATTAATTATTATATTTTACAACTGCAGACCAAAAATTACTAAAAATAACAAAAGAAAATCACTAAAAATTAAAAAGCTCTAAAATCCTTATAAAAATTATTAAAAATTATATAAAAAACTAAAAATATTTATTTATATTTCTAATTTTTATTTATAACTATTATATATTTAAAATAGTTTTGAAAATTTTTGGGACTTTTATCTATATTTAATTTTCAAAATAATTCAGCATATTAATATAAGTCACTTTTTGACCTTTTTATTCAATTAAAAATACATAAAATAGAAAAAACTAAAAGAAAAATCCCAACAACATAACAAAATATAAAAAAGACAAAAATATTTCATTATTTTGAGTATTTATAGCTATATCTATAAATATAAAAGTATACATTCTATATTTATAATTATATTTACTTCTATTATTATCAGTAAAATACCCTAAATATTTTAAAAACCCTTAAAAATAAAAGTATTGTACTTAAGGAATTTTATAGTTTTGTATAATTTATATATTTATATCTTTGATTTCTATTATATAATACATATTATCTATATAAACTTATATATATATATATATGCATATTATATATATTAAAAGAAAAGTAAAAATCAAAAAATATAAAAAGAAAATAAAAATTATAAAATAAAAAACAAAACAAAATTATATAAATTAAAACTCCAAAAAATGTAAAATATTAAAAACCCATAAAAAAAATAATCTATCTTGTGTGCTCTATGTGTTCGACACCCTACACATACTTGCACACTGATGAATCTCGTATTCATCATGCTAAAATTGATTTGTTAGGTTATGTCCCCACAAATTACTTGCATTTAATAACTAATAGAGCATCATTAGCATTCATACATGTGTAAATAATATTTGTATTTCATCATACATAACTGCATTAAAAAACCTAAGTGTAAATTGGCCCAAAAAGCAGCTAACTACCACACTTTTTAATTAATTTATCCTGACTCTTATTGACCCCAAATCACCTCCATTATATAGATATTACTAACAAGAATAAATAAAAAATACAAAAAAATGACTAACTCAAATAAGTATCAAATAATCCTGAAGTCCAATTTCACTTCTGACGGACTGAAATGCACATATCTTTCTCGTATAGTGTTTGATCTTGGTCTACTCACTTTTAAAGTACTCTATTTTCAAATACCTTCAAAACAAGACCAATTTCATAAAATTCAAAGCTCATATGTGAAAGTTGGATTTTGGGCCTCTTTTGCGCATTCTAACTTTTGCTATTTTTCACCTATGTTTTTATGTACATAACTAATTCTTTTAATTTTATTCCTTCTTCAATTATGTTCTTTGATGAAAGTTTTATTAAAGGGTTTAAAAATCCAAATTCAAATCAAGACTGAAATCAAAGAAAATGACTGTGTCCGAGTGCCTGTTGCGAGTCTGTACAAAAATTGTGTGTTTCGTACTTCTATTTTATTTTTCCTATTTTATCATTTATTAAAAATAAAAAATAGATTAGTATGTAAATAAATTTTCTTGTATTTTCTCATCTTTTTCTATAATTTTTATCTTCTTTAAAAACCACCAAAGATTACAAAATCTCAAAAAGTCGGTTTTCTATAGACATAGAGACCACCAAAAAATTCCACTTCGCACAGATTCTTTTGCTTCCAGATCCTTCATGAAAGTTGTAGATCTCATCGAAAAAAACAACTTTTGTGAAGAAATTTTTTCAATCCGAGGTCTCCTTTTATTTCTTTTCTATTTTCTTCTCTCATTTAATTTTGATTTTTTTTGGGGTGACACGTGGCTGCTCCTGGGCATGCCACGTGGCACCCCACTCACTTCTCTCTCCTGCCGGCCACCCCTGGTCACGTGCCAAGCACGTGACCATCTTCCTCCATCTGTTTCTCCCCCAACCCAAAACGGCTGCCTCCCTGCCACCTGCAACGGTCGCCGCCCCGCGTAATGCCTCCGCCATGCGCGGCGACTCGCAACCGTGGCGACCATCCTCATCCTCGTCGTTACATTCTCGACCTCCCTATAAAACCTAAAGAACCAGCATCCTTTCATCTCATCCACCATTTACCAAGCTCAGCAAGAGGGTTGGTGACAGCAACCCTCCGTGCATCCTTCGAGCCCGTCGGTGTGATCCAAGGGCATTCCTTGACCTTGCAGCCGCTAACGGCTAAGCTCGCTCCTTCGACGAGGAGATCGAGTGATGACAGGAGGCGCACATTGCCACTCCTGATCCCAGGAGATCCTTCTCCTTTGTCTTCCTTTGTCTCTTCTCTCTTATTTTCATATCACCACCAACCAACCGCGGCCCTCTACTCGCGATGCCTCTCTACTCACCACGTTGCCCTCACACCTCTACCTCCGCCCGACCACGCTCAGCCGCACCTTCCCCACTGGGCACCTCCGTTAACACCTCCGCGCTCGAGCCTGCATCGCCACTCGACCATTTTCGGACACAGCCGACCACCTCCAGATCCGCTCTCGGCCGTACTAGCAGTCACCTTGTGCAGCTCCATTCCAGGTCCACCGTACGGTCAACCATCGCTGGCAGCCAACGATCACCTCGCCCTCGGTCGCTTCCTGAGCCAGCACCAGCAACCCCGCCTTCACCACCTCATGTTTCGTCCCCGACCGCGGCCTCCGCCCGATGCCCTCGGTTCCACCATCATCCGTATGCCTTGGGAGCCGCACGGAGGTCCAGGCACCGTTGTATCAGGGCCAAGCCCTTGATCTAACAATTTGCATCACGCCACCAAGCCGCCCTGAGACTCGACCCCAGCCTTGAGGCTCGAGCCCTCCGAAGCTCCGAGCCTTAGCTTCGATCCGAGCATCCATCCCCGTCGATCGAGCCTCTAGTTTGGGGCTCGACCTCCGCCCCACGCCCTAACCTCAACTTCTCCAACCGAGCCTACGGAGCATGTGTGTGTCACGTGTTGCTGGGGCAAATTGTAAGGAGGCCCATGTGTGTTCCATTAATTACTAAGAAGCCCCCTCCAGCAGAAGCGCGTGCTGCGCACGTGTTATGGTGGGTTAATTGCATCTATATCCCTAGGTTTCCATAATATTGCAGAACCACCCTCGCCCACAAACAACGCGTAACGCACGTGAGATCTGGAAAAATTGTGCCCAACTTCCTACAGGTTTTGCAGATTACAGATAAGTCCTCCATGGACCAGTTTGAAAGAAAAATAATTATTTTTATTGCATTTTAGTCCTTGGAGATTTATTTTAGCATATCTTTATCATACGAACTATGTTTCTAGCGTATAATATGTCCTTTTGTAGCTCTTTCTGCGCCCTATCATATTTATACTTGTGAATAGATCTGAGTATATTTATTGGGAGTTATCATTTGAGGATCTTTATTGACAAATGCAGGCTGATTATTGATATATTGTGCTACATTTTCATTGAGAAATTAATGATATCTTTTGCAGGAGTTCGGTGAGGATTTTAATTTGATTAACTCCTTATGATCATTGTTGATTATTCCCTATAATTTAATCTTTGCAGGGGCTAAATCGAGGATAAATTCATTTAACTCCTTATTTGTCTGATCTACGATTAATTTTGAGGAGAAATTTACATGGAATTTTTTAACAGGATTATTCATTGATTAATCTCTTAGCCTACAACTTGAAATTGATTAAAAATTCATTTCCTGAATATCCCTTGATTTGTGATTTCATTTCGAAGATATTGATCATCATTGTTTGGATTAAAATTGTACAAAATCATAGATCCTACGCTTTGCCATCTGCTCTGTTTATTCTTCTTCGCATTGCATTGCATCTTCATTACATTGTATTATAGTTTTCTGACATAGAAATTAATCGAGCAATTAATTGATTATTTCATTTAATTTAAAACCTCGCAACTAAAAATCACTGTTTCCTGTGTTCGACCTTGGTACACTTACCAAGTTAAAAATACTCCACAACATTCAAAGATTGTGGTTTTTGATCGACCGATTTTCGCCTCCTATACTACAATTCATAATAATTAAAGAGGTGGATTTCGAGTCCATCACACACTATAAACAATTATTGATATGGTTTATAATAAATTTTGATCTTCCTGAATTCATTATTTGATTATTCTTGTTGTGTGTTGATTGTTGATTTAATTGAGGTCTTCGTGAGGGGTCACATCAATGACTGTGCCTCGCCTTGTGAACACACACGACTGCTCCTTGGATTCTTGGTTAATCAAATGGCGTCATTGCTAGGGAGCAACAACACATAGATTGCTTGTCTTCCTTCTTGCCTATTTTCTTTTTCATTATTTATTTCTTTCTCCATATTATTTGATTTTATATAGAACTGTTGAAAAGTGCCTCGGTTACCCTACTTAATTCAACCGAATTAATAATTAAATTTGATGTGTGTTCGTTGTAGTCGGGTAAATTCTGACTTATAAAAACCACTTTGATTAATGTCAAATTAAAGGCAAGCGATAATTTTTTTATTTAAATAGGCAAGCCCAAGGTCGAACTTAGGGAGGAAACTTTTTCCTTAGATTAATTTTAACTCAATTTCGATATTAGGTTTTCAGGAGAATTTTTTTGGTATTTTTTATGCAATTAAGAAAATGTGATACAATCTGGATTCGAGGGTTAAAACATAAAGTATAGCCAAATTAAGTCCAAAAATGATGAAGCTTGGCCAGAATATGAAATGCAATGAAAATAAGCTACTGTAATTTTTTTGGAATTTTTCGACTCTATATGAATTAAATTAAAATTGAATGCAGGGTGATTTTTGCAAAATTAATTTTAATAAATACCAAATTAAATCATCTTCAGAAACAAAAATTAAACTAGATTTTCTATGTGAGATGAATCCATAAAAATTATTAGACTTCAAAAATGATGAATTTTGGACCTATTAAAAATCAATGAAGCAAAACATCAATTAATTTATTAAGGCCTCGTTATGCGTGCAAATGATTTGATCTTTGGGCATAAAGTAGAACTACTTAAATTAGATTGATTGTAATTTTTTGGTGATTTTTGGAGCAACAAATAATTTAATATGTAATTAAAGGCACACAGTGGCAAAATATGTAAATTTCCACAAAAAGAATTATATTAAATTCCTCGAAGCTCATAAAAATGTAATAAGCCTTCATAATGATAGAGCATAGGTTTCTCTACAAAAAGGAATTTTTGGAATTAAGAAATGACAGTAAATGAGTGCCTAAATAAACATGCAAACACAGGGGTGTAAATGCAAACAGAAATAAAAGTGTTTAAATCAGAAACGTGCTTACATGGACTAAAATGCAATTACCTTTAATGCAAAGGGTATGCGTGCAATTTCTCCATGGGACCACGTGCACCTCATTTGATATTGCCTGTCAGGGACTGAAATGCAATTTCTAAAACTTGTAGGGGGCCGGATGCAATTTGCCCAGATGTCACATGAGGGAGACACGTGATAGACAGGCTCGGACGGTGGCTCGGATGGAGATGGAGGCTCGGGTGCTCGGAGCAAGCTCGGTGGTGGCTCGGATGTTCCGAGCCTAGCAGTGGAGTGTGGGGTTGTTTCGGCTAGAGGCTTGGTTGCTCTGAGCCTAAGGGGCGGGGAAGAGGCGGAGCGGGCGACATGGCCGAAAAATGGATCGTCGGATCCTCAAGGATCTAACGGTGGATGTAGCTCCTAGAGAGTGCGATGTGGCGCAATGTGGGCCGTCCAATCAAGAGGATCATACGGTAACTGTGCGTCGAGTTCCTCCTTGCCGTCGCCTCCTACGGCAGGCTTGGCTGGGCTCCGGCGAAAGGCAGCTAGCTCCGCCACCTTCTACCATGCTCGGTGAAGACTCCCGGAGGCTCTTGAGTGGCTGGGTGGATTCATCGAAGCTTGGCGGAACAACCGGATGTCCTGGAAGAAGCGGACGTGGCCTGTATTCCGGAGAAGAAGCTGCTCAAAGAAGATCCGGCAAGGGTCCGGTCAGTGATGAAGGAGGTACCTACAAGGTTAGTGATTGCCAAAAAATGGTGCTCGTGCTCGCGTGGATGCAGTGAGTGTTTAGAGGCCTTGCGGAGCGGAATGGGTGAAGGAGCCGAGGTGTTCCTCCGCCGTACGGGGCAGAGCAGCGGTCGGAGATGGCTCGATGGTCTCGGTAGGTCGAGAGGAGGCACGGAGGGGTGCGCGAAGGTGGTGGCTCCGAGGCAGAGCTCGATCGATGGTCGATGGGAGGAGATATTGGGCAGAGAAGTCGAGAAATTCAGAGAAGATCGGAGGAGAAGGAGGAGATGATCGGAGAAGAAGATGAATGAGTCTACCTGGGAATTGGGGCTCTGATTGGAGCCGCCAGTCTTTTCTCTAGGGTCGGCAGGTGCCTGAGCTCGAGCAGCTTGTAGCTGAAGCTGCTGCACGGTGAAGGTCGTTGTGGATCTCGCATGAGAGGATACTCTGTCGTCGCTCGTTTTCAGGCCTAATCTCTGTCACAGATCGGAGGAATCGAGCTCTGGGGACTCTCATGCAAGGGTGGATAGGGATGACGATGGTCGAAGGCGGCGTATTTATAGTTGAAGTTTGGGGGTCCCGGCGATGGAGGGTGAGGTTTGCGCGGGGATTATGGAGCGGAGAAGAGGGAATCATGGAGGAGGTGGTCTCCCGCGAGGATTGTGGAAGTATGGGCTTCATCGTGGCTTGGTGGAAGAGTGGAGAAGAGGGCTGATAAGTGGAGAAAATGAAAAGGGGACGAAAAGTTGGCGAGGAGGAGCGACGTGGTCGAGGAGTTTTTTGGAGGTTGAAGACAGTGTCTCGGCCATTGGATCTTGTGATCCAACAGCCACGAGATGGGCACGAAGAAGCGGCTAGGATTAAATCAAGGAGGCGAGATCGAAGGGTGATGGGTGGTGCCACATGGCGAAGGGGGATGTGAGCGCTAGCGGGCGGTCCAGATGAGATCTGGATGGAGATCGAATGATGGGAATTAAAGGCGGGACGGGATGGCTGAGATGAAGGCATCTGGAGGCGATCGTGCGCCGCATGATGAGCCACGTGGCGCGTCGAGGTTAAGGCAGAGACTAACGGTGGAGATGGAATTTGGGCACAGGATCGGAGGGCTGGAATCAAAGAGGTAATGATCGGTGAAGATTGAGTGGACTCGAAAGGATCGGGTGGTGATGGAGAGCGCTATGTGGCGCAAGGAGGTGAATGCGGAAGCAATCGGCCCAGATGCTATATGGGCCTTGATCCAAGGGCTGAGATTGAGGCAGGAATGGATGGCTTGGATCTTGAGCTGTAGGGGATGATTAGACGACGAGAAAAAGGGGGCGCATGGTGCGTGATGAGTCGGGCCGCGTGGCGCAACCAGAAGGCGCCACGTGACCCAATCAGATTATTACGAAAGAGAAATGGAGAAATGAGCAAGAAAATGACCGAATTTGGAAAAACTCAAAACATGAATGTTGTAGATCTCGACGAGATCTACAAGTTTCAAGTTAACCGAAAATAGAAACAAGGTCAAATGAAGCGATAAAATACAAGGGTACAAATACAAATAAGTACAATATACAATAGGGGCCCAAAACCCAAGTTTTGCATACGAGCTCTGATTTTTTAATGAAATTGATCTTGTTTTGAAGGTCTCTGAATGTATATTTATTTTAAAAGGGAGTAGACCTAAATCGGATGTTGTAAGAGAGATATATATAATTTTAAGGTTCGTGGTCTCAAACTTTGACTCGGGTTTTATTGGTCAATTTTATAAGTTAGTATTTTTTGGTATTTTTCTTGTATTAGTGTTAGTATTATATACACTATAGAGTTGAATTTATGGAATTTGGAGTTAGTATAAAATATATACACATAGGTGATTTTTACAAGTGAATTTGGCTTCTTATTTAATGCAGATGTGAATGCTAAAATGCAGATATTATTTATGCATGCATGAATGCTAATTATGCAATATAGGTGATGAAATGCATCTAACTACTTGGGAACAAAGCTCTATTTTCAACTTTTAGAGTGATGAATCACACATTCATCAACTGTCCAACCCTCTTCTTTGTTTTATCTTGTTGCGAGGGACAGTGGATCGAGGGAGGCACTCTTAGGAGACCTATGCACACACATGAAGCGGAGTCGTCTTTTCAGCGCAAGCCGACAGGAGAGAGTGGAAGGAGAGGACCAAGAGAAATATTGAGACAGAGTTATTTTCTACTTTTATTCCTGTTTTTATTTTTATAATTTAAGTGAGAGAGAGAGAGAGACATATCATTTGTAATAATTTAGACTCTCAAGACACTGCAACACTCTGAGGTCCATTGCCTAAGTGATTGTTCACTTGAGAGCATCATCAGTTTTCCATAGTTTTCCCGCCTTTTCTTTTCTCTGTTTTACGTATTTTGAGTCTTTTACTTTTGTTATTATTTGTTTTTATGTGATTGAGCCCTGGCTTAGGATTGCTTGCTTGATAGTTTAAGGTCTAAAGCCCTAGATATTGCATGTACCTATAGATTCTCACTTGGACTTAGATCAAATTAATTGTTGACTACTTGGACTTGGAAATGAGCGTGGGATAGACTCTATACAACGCTTGCAGGGCTCGTTGTGGCAGGCACCGAAGAGTCTCCAAGACCAGACCAGGAGGAGCTTAAGTAAGAGGGCAACTTCAATTAGGGTTTATGCTCGAATCGATGTTCCCTCGACAAAGGAATCATAAGGGCTTGAAAGAGCATGGATAGAGGAGCAAATCTCATGAAGGAATCGAGCTCAAAAATGCAAGTATCGGGCGGGGAAAATTGGATAAGGAGCAGGGTCATTATTCTGACACGCTTAGGCCTAGGCATGGGTACAGTTGACCGGTGGGTCAACCCAAGACCCACACCTCATTGGTCCACATCATGCGCTAAAAGACAAAACATAGATGAAAATAGAAATAAAGAGAAACAAAAGAGAAATAAAAGAGAAAATGATTTTATTGAGTTTTTTTCAAACATGAAAGTTGTTCCTTATTTTGTGTACTATTTTTAAATGATTTTTATTTATTTATATCAAACAATTTATTATGTGTTATTTTTTACAAGTATAATTATATGTATAATTACCTATATATGATGTATTTGATTTTTATTTTGTATTTTGTATTTTATTATTTTTATATATAAATTATATTTATAACTTATTGAAATACATATTTAATATTTTTAGTTTATTTTTCTGATTTTCTTTATTCACTTAAATAATTATATACACATATTATATATGTATACTTTAGCTATATATTTTAATACATTATTTATTTTAATGAATTTTAATGATTTTATTTTAATTTTATTTTTTAATTTTTTTGTGTAATATTTACAAATATATAAAAATATAAAAGATCTAAAAATGTAGAATAAATATATTGATTATTATATACATGTTTGTAGTACAATAGGTGCCCAAAAGCCAACTTTTGCATCCCAACTTCAAATTAAATGAAACCACCTTCATTAAATAGATAATTTAATTAGAGTGCAATAAAAGTGAGTTCGGTCAATTTTGAGTTCATATGGAGAAGATATGGATCTGTGAAGTTTTGTTTGCAGCTTTTTCATCTGTGTGTCCCAACTACAATGTACCTTATTTTTATGTGAAATTATTTTTTTTATTTTTCTATGTATTTTTATGTACATTTTTGTGTTCAAAGTATTTTTATTTGAAGTGTGTATGAGTGTGTATAAATTAGGGTAAGTTTTAGCTATATACAATGTACATGTCACCTAGGGTTTCTAGGTGACAGTGTGATTTTGTTTGTATTTGTATGTCCTTATCTTCACATATTTTATTCCTTGTTGAAAGTAAATATTGACTTCGTCTCGGGATATAAAGTTAATCAGTATTTTACAATACTTCCTTTATTTTTCTTTTCTTTTTTATTTATTTATTTTGTATTTAAATACATGTATTTAAGCAATATTTATAGGAAAAGGTTAGATTGTTAATTTGTACAAGTTATCTACATTTACATGCATTTATCTAGGGATTTAAATACAAAATAAAGGAATAAAGGTGAATGATTATGTATTCGTCAGGTACATTTGAGAAGTGTGTGGTTATGATGTCGGAATTTATCAAAGAATAAATCTTATATCTAAGGAATATCAACATCTTGACGTCATCAAAATCATCGAGGATGGGTGAAACTAAAAAAATAAATTAAAATGTTCTTTCCTCATCTCTTCTTAAGTTTGTGTGAATGGGTGTAGGTGTGTAGTAAGTATGTGTATGTAGGAGATTAATTTGGATAATGTAAGATGTGGATGTGGCTTTTGTAGGAGAGTTTGGCTATTGGTGGATAAATATAGCTCAAATTCTTCTCATGGTGTAGGTCAAGTGATGAACCATGTACGTGCTTAGATGTACACTCATTTGGATTCCGATGGATATGTGAGCGAGATATTCCTACATGGCGTGTAAGACTTCCTTTGGCTTGCTTATGCTTAGGTATTAGAGATTGTTGCAGAGAAGGGAAAATAATATGTCCCTGCTAGAGGTGCGAACTCATGAAGAAGGCTTCATGGCACGTTGTTGCAGAGCACTTGTGTAGAAAGGGTTTTGTCAATAGATATACGACATGATATGCACATGCAGAGAGGAGCAGATCTAATACCGAGCTCTATCATAGTCCTAATAATTTGTTTTCCCAAAATGATTAGAGATGTTACTGGACCAGATTTCAGTTAGGCATCTGATTCAGATGGTAATGATTTAGAAAGTCAACAGTTTGATGAATTGTTACGCAAGGCAGAGCAACCATTATGGTCGGGTTGTCAAACTTTTACATAGTTATATGTTGTTTTTGAGTTGTTGCGATTGAAGAATCAATACAACATTACATACAGTAGTTTCAATGCATTGATCAAGCTAATAAAGCAAATGTTGCTGAGCACAATTAGTTACAAAATAGTTTTTTAAGGTCAAAATAATGATGACTAAGTTGGGACTTTCGGAGGTCCAGATTGATGCTTTCTCTAATCACCACATGTTGTACTATGGAGAGCATAAATATGCAACAAGTTGTCATGTTTGTGGTGGGGCTCGTTACAAGATAGATATGAAATCATGTGTTCCACAGAAAATATTGTGTCACTTTCCCTTGATGCCATATCTACAGAGACTTTATTACTGTAGGCAAATCTCAAAGGAGATGACATGGCATGCAGAACACTTCAATGATGGGACTATTAAGCATTCTTTCGATTGACAATGTTGGTGAGCTTTGATGGATTCGTAGCACAGGTTCACTGCAGATAGAAAGAATGGGGTGATCAAGTTGTCGATTGATGGATTTGACCCATATGGACGTGGAAATGATTATTCTTGTTAGCTCATCATTGTGAGGCCATATAATTTGCCACTGTGGTTGTGTAATAAACGTTTGTAGATATTAAGTTACAACTCAATAATTATTATAGCCAGTATGTAATTTCTATATCCTTATTAGAATTTTCTTATTCCGGGAGATCTCTATCTCCTAAGACTAAGATCCAGTCTTAAGTCTTATATGCCATCTGCAGTTAAGATCTTTTAGATCACTATCTGTAAAGTCTTAGGTTCTTGAAGATAAGACTTTGAGATCACTATCTCAAAAATCTTGTCATCTTTTGAAGATATTGTTATTACAACAATCAAGTGCTTTATCACCATAGTAGAATTAGTAACAATTTACTACTCCCACTGCATGGCAGACATCTGACTTTTCGTACACATCTAGCATAAACTGAGCTTCCCATAGCTTATATACTAGTCATGTAGCTTTGCATTCATACCCTCAACTCTTTGAGGTGTTACCCCATTAGATAGGCCGGTACCATATCTTAAGGGAAGGAAGCCTTCCTTGGGTGTTCTCCTAAAAATGGAACATGTCCAAGGTGTACTACTAATGTGATGGTCGCAATGCCTTCTTCTCTTTGCTTATGAACAACTTCAGAACTAAGATATAAGAAATGTCTTTGAGATCATATCTCAAGGTATGGAATAGCCAGATTATAAAACACTTATTATCATCCTTATATCATTCCAAATGATTAGGATATTATCTACATTTAGCATGATGAATACAATGGCACTCCCACTAAGCTTCACATGGTTCATCAAGATTTTGTATGAAATCATAACCTTTATAATTTCATTAAATCTAATGTTCTGACTACTAGAAGCTTATTTGAGTCCATCGATGGAGTTTTCTTAGACACTTTACGTTCCTCAACTATGAAGCCATGGGGCTACTTCATATGAATATCATTGATGAGGAATTCATAGAGGAATGCAATCTTGACTTCCATATTGTAGATGTCATAGACAAGTTCTGTAATTATAGTTAGCAATATTTTGATGAGTTTAAGCATGGTCACTGAATAGAAAGTCTCATTGCAAGCGATGTCTTCTCTTCGTGTGTATCTTGTGGATATGAGCCGTGCTTTGAAGGTCTCTACTTTCTCATCAGGTTCCCTCTTTCTCTTGAAGAACCATTTACACCTATCGGGTTTTACCCTTATATGTGGATCCTCGAGGGTCCATATACAACACTTGTATACGAAGTCTACTTTATACATTATTGTTAGCATTCATCTCTCCATGTCATGATCCTCATAAGCTTCATCATATGAATTCAGATCATTGTCAGGATTATTTGACACATGGAATCCATCCTCAAACTGATTTGAAGAGGTATGAGTGTTTCATCCTTAATTGTCCTTTTAGTTTCCGATTTCAGGAAACTCGTTATCTTCTCAAGATTCAATGAGTTCCTTCACTTCATTTTCATCTTGATTCTCAAAAGATTTATCCTTTAAGAATCACATCCTTAGAGGTGAAATCTTTAAGAATCTCAAGGTCATAAAGTAGGTATACAATACCATCATTTATTTCCCTAATGAAGTAGCATTCTTTGGTGATGGATTCCAGCTTGCTTGCATCCATGACATGGTTATGGACCAAGTAACCCTATATCCTCAAGTGTCCAACACTATACTAGTTTCCAAGATATAGCTTATGAGGATTTTTGGGTTTAGATGTGCATGTAATCTTATTAAGGATATATATTGCAGTCTTTACTACATATATACCTGGAAACTAAGAGGTAATTATGCTAAGATTTATCATTGATCAAATCATATCACACATGATCCATTTGTATCTTCCTACAACTTTATTGAATTTAGGTGTATTAGGAGGAGTGAAATAGGAATGATATTTCTTTCTCCATAAGATATTCCTTGAATTTTAACTAATAAGCACTTGTTATCTTGGTTAGATTAAATTCATTTCATCTTCCTTCAGACTTTGGTTCTAAACAAAAAAAATGAAATCTTTGAATATTTTAAAGATTTCTAAGGTAAAGGGAATAAATCTCATATCACAAATTCATAAATAGATATCACATATCAATTATTATTATTATATAGATGATCCACATACATCAATATGTATGAGATCTTGAATACCTTGACATCTTATACCATTCCCAAAGAAAGGTGCATTGGACATTTTTACTTTGAATACAATATTTACAAGTATGTAAGATTTGAAATTTCAGACATTCTAAAAGCTTCATCACTTACTAGTCTATTGATCTCATCAATAGACATATGTTCAAGGTTTTATACTAGATCATTGTCAAATGATCTTCATCCTCCTATTGATCTTCCAAGGTTTAATTTTTCAGTATTTAAAAATGCTAATGAACCATTCATTAATTTCTAATTTAGTAGATGTTAGATTACTTTCTGACATATTTCCATCATAACTCTTCATTATAGGTCTATTCCAGAATTCATGTTTATTTCCAACATTTAGAAATAAACAATGAGTGTATTCTAATATCTAGGTCAAGAGACACTCTTTAAGACTAAGGGCTCTCCCACTGAAAATATGAAGTCTATCTATCTAATGGAAATTGTTGCAACAGTTACATCAACATCCATGTAGATGACTATTAAACCTTAAGATCAAATCTTCTAAAACATATGCAACCAATTGCAAGTATTATTAGAAGAATGAGATACAATTATTAGACTTTGATCTTATCTAATAAGCAAGTTAATTTCAATGATTATATGTAGACGATATTACTCTGATGCACTATATGAGTCCTTCTCTATCCTAGATAGTCATATTATCAATACATTGACTTATTGCAATATTGGCATTCATCCAAGTCTTTGGATGATATATGTATGGAAGCTACAGAAGTACAGTCAACTCTTTGACTTTCTTTCTTACTGGGGTCTGACCCATGCTTTCATTGCGCTCCCTCAGTCCATAAACAATATTTGTTTAAGATAAAGGATCTCTCAAATTGATCTTGTCCTCAAAGGACTTCAATATAAGAGTATTTTGACATTTATACATGCTTCATTAAATTCATACAATATGAATATTGTGAAGCTTCATGAATGACCAGAGTATAGATAGTAGAATGATGGCACTCATCGTATCTACATCCATCTTAAAGACTTTGATTCGGGTAGGCACTCAAATATTTTGAGTACATCATCTCTTATCGTGCCACCATTCTGCATGATGCAGTGAACCATGTCATTCATGATTAAATATCGAGGGCACATATGTATGCCAAAACACCTTCTAAGGATTTTCAATAATTACGATCATCATCAACATGATACTTTCAAAGCACATTTGGTGAGGGATCAAGACAATAGAGACATACAAACCATTGGTTGTTGTCCTATTGTCCATATAATTGTTATTCCTCATTATTATGAGGAAACCTGCATATTGCAACCACATACATTATTTGTCCAACTACAAGTACAATATCTTAATCATGTATCCAATCCATGATATTTTACTAGTTATTATTGAGTATAATATTTTTTTAGTGAGTTTAATGTAGGTTATATGAAATAAGATAATTTACATAAGTACATATTTTACTTTGATTAAGGATTTTATATTAAAGTTGTCTTGCCTTGTCAACTCTGAAAGTTCATTCCCTTATTCGCTTTCTAAGTAAGAGATATACTTACCATTATATCTCAATCAAGATCTGGAATCTCTTTTCTTACCTTTGTTACATCCCAATAATATAGAAATTATAACTCAGATAAAAAGAAGGGAGAAACCATTCCGCCTTACAAGTCCAACTTGCATTTCTTAATTCGATCTTTGACACCTGGGCCCACCACACCTAAGGCGATGTTAACCATCGTTAATTGAACCAACAGTCAACATGAATAAAACTCGCTAAGCGCAATCCAATATCGCCCCAATAATATGAGGAACCAATATTGGGGTCACTATGCATACAAAGTTACTCTTTCGAGAAGCAAAGAGCACGATCCATGTGCGCTTGTATGCATGAGCTTTCACTTCGGACAGGCGTCTCCTACTTACAATCCATGGAGACAGAACCCTTTATACCTTGATGGGAGACCACGGATGTCACTTATGTGATCTTCTATATCATGTTCAAATTTTAGTTAATTATTATAATTCATACTTCCAAGAGAATTACATCTCTATTCATAATAGAGTGTTTATTTCTAAATCAATTATCAATCCAATCAATCAACCAACAAACAATCTTGATTGTTACTTGAAGGATGGTATAATATCAAAATATGTATTATTCAAATTTTAATGATTTAAAAAATACATCATGATCTTTTCAAGTATTATCTTTTCCGTATCCGTTGTTATGGTCAGTACGCACAAGATGTGGGACATACCGCTCGCGGAGCAACTTGCTACCCCAACAATCTCTGACTAGACAACATATCCACCTCAGGTCAGGATAATGTGATTTGATCATTTTGTAGTTGAGATGATATTCAGCCTTTCAACCGAAGTTATACCATATAATATTTATCAAAATCATTTTGATTAACATTATAAGAAGATTTGCTAAACAAATCTCCAATCCTATTCAGAAACAAAGTTTGTTGGAAAGAGTCATTGTAACCAATTCGATCAAGATCAATTATCTTATCTTGTTGGTTATGGTCATTCAACAATAATTATCTTTATAAATATTTCATAAATATTCAATAATTAATTATTCTAGAAGGTTAACCATTAATTTCTATGAATTAATTGAATGACATTCATAAGATTCTTGTTCAAACTTTTTAAGTTTTCAGTAGTGACATGCATATAAAACTAACAAATCTTGAGCAAATAAACTCCAAACCAAGCAAACTAAAATTTCTTGATTTGATAATTTGTTTACAACAGAATAAAAGTGATAAATATGTATTTCTTGGCATTTTAAAATTATGGTTATCTTGATTAAATCAAAATACTATTCCTGTAATAGTGGAAACATCCATTAAAACGGTCATAATTTGAGCAAACAGATTCCAAATCATGCAAACTTAAGTACAACGGTTTGTTAATAGGATGGGGAACGTAATACAAGTGATAAACTCATGTCTTAAGATATTAAATAGGGCAAAAAAATCGCACAAAATAGGATTGCGTGAACAAAATGCGATGAAAATCCCCACAATCAAAAAAATGCCCATGTTATCTTAGGTTTATGGATCATATCCGAAATCTCCAACCAACGGATATGATACCACTTGAAGGTTATGGAAAAAATCTTAAGCGCATCACGAAAGCGTGAAAATTGTATCATTTGAGATCGGGAGCGATTAGTAATACTAGTTGCTCGGGGCACCGGAATTTAAAAAATTTCAAAGTGATGAAACCACATGATCCAATAATATTTCTCGGATTGTTTCATCTAAACCACAAATGAGTATTAGGGTTACCTCTTGAAGCGTAGTTACAATCGTGTCTCTAAAGTAAGAAACCTCCTATCTAAGGTTCGATCCAATGGAGGAGACGCTTGCGAGTACGTTGATGAAACGTGTGCTCCTCATAATCCAAGTTGATAATCCAAGCGGCAAATCTCCTAATCTCATCTCACAAGATCTGATGCCTTCTTCATGAGAGAGGCGCACTGAAGGAGACAGATATCCATGAGCAGTCGAAGTGGCAGCACGGCAATGTAGCAGCAATGACGATGACTCTCTCTAGGGCACCAATGTGGACGAACACAATGAGAAAGAGAGAGTAGATGTGTAGAGAGAGAGAGAGAGAATTATGTCTCATGTTGTGTAAAATAAAAGACTAGGGCTACCCTTTTATTTATACTATTTTGGATGTCCATAGATCACAATCCATGTGCTCACAAATTCAATGGTTGAGATTTATTTGTGCTTTCAGTTAATGACCATGATCTTGTTGTATTTGTATTACCAACAACATATTTGTTGGCTTTTAATTAAATTATATTGAAATCATTCAATATATCTTAATTTAAATCACATAGAAAATGGAATCAATTGGAATGAGAGGATCCTCATTCCATATGGGAAGAGTGGACGGCCACCAACTTGAGCTCTCAACTTGGTTGTCCCCCCTCTCCATTATGGTAAGAGGACTCTCATTCCCTTTGTATTGAGATCTTGTATCTCAATAATTATTCCACATATGCAATAACTTTTATTGCATAATTATTCACCAAAATAATTTCAAATTATTTTATAATAATTTCAATCATGACATTGATAAATTATGAATCATATTCACACATCCAAAATAAAATGTAAATTACATTTACAATTAATTAATGTGAATCCAATTCACACCAAATATTAATTCGCAAATACAAATTACAATTATCTCTCTCTAATATATTATAAATGACATTTATAATATCCATGATTAATATGGATAGTGTTATCCAGATTTTTCATATCTATGATAATTATATCACATTTAGTCATCTTGTATGTCCATTATCATGTGCCCAAATAATATGAATCACATTCACATTATTTATAATAATTAAATCACATTTAAGCATCTATTTTTTCTCAATGCTCAGATATAATATCAATAATGGAATTATTCTTGAACTCTTTCAAGAATAATGTGCTTTCTCCGCGGATACTTAGAAATAAGGGCAGGACGATTGTATGTTCCACGTATAATGACTTGGATATTGAGATCATATCTCAAATCTAGATCTCGGAGACATCCTATAGATGTTTGATTAAATCAAAGACGTAAATCTAATCTTCTCATTGTATCTAAATCACATTCAAATCACTGCCCAATATTTGGATCAAGACTAGATTACTTCTTTACAGAGAGGAGTCACTAAAATCTAGGCCTGATTCATCACTCCCTTGGAATGAAAGCGTCATTGTTATACAATCGCTTATGATCACATCACCCTCGAGTATTCCTAGTACATGTACATCCTGTATACGAGAAGATCTAGAATATACCTTAAGTTTTAGATCTTATTTAGAATGTTTCCTTCAGGGTCTTATCATTAAGTTTCTCATTCCATCATTGGGAGTTGGTATCGATCATATACTTTTGAAAAGCATATATCAAACCTACAAATTCAGTCAAGATTCCAAAGTGAGATGACAGTGCACGGAATTTGATTCCCAATATCTCGTGAGTGAGTTCATGTCTTCCGATTCAGTGATGAACCTATTTGATCCTTTTGAGAGATCGTATTACTCATATGCCCTCGTATGCACATTAGCTCATCGGTGTATAGACCTTGACTAGGCCATCAACCTATTGGTCTGTCAAATGTATATACTTAGACATATAGCAATACATATGTCTCTGGTCAGAGGATGCATGCCTATATCATGACAACATACAACATAGAACTTGGTTATCTCAATCTCGATAAGTCAACTCTTTGGCATAACTTATCTAACACCTACGAATCTCTATTCCTATGCAGAGGACCTACATCAAGAGGTCGGTTAGATATTATCCTTTAGAGAAAAGAATACCATCTCCTTCTCAGGATGGAGATACTCTCTTAATATTCATTTGACGGTGCTTAATGAGTCCTCAATCAAACTCTTTAGATATTATCCAAACACCAGCCTCTATGATTCGACATTTGAATCAACAACTATATGATCATTAAGATGATCATGGTACATAACCTTAAGTGTACTAAGGGACCTATTATACAAATTAATTATTCTTCATTTGAAATCAGGAATGAATTGCAATAGCATTTATTCCATTATGGCTAGTCGCGGGTGAGCATGTCCAACAATGAGTTCTCTATGCATGTTGTTTATGATGCTTGATATCTCATTCATGTGGAGAATAAATTTATATTTAATTATTGAATTTTGATAACTCCAAAACTGCTACGATGCCCTTACCGACGACAAGTATGAGTCGGTTCCCACCAAAGAGTGTCCACAGTTTGATTCTAAGCATTGGATGGAGATGATTGATCAGCGATAAGTGGACATGAACTAAAGGTAGGCATTGAGGGGACTCCACCCCAAATTCTTGTCGGAGTCTAGTTGCGAGACCCCAGGGTCTTCAAGTGTGTGTGGGTCACCCCCATAACAATATACTCAGATGTCTACAAACGGTGTATACCCGATCCAGAGAAGCCAAGTGACGACTAAGCTTGATAGCCTTCTGAATGTGATGGGCACTATGCAGTCCAGACTTGACAACATGGAGACACTATTGATTACTCGATAATATACCATATTAGCAAATATGATTTACTTATATTAGATGGATTTTCTTATGTGCTTGAATGTAGTTGGCATGCCAAGAAGGTTGTCGACGTCAATGATGGAAGTGACGATGACGGCACATGTGAAGAGGAAGATGTATAGGACTGTGATGTAATGACCATCTATCATAGGGTTGTTATCCACAATAGGGATGATGAGGCAGAACAAAGAGAGAGGGAGATGCAAAGTGAGAGAAGAGCGGAGAAGGGTAAGAAGATGTTGCGGAGGTGGAAGAAGTGAAATAGATACGTTCAACTTATTTTCGTGATTTTTACATGATTTCATTTGAAATCATTATTTTGTATATAAAACACTGGTTCGATTATAATATTAGCTCCTCAATTTATACTCAGTGATCTTTCAATGTGTATGAGTGATTGGTTTAATCATTTTGTAGATATCCGAATGGTTTGTGTGTTCAAATGGTTTAATATGCTCGAATGGTTGAGTCACTAGGTTGAATCGTTGGAGTCTAGCTCCTCTACTTGTAATGTTTGTGGATATTAGATATGCAAGTGCTTCGTAGCTTCACGTTTTGGTATGGTAATATGCACGCAAATGATGATTCAATTGTCGTAAGGCGAGGTACATGTAATTCAACAACTATTTTTTTTTACAGTTTGTAGTATATGTGACTAGTTTTAGTCGCATAATCTGTGTAGTATACGCACATTCAACGGGTGGGTGCGACTACGGGGAATTGCAGTGCTTGTAACCTACGATCACACTGCAATTATAGAGTGGTCATAAGTCCATTTGCGACCTGGTTTATATGAGTACAGCATTGTTGACTACTTAGCCGCGAGTCCTCATTTCGACCACCCTTGGACTACATTACAAGTACAAGACGACTACATTTGTGCTCGTAATTCAACAGATTTCTTGTAGTGGCATATATTTGAATATATAAATATGCATGCATGCATACATATATATGTATATATACATGCTTATATACATATATATAGGGAAAACTTCATATGAGATGCCACCTTACTATGGTGATGGAAAGCCCTGCATCCGATTCTTCTATTTTCAATCATATGACTGAAATTAATGTTATATTAATTTCTATTATTTCAATGATCGAAAATTATTTTTTTTTGTTTTTTTTTGATAGGTTTGTTGGGCAATACTATACCCTGTCAATCTTCCTAGTTTGAGGATGACCCTATTTGTTATCCGAATTTTCCTTCTTTTGATGAGGAGATTGATTAGTTTCACCCCATTTTTCAGACCACTCTATCCATTTACTTTTATCCCTCCATCGTCGCATTCTGATAAAAACCCTTTTTTCTTCTTTAATGACCATGTCGAACCCTCTTCTGCTTTTGAGTAGAGTGAGCAAAGCTGCAGCGAATGCGACGTCATTGATTCCCGCTGTACAGATGCATATTAAGAAACAAAGCAAGACCCAGCGTAGATTTGCAAGCTAAGATGCAAACAGCGAGTAACCATAAGATTGGGGAAGATGAAGAGTTAGATGAGGTTGGGATTTTTCCGATCATTGTAATAAAAGTATCGTATAATTCAGAATTGCTATTATTCAATAATCGAGATAGTCTTCACTCCAAGTGATTTTTGAATTGAAGCCTTAGTTTTTTCAAACCTACCCAAGTTTTACAGAAAACTCATTGGAGCGATCGTTTGCACAAATCCAAACTTTTGATACGATATAGGATACATTGAGGCAATGCAGATAGAATCCTTCCTTTCATTAAACGACGAAATCACATATTTCCTAAATCATATTAGGAAGATGGTGATGACCTAGCAGCAGTTGTGTTTCGAATTCTCAAAGAACTATTTTCTTATTCATACTGATGCAATAATCCCTCATAATTAATTAATTTCCGCCGATTTGTCTTAGCCTATGCATAAGGCAATGAAATGTTTTAAAGATCTTTTAGAGAAATCCCCTCATGACAGCTGAGACAGAATCAACATGGATCAATTTTTTTATAGATTGTCAATTCAAATTCTTTTTATTTGTCTACAAGAATCACATCAATTAAGAGATGGATTAGGGATAAATTCCGAGCACGAGATTTCTTATTCGTTCGGATTGAACTTTGTAATTCCGGGCATTCAAATGTTAAGATATCATCATTGGCAATGGTGGTGGTTTGAACGCCAACAATTATTTTGACGGTTGCTCCTATCCATAGATGCCATCATTGACATTGGTTAATTGAAGGAAACACG
Source organism: Ottelia alismoides (assembly GCA_037367405.1). Classification (NCBI taxonomy): domain Eukaryota; kingdom Viridiplantae; phylum Streptophyta; class Magnoliopsida; order Alismatales; family Hydrocharitaceae; genus Ottelia; species Ottelia alismoides. The sequence continues at coordinate 105,446 of JAZKJV010001232.1, forward strand.
TTTATTTACATTTATATTTAAAGTCCAATCTGCCACAAGATCAATATTCGGACAATTTCCAGCTTTTTTTATTACCATAGCGACATCTTCGTCTTTCCATGGAAACACATATCGTTGACTTTATACACCAGCTACGATCAAGTGGTGCTTTATTTCTACAAGAGTACGAACAAGTAGGCAATCAATCAAGCAGTCTCATTCCAACTACTCCAACAAAAGACAAAGTCATTTTTTCCAAGTGTATATTATTCTATATTGAAGTTGATTGAATCAACGGAGGTCTCAATGATCCACAACAACCTCCTTTTTATTTGGAATATTAGAGCTATATTCCCTTAATCGTCTCTTAAGGGCCTCGTGATCACATGTTAAATGGCTCGTTGATTTGTGATAGGGACGTTAGTGGGACGTGTAGGACTGTTAGAGAATTCTCAAGTTTGATATTCGCTCAAATTCAATTCACTAAAAGCCTGATTCGAAGTCGGTTCCAAAACAAACAAACCGAATCTAAACATAGATTGGAGCTTGTTTATGCAAACAAATAGAGCCTGAAAATGGAAAACTCGTTCAAGTTCGATGGAAAGCTCGTTCATGTTCGATTTGTTAAAAATTTGATACATGCACATATACTTACATTAATTTACAAATCTTTAGAGCAAAAATGAATATATATATATATATATAGGGGGTTGGGGAAGCTGCACCAGGGGGTGGAGCTAACTAGCTGCAGCCGACCATTTTTTTCATTGATTTTTATGCTTTTGAAATGAAATCTAGGGGGATTTAAATCACTATATATCACCATGATATCATACCAATTTCAACTAAATTCGACACTTCTAACGTCTCCATCAAGACTATCATATTTTAACGGTCTCAGAATTATTGCAATTGGCCCTCGCTAGATGGGCATGTTAGGAATGTTTGTTTTGTATGAAATTTGAAATACATATTCCACTCAATAAACTAAGTAAATCTCCATAGGTTTCCTTCAAAAAAATCAAAAATCAATGAGAAAAAGATCCGTGTGTATCTAGTTTGTTGCACCACCCGGTGTAGCTTCCATTTTCCCTATATATATATATATATAGAGAGAGAGAGAGGGAGGGAGAGAGAGAAGGGATCCTACTCCATGGAGTAGGTAACTTACCTACTAAACTTTCTTTTTTCTCAATTTTTTTTATTTTTTTTGAAAAATGCTTCCATGGATTTTCATAACTATATCCCTCTAATATGTCATTCAAATTTCGTCAGAAACAGAGACTCCTACGGTCTCCATTCAGACAGTCATTTTTAACGGTCACAGATTTGTTATGTTTTTCATGTTCTGGATGGAGGTCGTAGGAGTCTCTGTTTCTGACGAAATTTGAATGACATATTATAGGGATATAGTTATGAAAATCCATGGAAGCATTTTTCAAAAAAAATGAAAAAAATGAAAAAAAAAAGAAAGTGGAGTAGGTAAGTTATCTACTCCATGGAGTAGGATCCCTTTCCTCATATATATATATATATATATATATATATATATATATATATATATATATGCGGGAAAAGGGAGTATGCACCGGCGGGTGCAGCTAACTAGCTACACCTGGTCATTTTTTTATTGGATTTTTATTTTTTTGAAAAAAACTTATGGAGATTTACTTAGTTTATTGATAAGAATATGTGTTTCAAATTTCATGCAAAACAAATACTCTTAGCATGCCCATCCAGATATGATCAATTTCAATAATTTTGAAACCGTTAAAATGTCATAGCCTTGATGGAGATGATAGAAATGTCGAATTTAGTTGAAATTGGTATGATATCACGGTGATATATGGTGATTGAAATCCCCCTAGGTTTCATTTCAAAAACACAAAAAACCAATGAAAAAAATGGCTGGGTGCAGCTAGTTAGCTACACCCGCCGGTGCAGCTTCCCCAACCTCATATATATATTTTCCCTATATATATATATAGGATATCTTTCAAATGGGACATGGTCCTTCCATCCCTATGGAAGGCCTGCAATCAGATCCCTCCGTTTTTAATCTTGTGGTTGTTATTAATGCTATGCTAATATTATTTATAAATTAAACAAAAACCTATTTTGGTCTTTATACATTAGCTAAATATAGTATCTAACAACCACAATTATCTCCTCCATTAATATGCCACTTAATTGCATAATCAAAATTAGAAACTTTAATTAATTTGGCATGTTGAGGGTTTCTCGTGGATGTTGATTATGATATTCATCGGATTGTGTTGTTGTCAGACGAATCCACCGCTGCAGAAACAACTGCTTGTTGTGTTTAATTCGATGGTCTCATCTGTGAGATACAATAACAGGTGGCTTCTGCCTCACGATTCGACTTATCTGCGAGGTGGATTTCTTTTATTCTTCTGATTGTTCTTGCTTTATCATTCTTTTATGAGAGAAACATTCCCATTAAAATTGATTCTTTTCATTTCTGTCCGTTTTTTTTCTTTGCAGGACACCCATTTCTTGGCTTTCATTTTTACATATTTTCTCTGTTGTTCGTTTGGCATTCACGTTACATATGTTTCTGCTGCGGTGATCCATGTTCCAGTGTCATGCCCAGTTTCATGGCAAGACGGAAGTGGATCTATAGTGACGTCTAGATCAACGACAATCTGTGTTAAATCTTCATGCAGGCGGCAACGATAACGTGTAGTTGATGGCACGTGTAGTTGCCAGAGAATGATGCTGCGACTTTCCGAGAAGACCTTCATGCAAACGATGACGACAATACGTAGATCGAATGACGATGCGTATACACGATGCTGCAACGATTCCTAGGTTGATACAATATTAATGTGTACAATACAATATTAATGTGTATTATACAATTTTGATATGTATTATACATATTTGTCATGTATTTTTACAAAACAATTGGTTGCGAGTGAAAATTATATTTTTTTATAAATCTTGTATATATTGATGTGCATTACACATTTTGGATGTGCATTATACAATTTAGATGTGTTTTATACAAATTTGATTTGTATATTCACATTTATTAAGCGTGAATGATTACAGCAATTTTTATAAAGAACTATACAAATTTTATTATACAAAAAATCATACAATTGTTACAAAGAAACACATATTAATTGCTAATATGAATTATATTTTACAAAGAACAATGCAAAATTTACAAATAACTGACGACTTTTTGAATGAACAACGGATTCTACAAAAAACATACTATAGTTACAAAAGGAACATTGAATTCTACAAAAAAACATGCAAGGATACAAACATTGCCCCATGTAATGACGCCCAGCACAAAACTGGACATTTTTTAAATATGGTATTGCGAAAAATACCAAAAATAAAACTATTTAAATTTAGTATTTCAGAATATTAATTGACGTGCATAATTAATGCAAAAGTTGATGATTAAAATTCCCTTTTGGACAAATAAATTGATCACGTCGTTAGATTTGAATCTAACGGTTACTATCGTTGGCCTTCCTTAAGGATGGAAGGATCAAGTCCTATTTGAAAGGCCCCATATATATATACGCTTTGAATCACCACTTTGGCAGGGAATGCGGGAGGTGCTAAGGCACATTTCGCACAGACTTACGCCTCGGGTAGGTGACGGGAGGGAGTTCAGATTTTGGAGGGATGACTGGACGGGGGAAGGGACCCTAGAGAGGCGGTTCCCAAGGCTCTTTGCATTGGCTGCATCGAAGGAAGCAAATTTGAGGGAGTTAACACAGTGCGGGGAGTGGCGGATATCTTTTGATGCGGTCCTCTCAGTCAGAAGAAGAGAGGAGTTTGATAGACTTTTGGATGCGGCTCAATTGGCAGGTGAATTTTCTATGACCAGGGATCATTATGTATGGACGGGTACAAGATTATCTGTCAAAAAGCTTTATGGTGAGTTGAGAAGCGGAGGAACAGGGACAGCTGATCCTGACCTATGCAAGGATATGAAGATTGTATGGGCATGCAAGATACCGAATAGGATCAAAGTTTTCCTATGGTTACTGAGGAAAAACAAGTTATGTGACAAGGTCAGGCGGGCAAAAATCTTGGGGATTCAGGATGTGAATTGCGATAGATGTGCTGAGCAGATGGAAAATTCAGAACATCTTTTTTTCAAGTGTGAGGCTTCGGCGAAGGTCTGGAGGGAGATGGCTATCCCGTGGTTAGATGTGAATGGGTCGATGAACTTCTGGGAGGCAATAAGGAAGGTAGGTGGAAGCTCCTCGGATGACGTCTCTAAACCTTTTGCAGTACTTTGGACAATCTGGTTAGCAAGAAATGAGCACATTTTTAAGAATCAAAATTTTTACTCAGAGAACGTTGTATCCCATTGTAGGGCTCTTTTGAGTTTCTGGGAGTCTAGATAAATTATGTTGTAATCTCGCTCTTTAATATAAGTATATTTTTGCGGTGACTCCCACATTGGGAGATCACCCTCTTTGCCATTAAATATAAATATATATATATATAGGAGACCTTTCAAATGAGGTGGGGGCTTTTCTGAAATTGTAAAAGCCACTGCGAATTTAGTAAAAACTCTGTAATAGTTTGTAAAATATAAACTGTACATTGTAAAAAAATGAATTTTGTAAAATATAGCATCTAAATTCAGATCAATATTTCCATCCATTATAATAATATTTTCATAATTTTATTTCACTATACATGTTGTGTTAATATTTATTATTATATGTATGAAATAAGAAATTATAAAATATATTAGAAAGATGCCTAAATTGATGGTGGCTCACCATATATATGATGAGACCCCGCCTCATTTGAAGTTTCTCCTATATATATATATATATATATATATATATATATATATATATATATATATATATATGTATGTATGTATGTATGTATGTATGTATGTATGTATGTATGTATGTATGTATGTATGTATGTATGTATGTATGTATGTATGTATGTATGTATGTATGTATGTATGTATGTATGTATCCCTCTCCGTTTCATTTCTATTCACTCCCTCTCCTTAAAAAAATCTCAAATTGGATATTCAGTTAGATTTGATTCCGTCAAGATATTCAGTTAGATTTGATTCCGTCAAACTCGATTCAAATTGGATTCAAAAATAATTGAACGAAAACTATACATAAATTTAAGTAAGCTCGTTTGTATAAATGAATCGAAAGTGAAAATGTTAGGTTTGCTCAAGTTTAATCCGTTGACACCCGTTATTAGACGGGCTTTTCTTCCGTGCTAAGATCGTGCTTAATTACCTCTATATGCATTTAAACTCAAGACGTCTCCTTTAACTCCCATAACAGCATCAAAGAGATAAAAGGAATCAAAGTTGGTGAGTGCTCACTCTCCTTTGTATCGATGAGCACTGCGATGGAAACTGAAAATAGAGACATTATTAGGTGATGTTGACATCCAATACACGACGACTTGTGACTCAACTCGATCGTTTTCCTCGTCATTATCATCATCTTCCACATCTTTTAGGCCTACTTCCAACATTGCTAAGGTGGATTTTGACCAATTCTGCAATCACGGTATTGCTGCACACCTAATTCTACCTAATCAGAAGGGACAGGTTCCAGACTAATTTCAACTCTGCCAATATGGATAAGCACTGCTCATGGTTGTAATTAGGAACGAAGATTACATATTAATTGTAAGTTGCATTAGAAGCGAGGTACAGGGCCAGTTCTGGGCATTGTTTTGAAGTGCAATTGCTCAGGGTCTATTATTTTTAGGGGCCCAGGTTTACATGTAATCGGTGAAACAATAGGCCCCTATAAATTAGGGATGAAAACATATAGGATACGGATTGGATATGCCTATTTTCATATTTATATTCTTTTTTCTCTATCGAATACCGATATGGATATGATTCAGATATGCATTAAGGAAATCATATCCTTAAAAATACCGATACGAATTTGAATCCGAGTACGGATCGAATAAAGAGCGGACCCGAATGCGGATCAAATAAAGAGTCAATCCAAATATGAATCAAATAAAGAGTGAATCCAAATATGAATCCAATAAACATGGAATCAGAATACGGATAGAATAAAGATCACATACAAATACGAATTGAATTTCTATCAAAGTTCAAAATGATTTTAAAAAAATGACAATGAAATATAAACAAATTGCATCATGACAAGAGGTAGCGTCGAAGTAACATGTGTTCTTGACCAGAGGCTAAAAGGGGGATAGGATTTCGTAACTTTTGTTAGTGCTCATTCCCAAACAAATGGAGGTTTATTGATACCATTAATATATTGTATTATATAATATATAATACTAATAATAACATGGTGTTGTGGCATATATTACATTAACTAGCATATAAAATAATATTAAATGTTGTATTCGGATATCCGGATCTGGATCCGGATATTCAAGCCATTACCATATCTGTATCCGTATTCGGAAAATTTTTATAACCCGTATCCATATTCGATCCATATTCGATTAGTAGTCAGATACAGTATCCGGTAATTTTCCGAATATGGTAAGCATATATTCTGACATATTCATATCCATTTTCATCCCTACTATATATTCGAATTTTCGGTGAATAACTTGATGCTAAAATAAAAAAAATTAATGAGATTATATAAGGGTCGATTGTTCCCTGAAAATAAAATATTTTATTTTATACTTGATGGTAAACACACTAGGGCCAATTTGCTCTTATTAAAAAATTTGTAAAAGCCTCCTTTTTTTTCTTTTGCCTAAGGCCCATGAAATATCAGGGACGACACTGGGGAGGTAATTAAGAGAAGATTAGCCAACAGACCAACTCTGACTGAATCTAATCATGCAATATACATGACTGAAGAAATATTAAATGGATCTTGCGATCCGATGGATCGAGAACTGTGAGTGCGCGAATGATGTGGATGTCATCAGTTGGTGTCATGCCACCATGTTCCGGTGGATTTTTTTTCATTACGTTGAGCACATTGTAACAAAATCGATCTAACGTAACTGATAATTTAATATTTATTGTTATATCTTTTGTAGTCAAATATATAACAATGAATGTTACGTTGCTTAGTTCTTTGAATTCACAACAAAGTATTTTTTTTTACAATTAAGTAGGGCCGGTTACATGGATTTTTTGCCGACATTCAGATCTATTTAAATATAATAAAGATGAATTATATAATAATAATAATTTGTTGATGATTTCTTCTTCTAATTATTATTGAATTTAACACCGATTAATATAAATATTAATAAGTAAGTCAGAGGACAAGTCGTCATTATATGAACCTCTAACAACGAATATGGCATCCGTTGCTAACCATAAGGACAAACATGATTTGCCAATAAGTCAGAGATACATCCTTTTTTGAAACCGATTGTTGGTCATCAGACGGGGTTTAGATTCTGGAAAGATGAATGGATGAGGAAGGAATCCTCGCAGGGAGATTTCCATGTTTGATGGCATTGGTGGAAAATCCTGATTGCTCAGTGGCTGACGTATGGGATGGGCAATCTTTTTTCCCACATTTTAGATCTAGACTCTCAGATCAGAGGCCAGAGGAATTCGCGGCTCTACTTCGAACTCTTGAGGAGGTGCGGGGTACACTGATGGGCGAGACTGTTGGACCTGGCGGGATGGTTGTTTCTCAGTAGGGAAGGCGTACAGGGAGATAAGGGGATCGATGGGATTTGATCCTGGTGGTTGTGGGGCAGATTGCAAACATATTTGGAAATGGAAGGCTCCGACCCATGTGAAAACTTTCACGTGGATCCTCAGAAGAGGTAGGCTGATGACGAGGGAGAGGTTGGTGCGGTTCAACTAAAGTGTGGATCCAGTATACCCAAGGTGCTTGGAAGGTGCGGAGGATATCGACCGCCTCTTCTTTTTGTGTAATAGCTCAGTTGAGGTCTAGAATCATTTCGAGAATCAGGCGTATCGTACGAACAGTGCATCTAGCTTCTGGAGATTTGTGGGGGTGGATTGGAGCGACACAGAAAAGGAGAGGTCGAATTACTTGGCGGTCGTTTGAGCGATTTGGCTGACACGAAATGGTGTGATCTTCCGACAGGACATGTTCCACGTAGAGAGTGTTGTGGTGCATGCCAATATGATGGCTGAGAGTTGGACATTTTTTATATTTTTTATTTATAGGATCCAAATCATAATCCTTTAAAGTGGGAGCCACTTCTTCTCCACCAGACCATTAGAAGGGTCCCACCTTTAAGCTATTTTTCTTGTAGTGATACTCTACTATCCTGCAGTAACCATGCAACAGCAAATCCAAAAAAAACAAAATTAAACCATTTTTCCATTCAAATTTATTGCGAATTACATTCGCGATGAAAATAATCAAATTAATCTGTATCATACGAATCAACTTCTCCGTGGTATCTTATTCTCCTTTGAGAATGTTAATTAAGTAATTGTCGCATTGAAACCCTTGAAAACGACGTAGAATTCATGGATTAATTGCCTTTGCATGCATGGACGTCGTTGCTGCCACAGATGAGCTCCCCGTTGAGGATATCGGTCGCTTGGAAAGCACCTCCCCCTCCACTCCTCTGCATTAATTTCGTGAATTAAAGATAAAGATAATTTTACAATAGATGATAATAACTGTTTGCTATAAATTTACCATAAGATGAAATAACAAGAAATCTTTAAATTGTTTCTTTGTTGTAGCTCTACTTTGTAACAGTTAAACACAGATTTCAAACTTGTTATTTCCTCTTTATCTCTATGTTTTATTATCGAATCGTAAATAAAAATATTTTAGTCTCGTTTTCATGACAAGAAGAAAACAATCATCGATATCAGTTCAGGTAAAACTTTCCTTCTAAATTTGTGAATAAATAACTCGTAAGATCCTGTGTAAAATAGCTGCTTGTTAGATTGATTTACTTCGGGCTAGGATATATTTAGGAGAAAATGGGTCCTCTCGCCTTATTTTTTCTTATTTTTTGTTTAAAAAAAGAATCTATGGAAATTCATCACTATATATGTATATTATGTTATTCAAGTTTCGTGTAAAACAGAGACTCTTACGACCTTTATCAAGACAATTATTTTTTAACGGTAGCAGAATTGTTGAACTCAACTCCATCTAGATGGATGCCATAGGGAGTCTCTATTTCGCATGAAATTTGAATGATATAATATATGGATATAGTTATGAAAATCCACGAAAGTATTTTCAAAAAAAAAATTAAAACGGTGGTAAAAATGAAGCGAAGGAAACTAAATTAGCTTTCTAAAATTTGTAGTGATTAGGAGCCCACGAAGTGATTACGAGCCCGCGAAGTGACAAACACTTTATCATGTACTTGTAAACCCCTAAACTATTAGAGCCCTCTAAGCTATATCTTCTCTCTCAATCTCTACAAGAAAAGAAATACCATACCTTCAATATCAATTAGATTTCTTTTTCATTAAGATTGAATTACATGATTTTTTTACTAAATCCCCCCAGGGAAAAGGTAAATTTATTTTGTTACCCCTGCAGAAGAATGATTTTGTTAGGTTGCCTTAAGAAATCACATTCTATAAACCGCAAAAATGAATCTTTTCCTTAAGAAACTATAATTGACAATAAGATATAAAGAGATAAATATATCCAAACACAAACTATGATTAATAATAGTTGTACCGGTGTAAAATATTGGAACACATGGGTCCTATCTTTCCTATTTGGATTATGACCCTTAAAATCTTTTAATTTAAAAATCACTCTCCATTTTGCCAAAACATGGGTGAGGGTTTAAATTTATAATATCAAAAGGGTTATAATGTAAAATATATATAGAGAGACATAGAAGTGAATGTTTTGTGGAGGTTTAATTGTAACAACAACTATAGAGAATTAAGCTAGCAAAATACTTAGAATTTTAAGCGACCATCTTAAGCTTCATAGTTACCTTGTAGTAATCAACCGCGACGAAGTTCGCCCACCGGCCAGCCGCAGCGTTACGACATGTGACGAGCATGTCCACCAGCGGCTGGGAGTTGTCCTTGCACGAATACTTCCCAAACACGCTCAAAATCGTAGCGTCCGTTGCGTCACCGACATCGCCATTCGTTGAGTTCCTCGAGGTGTAGGACTCAACGAAACCGACGGGGACCGACCGGAAGTAGTTCATGAGAACGAGGGACTTTGTGGTGTCGTTGAGGGGTGCCGACTCGTCTCGATTGCTACAATCGCCCCCCATGCCCTTGTCTCCGTCTGAAAACACCTTGAAAGGATGATTAACATATATGATATACGTTCACAAAGTGATCGTTGGCTAGGTAGAAACTTACATTGATTCTCAACCATGTAGTTCCACTGGTACGCGATCCCCTCCTTGTTCTCCTTCCACTTCTTGGAGGTGAAAACGAGGAGTCGGTGGTTGTTCGCGACCATGTCGCTAACGAGGGGCCAATCGTGGCCCCCTCGTGGCATGGCCGACACCGGGAACCAGTACTTGAGCAAGTCGGCGCCCACAAAGACGTTCTTCAACGCATTCGGGGTGTTGACGTAGTCTTCGAATATCAGAGTCAGGATCTCCGTCGGATTCGACGAAAGGAACGCCTCGATCTCTTGCAACGTGTCCAACAATGGCTCCTAGTGATAAGAATTCGAATCGACTACCACGGTAAGGTAAAAAATGCGGAGAATAATTAGCCAAATGACGTTAATTAGAGGGTACTAGATGAGAATTAGAGGACTTTGATTAGAGATTAGACTTACGAAAGCTGTGAAGCTATTGCATTTGCCCTTGAAGGAATGGCACAACCAGACGTCACCTTTGAATTCGTACGTATCGAGCATAAGCGCACGTACACCGTTCTGTAAATAATTAAAAAATAATAATTTAATAAACAGATATTTTAAAAAAAAAGATTGAGTTTAGGGAAAAAAAGGTTAGTAAAAATATTAATTTTGGGTGTGATGAACGGTGTGCTTCCCAAAAAGTATTAAAGTCCAAACTACAAATGAGGAAAAGAATCTTAATTTACCTACTCCATTTTTATTTTTTCAACTTTTATTTATTTTTTTGAAAAATTCTTCCATGACTTTTCATAGTTATATCCCTTTAATATGTCATTCAGATTTCGTCAGAAATAGAAACTATTATACCTCCCTACAGAATAAGTAATTTTAACGGTCTTAGATGTGTTGTAATTTACCTGTTCTGAAGGGAGGATTTCTGATGAAATTTAAATGATATGTTAGAGGGATATAATTATGAAAATCCATGGAAGTATTTTTCAAAAAAATAAAAAAAATGAAAAAAAATGAAAATAAAGGAGGTAAATTACCTATGAATTGCCTTTTCAAAAGAATGAGTAGATCCCTTTCCTCCCATGAATTGCCGTTTCCTATAAAATCAATGGAGTATTCCAAGAGATCTAGTATTTTCTTTCGTCAACTTTGGACATCTCACCAATATATTCTAATTTTGGCTTACATGATAAAATATTACCATAATCGACAAGACTTAACTTGTTGTCGTATGTACGGCGATGAATATATGGGGATTCTAAAAGAGAGAAATTCTATTAATCCATTAATATGACAAGAACTATTATTACCAAAAAACTTATATGATTTTTTTAAGAATTTTATCACATATGCCTTTCTTAACTTTTGCAATATCAGTTATCAGTTATGTCTCTCTTTTTTCCTAATATTAGGTGTGCTCCTGATTCCTTACACAATTCATGTTCTGCCCTTTTTAATATCAATTATCCCACTACTTTACATTAATAGAAGGGTGGAACGGTAAAGTTGTAAGAAATTATGGCACAACAGGGGAGTATAACTAATATTGCAGAAATTAAGATGGACACAAGCGATAAAAATCCTTTTTTAGTCCCTCCTTTTTTCCAAGCACATTAAGACTAATCAAGAAGTAATTACTTGTTGAACGCGAACCGAGTGATCATGGGGGGGCACACTCACATTGAGCTGCTGGGTGACGGTGTCCTCCTGGTTGTTGATTGTGAAACGGGGGAACCCCGTGCGCGTCGGCTCCCCCTTGATCGCGAACGAGTTGTGCGTCGTAAGGTATGCATACTTGTTGAACGGCAACGAGTTGTTCTTTGTGTTCCAAGCATCATCAGGATCACAACTCAGTTAGTACAATTCACATGACTTCCAACCAAAACACAAACAAACAAACAAATATTCGTGCATCTCTCACCACTAGCCCGAAGGTATTCGACGCGGTGGAGCGGATGCACCTCGAGCCAGAGAACTCGTAGCTGCAGGAGGAGCAGTACAACCCCGCAGCACAATCACCATCCGACGAGCACTCATCTAGTAACTAGAAGCACACAAATTTATGTATGGACGTATGTATGCATGTTGACTATATGAGTAGAGCGGAAAAGCGAAGAAGGAGAGAGCGGTGCTTACTTTGCATTGTCCGTTTGAGCACGCGATGGCGATGGCGATGGAGGACATGGTGGTGAGGATGACGAGAAGAAGGGGTTTGGGGAGAGCCATCGAGACCTCTTTTGGGATTTTTGGAATTGGACGAAAGAGAATATGCTACTAAATACTAGATTTATCGTCCTAATTATGGTATGATGATGCGAAAAGAAATATGTTTATATCCATTAGTTGGACTGCCGGTGTGCCCGTTTATTGACTTGTATTTATGGATAAATAAAAAAAGTGGAAATAATTAAATGCGGTTTTGTTGGTTTGGGAAAATATGTGGAGTTACTAAAAGTGCATGCAGCCAACCCTAACCAAGTTGGTGAAAATTCTTCAATTGGCTTTTATGTATATTTTTTTCTTGGAAATATTTAGAAGAGGCAGGTGCTTAATATCTCCGTATTCGTTGATTTATGGTATATTGTAATAATTTAAAGGATTAATATTGTATATTCGACTAGTTAAAGCTGTGGTTAATGCCAATTCTATCTCTTTGCGCGATGTCATGTAATCCTCAGGGTGATTATGATCTCGTTCGTGTTACGTGTGGAGGTGCATCTTCTTCTACGTTTTTTTTTTCTAATTTTAGTAATGGGTAATTCCTTTGTTATAATATGTAATCATGTTAATTTTAATCCCGTCAATCCGGAAATTCATTTGTTCATTCCATTGGATTTACTTCTCTGATCAATGTATCCTTCATTTATATTCCGTAGAAAGGGTAGATTTTGAGAGATAAGATTGGATAAATGTTAACATTTGTTATTCATTATTTGGTTGTAAAATAAAGGATAAGTGACAAGGAATAGAAGGTAGTTTCGTTATGTATGTTTGTTTGAGTTTAAAATGGGTGCTTTTTTATTTATAAGAAAGATAATTGCCATTGAGTCTCCAACTAATTAAAATAATATTGGATCTTCGATGGAAATTAAAACAAACGATCCAAAATCGTGCAGTTCTATATTTTCATAATCAGTTCACATGAAACACTTTTCCAACAAATTACATACTTAGTATGAACCTTTTTTTATAAGTTCGGCGTAACTGTAAGGTGCAAGAGAGTAGAGTACACCAGGAGTGTGAAAATGCGGAAAAATGCAATGTTATTGGAACCGGACCGACCGGTTCAACCGGTTAGACCGGTGAACTGAGTTTAGACCAGTTTGGTTAATCGATTCTCACGGTTCGGGTCAAATTGGCACAATTTTGGTTCGATCATCGGTTCGATTAATTATTTGCAAGCTGATTTAACTCAGTTTAATAAAATTAAATCACTCAGTCACAATTTAATTTGAATTTATATTAAAATAATAATAGTAACTAGTAGGCAGCCCTTGCTTTGCACAGGTTATAGTAGGCAGCCCGTGCTTTGCACAGGTTATGTGGATGTACATGTCTTCACCGACCATTAGATTCATATCATTAGAGATTTTACATGAGAAGAGACCTAGTAGGATCCTCGTGCAATATTAAAGAAAATTAATATAACAATAACATAATTGTTGATAGTTATCGTTATTTTAGAATTTTGATATTAAAGCTTGTATAATATAGTGATGACCATAGTTATTGAGGCAACTGTAAAGTGAACACTAAATGACATAAATTTTGATGCAGAATATCCCATGATAGTTTAAATTTAACCGATCGCAGAAACTTAAGTGAAGAGAACCATGATAAAGGTGACGTTGCAAACCATCTTATCACTTGCAATGAGATACATGTTGATATACCATGTGCTAGGCGTTCCAAAAGGTGTAGGTGGTGGCGTCCAATGGGTGAGTTGTGCCCTACGACCATCACGAGACCATCCTTTCTGTTATACTTGTAGGTCTTCATGAGGGTATAATGGTAGGATCTCACCAGCAAAGGCTTTCACAATCCTTCCATTCAAAATCACTTTATACAGGTTAAGCCATCATAAGGTTTGATCGTATAATTCTAGGGATTTTTTATAATTTACTTTTATACGGCTCAAAAGTGAGATACATCAAGATAGTGTGCCATGCCTATGAGACCACATGTGCCGTACATGTGTATCATGTTCAACCTCATCACAAGTCATGAGGCTGATCTCTTAGGGTGCATTTGGTTCGTGGGTTATCCAGGGGTGGATAATCCGGTTTTGTGTTTATGTGTTTGGTTGGTGGTTAAGGGTTGGGAGGATTTGTGTGATGTGATTGTATTGAAATTTGAAAAAATTGGTAGTTATTATGATATGATTGTATTGAAATTTGAAAAAGCTGGTAGTTATTATACCTAGTCAGCCCAATCACAAACCCCACCACATTTCTTAGACCCTTGTCAACTCAATTGCAAACCTCACCACTAATTGACTCATGTGGTGTATGAAGTTCTCTACTTGAAGCAAACCGATATCTTAAAAGATAACCAATACGTAAGAGCATGCACAACTACATCATAACCCCCAAATTTTGTATAATTGCATCATGACTCTTCACGTTAATTAGAGTAAGATCATAGGGATCATTACGTACGTACCAAGAATATAAGGTTAATGGTGTATTTTATCCGGATTTAAAAAGTTATGGTGTAGAAATCCCTATACAATATAAACATTATGATCCCTATACAATATTAACCTTATTGGCATTTAAATCACAAATGAAACATGTATAACATACACCATAACAACATGCGTATACAATGACAAGTTTTTTAAATCCATCACTTTTACTGTATCAACCACTGGTGTGTATATATAATGACAATTACATTCATGCAACATTATTTTTTATACCTGGAATTAACGACAAAGTCATATCCACTGCTATATCACGACGATCCAAATAGTATCGCTTATACATTTTAAATTTTCAAAACTTTAGTTAATCATCACTAAATATTGAATTAAAATAATAACTATATATCTACGCACCAATTAATCACTAACATACAATATTTCAGTTGAAGCATAATGTCCGACGGGAATTGAAGAGAGTCTGATGGATGATGGTGTTGCAGTTGATGAACTTCCGACGAGAAGAACTTGAGTATGGGAGATCTCCTAAGTAAGAGTAATTAATGAAACTTTGAAATCTTAAAGCAGTGAACTCCCATTTCAATCAGATCTTAAGACTCTTGGTCAATTAATAGATGAAGTCCCTCAAGCTTACTTTCATATTGGTAATCAAGAAGCTGATCGAATCTGCAAAATCAAGAAACTGTTACAAATAATAAATGTAACTTGGAGGGCATACAACGGGTTCTACTTGTTGGAAATGAAATTCAAAAAATATACTTGCACACACGATGACTATGCAATGTATTTGCTCTATCTATGCCTACGAAGCGTTCAAACAATGCCAACGATGGAACGCGGCTTAACATAGCATATATATAATGTACACTTGAAACCTCACTTGAATATATTATGAGGGAAATTCTACAATATTGAAATCAGTTCATCCTTATTGTTGCGCTCTATCCCAGATCTTTCGACGTCGATGGAAGAGATATCATACTCATGGGTACACACCGTTAGATAGACATGGCCAAAATCACATACATGAGACGCTGACGATGTGGGAGTTACCGCTAATATGGCAGACCCTGCTATCGACGCAAGCACGAGAGGATGGTGCCACCGAAGCTGCATACGAGTTCACACGAGTGGATCCTTGCATGCGCGCGAGACAATCCTGGATGATCTAAGAATGCCATCGACCACAACAGACAGGTGGTTTGTGGTGCCTGACTGGGTTCTCTCTTTGTTCCAAAGATGCAGTCAGAGACGATAATGGGAAGAGACATGCGATGTCCGTAATGGTGATGATATTTATCGAGGCCTGTGAATAAGATGGGGAAGAATATATGGGGCTAGCCAGTCACCCAACACGCAACAGTTGAGGCCACCAACAATGACACCCGGCGCCTTCACCTGCAATGCGTTGGCACGTCCGACGACCACCACTGCAAAAGCCACCTGCAGCTCAATGGACGGCTATTAAAAATTACTAGGGTGCATACCCGCGCTTCGCGGCGTGAGTATTTTTTCAAGATAATGTATAAGAATAGTATTGGAATCATAATATGTGAAGTATTAACATATTGCGAAGAAATACTAATGATATGGAAGGTATGCTTTCCAAATAGCATGCTTTATTTTCTTCACTTAAAGATAATGTTATATACAATAAATGGTAGACATCTAATCAAAATAAGTGTAAATAAAAGAATAAAAGTTTGAATTGAAAAGGAGAGGAGGAGGTGTTTTGGTAGAAAAAAGTCTATCTGTTTTTTAATTAGTGTTAGTCACATTATAGTTGATATTTATTAGATTTATGATATCGTATGATTTTAAAAAAAACAAACTTTATTGTATTTTTATAATTTCTCTTACATATATCATATATATATTAGTAAAATTTTCATTTTCATTTTTCATCTTATATTTAGATTTATAATATATATTACGATCATTTATAATACAAACAAATATTCAGATAACAGATTCTATACATCCCACTGTTTAAATTTATTTATTTAAAAATTATGAATTTTTAATTCTTTTAAAAAATTTTACGAGTTTTTCTTTTATATTATTTTAGTTTAACCATATGTAAAAACTATTTATGTTTAATATATTTTTATCCATTTTACATCTAAATATTTTTTATTTCATTTGGTTTTTATTTTATTTTTTATATTATATTTGTTTATTAAGTTCTAATTTTGAAAAAAAATAATATTCAAAATTATTATAACATGTAAAAAAATTTATTATAGCTATCAAAATGCTCAAAAGTTATGAAAGAAAATTATTTTTATGCCTTTATATATTTTTAGTAATTTTTATTTTGAAAAGTATTTTGGTTTGTTATTTCTAAAAATAACAAAACAAAATGATAAGTTAGACAAAATGAGGACATAAAGTAAATAGAACCTTAAAACACCAGATAAATTTTGAGGAAATAAATAACTTATATAACACAAAAGAAGAAATAATGAAAGAATTATAATAATTGATTCAAATCTATTTGAACTCATGTATTTACGAAACAATCCATAACTTAAACTATTTATTAAACTTTTTAATATTTAATACTTAAATATCGAATGTTATAAACATAAGTTAATTATCTATTATAGATGATTTAGAATTCATTATAATATATTAATCATGAGTTAATAATATATTATAAAAAATAATATTCATGCAATAGAATATTCAAAATTAGTTTATTCTGAAGGATTCATTTGATATAAAAAATAGTACTTTAAAATTATTACATATGAATGATATCAATAATATTTTTAAAAAAATGTATTTGATATCAATAATAGTTTTAAAAAATTGTATTTATTTTTCCCAAAATATTAAATTTAAAAGTAAAATAATACTTCTAAATGGATTTTTAAATATATATTATAAATATTTATAAAAGATATAAATAATATATACTTTGTCCTTTATTTAGTCAATATTAATATATTTTTAAAATTTGAAAGAGGAAATATATAAAAGGTGAATTGATTGAAAGATAGAAAGGGAGGGAGTAAGAGAATATATAGAGAGAGAGTGAGTGGGTAGAAAGAGAATGTAAAGAGAGAGAAGAAGAAAGAGGAAAAGGTGGATTGATTGAGAGATAGAAAGGGAGGGAGTGAGAGAATATATATAGAGAGAGTGAGTGGGTAGAAAGAGAATGTAAAGAGAGAGAGAAAAAGAAAGAGGCGTGAGTGGAGAGAGAGTGAAAAGAGGGAAGAGTGAAGAGGATGAGTTTGGATGGAGAGGGAGGGAAACGGTGAATGTGAGTCGGGAATGGGTGTGGGGAAGTTGGGGGAGTGACACGTGTCATTGAAAGGGAGAGGTTGTGGGAAAACCCACTAATAGTAGTATTATAGATTATATCAAATATATGAAATGATGGAAAAGCCACCAAAGATACGATTAAATCAAATACAAAATGATGAACAGTGAAAAGCCACCAAAGATACGATTAAATCAAATGAAAAATGATGAACAATGCCTATCTCAAAATATATGAACAGTACTGTGAACAGTAACATGTCCACGGTGCTTAATATATAGTAAGATGATAAGTGTTGAACTCTTAACCTCTTCTAACTCATTAATGACTACTAACCAACTACTCCACTTTAAATTTTTGTAAGGATTGGATAATAAATATAATTAACCTATCATTAGGCTAAAGTATTTAGTTCAAACATTATATATATTAATAATATTTACTGTTGCGTATTCAAGATATTTTATTTATAAAGTAATATACTTTAATTATTTGTATATCTTATTGTTATTTTAAGTGTGTTTGAGTGTATATTATGTACATGTTCTAATCCATTCCGATTTAGTTATACGGGTCAACCATTTTCTCCTTACTGGTTCGGTCTAATCTGATTTTAAAAAATAATAGCATCATCATCCGGTTGAGCCGATTTGATTCCGTAGTCTAACTGGATTCAACCCTTTTGTTGGAATTTCTGGTTGAATCTCATATTCGGTTTCAAAAACCTTAGAAAAACGACAACTTTTTTGGTATTTTTTAACATGTTTATTTT
This sequence comes from Ottelia alismoides, assembly GCA_037367405.1. Taxonomy (NCBI): domain Eukaryota; kingdom Viridiplantae; phylum Streptophyta; class Magnoliopsida; order Alismatales; family Hydrocharitaceae; genus Ottelia; species Ottelia alismoides. Next base: position 124,396 of record JAZKJV010001232.1, read on the forward strand.
TATTATTATTTTAATATTTTCCCCCTTCTTATTTTAACGGATTTTTCCTTGCTTAGCTAAAACGATGATAGAGGAACGATAACAAATGCATGGGAAAATCATACAATATAATAACTGTATGAGTAGGAAAGATGACGTGAAAAGATGGAGTGAGTAATGCGGCCAGTATGACAAATGATACAACCGATTCGAATGAAGATGTGAGAGAATCAGTTACTTTATCGCAGCGTAGTTCAATCAATCAAAAGGATGATTCCAACTAATCGGTTGATCATCCTCAGACGATTCGAGGAGCTCCTTGGGTTTCAATCTAGAAAGGTTCGTGAAACATAGGCACATCCTGATCGAAAAACAACTCTGTCATATAGTATGTCCTGACAATCATTAATCGAGTTAATAAGATTCATCATCCCAAACGAGAACATAACTAGAGTTGGAAAATTCATGCTCGTCCTTGAAAGAATCACAAGGAGGACTTCCGATATTTGGTCAGGGGTCGGTGGGAGGATAATCGGTGAAAACTCAATCTCAACCTCTCTTTATTCCTCTAAGTTCAAATTCAATTGATCAAAATTCTCACATGATATTTTGCTCTCAAAATTCTCATCTTAGTTTGAAGGACATGTCGTCTCTACTCGCTGCTCGACGGGAACATCGATCAAAATCATACACGTGGCTTGGGATCCTAGTAAGTCACCAGTAGGAAAAATGTATATACATATCATTCATCTCATTTTTCAAAAGTATTTTCACTCAAATTATTGGGTGATTCTAGTTCGCCTTAGTTTTTTAGAGTCAGGGTTGCATCCTTAGTTCCTTCGGCGATATTCTTCAAAATTTCCCTTGGTACCTTCCTCAATTTTATGCCTCGCTATCGTATTCCCTAAATCATCTCGAGCTAAATCTAGTTTGAGAAGCGATTGATCAAAAATCAGCTCATTGTCTCTTACAATGTGTGAGTAAGAGAGAAGATTTGCAAATAAGTGGGCATGAACTCTGAAAAATTAACAACATTTTCTATGATATCTATTCACAATGAGTCCATCCTTCCTAATGTAAGAGCAGATAGAAATCATCAAGGCTTATCTATTGATTTTGGTAAATAAAGGTTGAGGTAGAGGCATAATAAAATATAGGGAGGGAGACAAAACTCACCATGAGTTGCCCTGAAAGTTGTATTGCTCATGTGATGAGAGGATTGGTGGAAGGGAGAAGATTGTTGAAATTGTCAGCTTTCAAAGGCATTAGGATACCTTCCCTAGGTAGGGTTAAGTTGCACCCATGAGTTTGGATTTTGACTGACAATATTTGTATTAAAATCTTCCTCAAATGACATCGGTTCATTACAAGATTTGGTCGAGGGGGTGGAGGGAGGGGTACATATTAGAGAAAATAAAAAATATCACAAACAAATTTATGCAAGTTGATAAATCCTTGACAACGACGTCAAAATGAAAATGTGGTTCTAGTGTGTTAAGAAGTAATATTTCCATGTTATTGTATGCTGATGAACTCCTTTCAATCTAGCTTAAGATGTCAGTATTGTGGTATCCGCGGAAAAATAGATATCAAATAAAAGTTATATTGGGTTGTATGTTTGTTAAACTTAGACAAGTCTCGAGGTCGATCATAGGAAGGTAATTTAAAATATAGGACTATGATGAGTAGGTAATTCAATATACAGTGTTCCAAGCGATTTCTTTTTGTTTTTTTATAGTTTTGTATAAGTCGGAGTTGGAAACAAAAGTTAGATTTGAAAAAAACTCAAGTCTAAAAAAGAACATGAGGTTTATAAAATGTAAAAAATTACTGAAAATAAGGTAGGGGAATATTTTTTTTTATTAATGTTTTAAATTATTTTTTATTTTTAAGAATATTCAACTATACATGATGTTTTTAAAACATGTATTATTTGAAAACAAGATGTATTAATACATGACATATTTTTCAAATACCTTAAAGTACCATGTTAATGAAACTCAAAATCTTTATTATTTTTATGTAAAGGATCTATTTTACCTACAAATGATGCTTTTTATATATTTTTCTAGACTTGTTATATGATTTTTATGGTGTTTGGATGGTTTTGATTTTTGGATTAAATATGCATTATTTTTCCACGGTTTTTGGATATGCGGTGAAATAAATCATGATACACAAACAATGATTTGCATAAATGTTTTTTTAAGATTTTTTTATAGATTTTCTAGATAAAAATGCAATTTTAGAGCTTTTATTTTTAAGAAATTACGAACAATATTAAAATGCAAACAAAAATTGTGGATGTGTGGGATGGTAAGATGCATGCTAGGTAATTTTAACAAGGCCAAATATCGCAATACAAGAGGAATAAAAATTAAGTTGTGAAATTAGTAATGAAATCTCTTTAAGCACAAATTCACGATTTAAGGTCTAATTTTTGAAGAAGTTAAAGCACCTAAAAGCTGTGACAAATCTCACAATTTAATTCAACAAGAAGAATTTTCTAGCAATTTAAAATAGTTAACCCAACAACTAACTTCATAAATCCACTAAAAATAAACTTTGCATACAAAAATTCTCGGAATTTTGGTAGAAGTTAGAAATAAACAACATTATAAAATAAATTTCTGAATTTAGAGGGTTAAAATGCAAAATAAATACTAAGGACCTAAATAAAAAAAGAAATAAACTAAAGACAATCACAAACAGATACAAAAAGGCATGTTTATAATTTTGGGAAACCAACAAAGTATGTTATTAGTACTCCCCTTGATGGATAGGGGTACAAAAGCAACAATTAACAAAATAAACTTTGAGTGGAATCTTTGCAACCTTTTTACTGTGTAACACATCAAAGACATGAATTAGAAGTGGGTGCCTCGATCCTAGCTGCATGATGCTCCATGTGTCAACATATATATTGTTGCTTCTTCCTCGATGAAGCTTAGCTGATGGTGGCTAGCATCAGCGAGCCCATCCTTACCCTGCCATGGTTTTGGAGATGCTACAAAGCTTGGATCAACATGGGACGAGTACTTGCAACTTCATCATAACCTGCTCGAGAGTCTAGATGCTTGGAGTTTCATATAGATTTGGAAGTGGTTGACATGTGCACGCGCCTCAATGATCAGGGATCCTAGCTAGTTTCCAACCAATTAAAGTAACCAGACGGGCTTTCATCCCCTCCAAAAGACCTCCTAGCTCATGTTAATATAAACATGTAAAATACTTTTTCTTGAAAAGTACATATCAATAAAAATGTATATGTCGTGCACAAGAGAAACTCATGTTAGCTACATATATCATAATTATATCAACTCAAGAAAAGGGATTACATCTGAAATTTGTGTTTAACATGAATCAAATATTGGTATGAAAATCATAGCAAGAACATAAAAATATATGCACAAGAAAAACTCATATTAGCAAACCAATCATGCACATGAGAAAATTATATTAGCAAAACAACTCATATTAGCTAGAATTAAGGAACATATGCACAAGAAAAGGTTTTAATACCAAGAAGTTCATATTAGCAAGAAACTTGAATGCATGCACAACAAAAACTCATGTTTTTTTAGAGGAAAAAGGGTGAAATCCCGAGTTGGGACTCACCGCCAAAACTTTTAATTTAAAGAAATATAAAGATATACATTACCTTGTAGACCAGAGTCGATGAAGGGAAATACATGAAGCGATTACATTTTCAGAATAGAACCTTTGATTCTTAAAAGTCAGCATTTCTTCCTCCCCAGATGGCCCAAAGAGTCGCAAATGGCAAAGAAACGTCATCCGTTGAGTTCATCCCCACCAACCTAATAGATCTTCAGAAATTAGTCGTGCCACCGTGCAATAACCATGCCGCGCCTATCTCCTTCCAAACATGATCCGACGCAGGATATGTAAAGAACAAATGCTCTGCATCCTCCGTCTGTACGCCACATCTATCACACTGGGTATCTCGAATGCCAAACAGTCTTTCTCTTCTTGCTTTATCCCAAATCCTTCCTCTTCTGATGTACCATAGAAAAATCTTGACTCTGCATGGGATCCTGCTTGCCCAGATAATATTCATATCCTGCTTCAAGTCGGTTTCCAAATCATCACTTCTCCCTCTAAACACATTGTATGCCTTTTTCACTGAGAATCTCTCTCCCTCCCAAGCAAAATGATCCTTACCCTGGGAGATGCAATCAGGGGAGGGCATGTCAGATAGCATTCCGTCCAACTCCTCCCTTCTACGTCCAGAAAGGTCGTGCAAAAAGTGAGGAACCCACGAACCAGAGATTTTGACTTGAGCCACTGAGCACCCTCTGCTATCTTCCCAAGCAAAGACTCTTGGGAATCTACTGTATAAAGCACCCTCACCCGTCCAATTGTCCAGCCAAAAACGAAAGACCTCCCTGGACCTCACTCTTGACACCATTCTCGACCTTAGTTGTGGTAAAATATCACGGATCCCACTCCAAAGAGAAGACTCGAATCTCACTCTGCCAGCTTCTAGTGATCCGCTAACCACATAAATCTTTCGTACAAGGTGAATAGCCAATCTATCTATATCACCCCAAATCTGCACCAACCATTTAGCCAAAAGCGCTTTATTCATACTAGAGACATCGCGAATTCCAAGGCATCCTTCGCTCCTTTGTCTTGTGATATCCTCCCACCTTACCCGATGTATGCCTGCTCTTTGTTACCTTCCATCCGACCAGAAGAATCTTCTCATCATTACCTCTATATTCTTCCTTACACCAGCCAGCATCAAACGGGTAGAAAAGAAGAAAATAGGAATTGCCGACAACACATACTTTAAGAGAATCAGCTTCCCTCATTTAGAAAGAGTGATCGCCTTCCAACCTGCAAGTCTCTCTTCAAATCTTCTGAGGACCATATCTCATTCCGCCTTCCTGAGCCTGCCCGCCACTAAAGGTAGCCCAAGATAGGTAATGGGTAGCTCACCAAGAGGGCATCCCAAAAGTACAGCCCTTGCTCTACTCGCCTCCTCATCCAGCCCGAACCGGATCACTACAGACTTCTCTCTATTGATCTTGAGACATGAAATGCTGCTAAATATTTCTACCAGTTGCCTCGTCCTTCTATGCATTTCTTCTGTACTTCCCAGGAAAATCACGGTGTCATCTGCATATTGCAGAAGAGAAATAGAGATGGAGCCCATACGGAACCTTTCACACCACCCATCATCGACCGCTCTCCTGAACATCACCGCTAGCGTGTCCTCCACCAGGACGAAGAGCATCAATGCTAACGGGCAATCCTGTCTCATACCCCTTTGTGGCTGGAAATAGCCACCTTCTGATCTACCATTCACCAGAATTGAGTAGGAGGAGGTAGTGACACACCTCTTCATCCATGTTATCTAGAGGTCACTGAAGCCGCGTCGTCGAAGCGATTCCCACAAGAAGCTCCAGTCCACGCAGTCATACGCCTTTTCGAAGTCAATCTTCCAAATCAAACCCTTAGCGTTTTCCCGACGCCATTGGAGACAAATCTCAGAAGCCATAACCAGTCCGTCCGCCATCTGCCTGCCAGGGATAAAAGCAGTCTGGTTCTACAGGATTATCCATCAAGTACCCGCCTGAGCTTGTTTGCTAACACCTTGGCGACAATCAAATATAATGCGTTAGACAACGCAATCGGCCTAAAGTCATCCACCCGTATCAGATTTTCCTTCTTCGGAAGGAGAAATAGCATCGCCATGTTAACCTTCTCGAATCCCTTGTTATCATTTCCGAATTCATCGACTACTGCCATAATGTCTTCTCTCAGCATGTCCCAGAATTCTCTGTAGAAGAAGACTGGAAAGCCGTCAGGCCCAGGTGCTCCGTGTGCATTCAAACCCCACACCACGCTTTTGACCTCCTCCTCCATAAAAGGCACTTCAAGACCGGATGCATGTTCTTCTGACAACGATTCAACACATGTTCCACGCCACCCCCACCTGTCGTGGGACCTTCTCCTCGATCTCTCGACAAAATGGTCCCTGAGGACTCGCCCCAACATAGTGATAAACACAGAAATCACGGAGTCTAAAGTAGTGTCTCACACAAGGCGGAGACAACCGTCGCTGTGACGACTCGCAATGAATCCTGTATCTAATCAACAATTAACCCACACTATAGATCAAGCAATAAGAAATAAATGTGAAGTTAAAATTTATTTTTAACTCTACATAAATGGTGTATAGCAAGCAAGTACGTAGAGAGTTCGAACACAGGGAGCAAACAGGGTAGACCAAACAAGTGTGTGTGTGTGTGTGTGTGTGTGTGTGTGTGTGTGTGAAGTGTTGTCTACACTTATGCAAAATGAGAAACGATTTTTGTGGGTTTTTAATTTTAAATATTTTTTGTTTTAATTTTTAATTTGGTATTTTGATTTTTAATTTTCTGATTTTTTATTTTTATATTTTTATATTTTTTTTCAATATTGGAATTTATAAGCTATATAATAAAAGAGAGGATAGAATATTTATAAAAATATGCAAAAATGCTCAAAAATTCATAAATAAAATCTTTTTGGTATTTTTATGATTTTCTACTATTTTTGTGATTTTTGGGTATTTTTTAAAATGTTTTTGGTATTTTTAAAATCTGAAATGAAGAAAATAGTGAATTAACAATCTGGCCAAGACTAAAATGGGAAGGAAAAATGTCAAATGATCTCAAAAATTTCCCAAATCAGTTTTAAAACAAAGAGAATAAAATAAAGGAAGAAACAGGAACTGAGTTTGCATTTTTTAGAGTTTTCTACAATTTTTTAGAATTTTTTGAAGTGTTTAGGTATTTTCGAATTTTTAAGGTTTTTCTTTTGAGATTTTTAGTGATTTTTGGAATGACACTAAAATAGGTTAAAATAGACAGTAGGTAATTTTTTTGGAATTTTTAGAGGTATTCTAATATTTTTTGGTATTTTCTAAGCTAGACAGTACTGAAATGGCAAGTTTTTGATTTTTAATAAATATGAAAATGCAATAAAATCAAAAACTAAAAATATGGCGTGCAACGGCAAGTTAACAGGAGCTTAAGTTGAATTTTTGGGAATTTTTGGAATTAAGATGATGCCTTAAATAAATCAGACAAACACACAAAAATAATTCAACCTGGCAGGGGTATACATGCAAATATTAAAACATCCAGGGACATCCAAGCAATTTTCCACAAAATATAACACTTGATATTCGAATTTATGGACCAAATACAAATGTTCAAACTCGCATGGGTATCGACGCAAAATGTCCACCAGGGCGCGTGACTTGCACGCGCTTAGCAGGGACCCAAAAGTAATTTCAAAAATGCCCAAGGGCTTACATGCAATATTTCCAAAAGTTTAACACTTAAACTATAACTCCTGGTACTGAAACGAAATAGACAAAAGACCAAGGGCCTTCCTGCAAAATGCCCACACCTCACGTGAACAGGTCACGTGAGGTGACGTGGCAGAGGACCTAACTGTAAATATGGAAAGTTCGAGGGCCTACTTGCAAATTTTACAAAAAATTTAAACTACCAAGGAAAGTTTCAGGACTAAAATAAAATTACAAAAGTCGCGAGGGTATACTTGCAAAATTCCCTCGCGAAGGAGATCTGACGGCTGGGAGTCTTCACTTGGACACGTGGTGTGACCTCCTTGCACGATCACGGTTCGGCCGGGACGGCTAGGATTAGATCCTCGCGAGAAGATCCGACGGTGGAGATCGGGCTCGATCCAACGGTTGCTGCGCGAACTGGAGGGCGCTCCCCGATCCGACGGTGTAGGCGCACGGAGGAAGAACAAGGAAGAACACCGGCGAGGCGATCTTCCTCGCTCCAGATCTCTGCACTCCGACGAGCTTCGGGATTCAAAATGGGGCTGCGGCCTCCCGAGGTCGTCCTCTAGCTGCTGGTAGCATCAAAAAGCCTCGGCGATGGCCGAGGGGCTCGCGAGCGGGTGGCGGAGTTGGGGGGGCTTCGCGAACTCCGGCGAGGCTCCAAAATCGCCTCCAGGAGCGAGTCAAAGCTCTTTGACCTGCAAAACAAAGTGAGAGGGTCCAGGGCAAGTTGCCTGGACCCCGCGGTGGTGAAGGGGCAGCGCGAAACGATAGGGTGGTGCTCGGCCAGAGTTGCACTCCGGCGAGGAGATGAAATTGGGCGAATTACTCGACGGATTTGGAAATTTCTTGAGGGCTTTTAAAGCTAAGGATATGGGAAACAAAATGCAACGAAAAGAAAGGTGGAATATGGCAGCCTCAATGGTGTAGACCGGAGGGAAGGAGTACCTCGACCGCCGACGAAGGGGGAGGTGATGGAGCCGCCTCAGGCGTCGCTCGTCCAATCTGAAGAGCTCCAGAGCAAGCTGTCACCTTCCTCGAGCTTCAGGACACAAGATTGGGAGCTATCCTATGGATTGAGGGGTTCAATTTTCAAATCGAAGTCAAGGGACGTTTTATGTGGTTTGACAATGTCGTTCTGACGCCCCAAAGACCGAGGTGTATTGGGCGGCACAATGATCCAATCCTCGAGATGAACATTGGGCGAGTAAGCCTGATAATCGAGGAGAAAAAGTTGTGAAGATTCCATCATGAATCGGTGCAAGATGTGTCCTGGAAAAATCGACCAAAACGAGGTCAAATGCACTCTGACAGACGTACATGGGTGGAGGGCAGGCAGTTGACCAGAGTCAACGAAGACCGCCCCCTGGTTGGTCCACGTGGACCAACCAGGAAAAACCCTTGAAAATCATATTGTAAATTCAATTAAAAATAGAAAATAAACGAATTAAATTTTGATTATAAAATAAAAAATATTTATTATTTTATGTAGTATTTTATTCTGATTTTTAATTATTTTTATAAGATGTATTTTTACAAGTTACTTTTTATACCCTATATAGGTATATTACCTATATATTGGATTATTTTTTTATTTTATGTACTTAATTTATTTATTTTTGTTTATTATTTTATAAAAGTATAAAATACTTTTATACACTTAATTATATTTTTGTTTTGTTTTTCTGATGTGTTTTGTATATTAAATAAAATATAAGTAGGTATTTTATAGGTATATATATAGGTATAATACCTAAGTATTGTATATACATATAATTTTATTTTGTATTTTATTTGAGTTTTTATTCATGTTGTAATGTACTTAATTATTATAAGTATTATTTACAAAATTATAAAAATATAAAATTATAAAAATAATGAGTAAAGAATAAATTGAATATTTTAATCAGTATAAGTATACAATGAGGGTCCAAAACTCAACTTTCAAACCGTAGCTCCGCCAAATGCGAAACCGCCATTAAATAGATTATTTTATTCTATATACAATTAAAGGTGAGTTTGTTGCATTTGGAGTTTTCATCTGTGAGATACGGGTCTGGGAAGTTGGGATTCTGGATTTTTATTCAGATCATAACTTTTTATCTGTATATTATTTTTCAGTGAAATCAATTTTGTATTTTTCTTTATTTAATTATCTACAAATTTCATGTACAAAGTTTCTTTATTTGATGTATAAAACGTAGAACCAAAAATAGGTCCCAAAATGGATAAAGAATGAATGAAATATATTGTACTTGGCCCTTATCTCCCCCTACTTTATTCCTTGTCGACCTATTCATCAAGATGCCTAGGTCTCGGGGTTTTGGGTCATAAAATATTTACAATATTTTATTCTTTTTCTTTTCTTTTATTTATTCTATAATTTTGTCTTTAATTACAATATTTTATACACTAATTGGATGCACATGCATGAATGCTAAGATGATCTATTTAAGGGTATTTACAGGCATTTACTAGGGTTTTTGAGGCCAAAATGATAGAATAAATATGATGAAATGTGGATTCATCATCCCCCTATATTTACCGTTGCTAGTCCCTAGCAAACACTTATGCAATAAGTGCAAAAAGGAAAAGAAAGAAAAGAAAAAGAAGAACTTGGATTTAGTTTATTATCAAACTTGTCTTCACTAAATTAAAGTTTGGAGCTTAAGTCGGACCTTTGGAATTTTAGTGCGGGCGGAACCTTAATGAGAACCGAATTTGAAATCCAACAGTCCTTGGGAATCCCAAAACTCTGTTCAAGTCTCCTCAATAGCCAGGTCAGAAATATCTCAATTCATACGCAAACCCTTACGACTATGAATCTGACTCGTACAGTGTAAGTGATGGTGGCTCTCCCCAACCAGAATGGCAAAGAAACTGACTTCTCCAGTACGACAACCCATTGATTCCCCAATCCAATAACTCCATCCTCGAGGAGCGGGGTATTCCCTTCTAAGTTCAAGTGGCAACTAGCTCAAGAGGAGGGGGTGAAGAGAAGAATGGACGGTAGCCAGTGTAGCTACCTATCCTGGGATGCAAGACCAGTGTAGTCAAGTCATCCTGCTGCAGGCTCACATGGTATGACTTTGGAACTCAAGCTTGCTTATTGACTTTACAACATTTGTACATACTTTGCAGGCTTTTTATTTTTGTACATGCCTGAACATTTTTTTTAAATACTATTCACAGCAGCATTTACATAAGGAGTTTTTCCTCTTGAGCCAGTAGACTATCCCTCTTTTGAAGCTTTATCGCAACCCACAGCCTCCTGTCTTTAGACTTCCTAATTACTGGACGGGTTGGGGTGCACTTCCCTCCCTAGAGGAGGACAAATGTTTCCACTTGTGTGCGTCTCATACCAGCAAATCCAATCCCCTTACCACTCCAACTGAGTTGAGCCATGTGAAAGGTGCAGGTGTCCAAGTTAGGTCATTATCAACAAGAGTCGTGCGTGTGCTCTGAAATATTCTACTTAGGCAGTCAAGAATCCATTGAACCAAGTCTCATGATCCTCAAAGAATTAAGTCAACTATACCTGAAGCACCTCAAACCCAGTTCCTATAAGGTTCCTGTTATTAGGTAGATTTTAAGGTCCAATCAAGCTCCAATCTCCGGATTTTATTTAGACTTGTTCAACTATCAAACTCAATCCGAAAAGTGCGAATGCTATGCAATGCAATGCAGAAAATATTTTTGTGATGTAATTTTCAATGTTTTGAACTTTTTATGGATTTTTGAAAAGATGATGATGATGCATATGCATATGCAATTTTTTGTCTTTTTTCACAAGATTTCTCAAATGTTTTTGGATTTTAGTTTTGCAAATGTTTTTGGAATTTTTGAAAGCAAAAAGTTTTTGGCTAAAAATTAGGTGAAAACTATGTACACAGGATTGCTTCTTATATTTACAAGAAGTGGATTTTAAGAATTTACAAGGGTAAGTAATCAATTTTATAGATATATACATAGTGGATTTTGGTGAGATGTTCATATATTCCTCAAACATATTTGACACAAGTTTTTCAAAGAATTTTGAAAACTATAGTCCAAAAATAGTTTTTACAAACATTTTACAAACATGTACACACATTTGAAAATCATTTTGCAAAGGTTTTCAAAATAGTATATATAGATTTTTCAAAATATTTTTGCACCCATTTTTCAAACCATTTGCAAATCATTTTTCAAACATTTTATTTCACAAAAAGAAAATAGATTTTGCAAACCACACATTTTTACACAGGTTGAAAACATGTAACAAAACATTTTCAAAATAGTTTTCAATAAATGTTCACAAGGATTTTCAAACTATTTTTTCAAACATTTTGCAAAAAATATTTTCACCCGATTTATTAATCAGTAAATACACAAAGAATTCGAGGAACAAAACACCTTTTTATTAAGGTTTTTCATGAATTTTAAAGAATTATTAGCTATATTATTAAGAAAATACGAGAGTACAAGTTATGGCTAAAGTATATACACAGTATATACGACCCCCCTATACTTAGCTTGAGCTATGTCCTCATAGATCGGAGAGAAAAGAGAAGACATAACTCGTACTAAGTATAGACAAGTCTAAAGAATGAATGAACCAATGAATGAGAAGTTGACCGTCCCCCCTATACTTAGGATCAAATAATCCTAAGTATAGCAGACTGTACACAACGCAGGGAGGGTCAAGGGTGGGAATGAACAGATCGTACTCAGATTGTCTCCCCCTATACTTAGGGTAAAATATCCCTAAGTATAGACAAGAAGAGGAGACAATGGAGAGGATTGAAATGAAACTGAAAGAATTCGGGGTACAAACCCCCCTATACTTAGGACAAAGTACGTCCTAAGTACAGAAAACTGACAACAAGGGGCGGCACCTTTTTGATAGATAAAGAAAATAGAAAAGGAAAAGAAGAAAAGAAGAAAAAAGAAAATAAATCAACAGATGAAAGAGTGATGTGAACAGATGGATCTGTACAGCGGAAGATGGAATTGATCACCATGTACGAGATGCAGATGATATGAGTCCAAGAACATATCTCATACCAGAAGAATGGGGGCAACGTCAATGGTTGGCGGATCATGATCTAGATATAGCTTCAGGCGTTGACCATTGACGCGAAAGGTCGAGGAAGATGACAGTTCGGATATGTCAATACTGCCATTGTCATGTACCTTCCTGACCACATATGGACCTTTCCACTTGCTCTGTAATTTCCCTGGAAATAATTTCATCTTTGAATCAAACAACCATACTCTCTGATCTGGCTCAAACTGTTTATGGTTGATATGGGAATCGTGCCATGTTTTCACTTTCTCTTTGTACTGTAGGCTGTTGGAAAAGGTTGTATCTCTCAGTTCTTCCAGGGTTGCCAACTCTGCTCTTCTCTGTTCTCCTATGCTCTCGGGATCTAACAGTAACTCGGTGACTGCCCAAAAGGATTTATGCTTGATTTCCACTGGCAAATGGCACGGCTTGCCATAGACGAGACAAAAGGGAGATGTCCCCAATGGATTCTTGAAAGAAGTCCGATAGGCCCACAAGACCGAGTCCAAAAGATGTGACCAATCCTTTCGGTCTGGGCAGATAACCTTCTGCAAGATAGTTTTTATTTCCCAGTTCGATACTTCAGCAAGACCATTAGTCTGAGGGTGATACGGTGTGGCAACCCGATGGTCAATGCTGAACTCGTCTGCAAGGGCCATAACTTTGTCATTGATGAAATGAGACCCCCCATCTGAAATCAAGACTCTAGGTACCCCGAACCGTGAAATGATATTTTTCCTCAAGAATTTGCACACGATTTTAGCATCTGCAGCTCGGGCAGGGATGGCCTCAACCCATCGGCTGACATAATCCACAGCGAGCAAAATATACTCGAATCCCTGACTCTTAGGAAATGGTCCCATGAAATCAATCCTCCATGCATCAAAAACCTCACAAAAGTGAATGGGTTGCATGGGCATCATGTCTCTCTGTCCGCAGGTACCCATTTTCTGACAGTCAGTACATCTCTTCACGAACTCATCTGAATCCTTGAAGAGAGTAGGCCACCATAGGCCGGATTGAAGCACCTTCTGTGCTGTTCTTTTTCCAGAATGATGTCCTCCTACCTCAATCTTGTAGTAGTATGTGAGGACGCTATGATGCTCTTCTTGAGGAATGCACCTCCTCCAGATACTGTCCCCTCCTTCATGATAAAGGACGGGATCCTCCCAATGATAAAACTTGGCTTTCGCCAGGAAGGTCTCGAGCTTCTGCCTGGGCCAACCTTGTGGGACTGTCTTGGCAACAAGATAGTTCACAATGTCAGCGTACCACAGGAGAGAGGTGATAGCCAAGATCACCTCATCTGGAAATGTCTCTGTGATAGGTGCGTTGGGCTCAGATTCCTCAAGATTCTCCAATCTGGAGAGATGATCCGCCACCACATTTTTGACTCTAGGCTTATCCTTAATCTCAATATCAAACTCCTGGAGTAGAAGGATCCACCTGGTAAGACGTGTTGTGGCATCCTTCTTGGCCATTAAGTACCTGATGGCGGTGTGATCGGTGTAAATTATCACTCTAGATCCGAGAATATAAGATCTGTACTTATCCAAAGCAAAGACTACGGCCGGCATCTCTTTCTCAGTCACAGTGTAATTCCGTTGAGCGGCATCCAAAGTTCGGCTGGCGTAGTGAATGGCAAATGGCAAACCATCCCTCCTCTGTCCAAGCACAGCCCCAACGGCAAAATCTGAAGCATCCGTCATGATCTCGAATGGGAGAGACCAATTGGGTGGCTGAAGAACATGAGCTGAAATAACCATATCTTTGAGAGTCTCAAAAGACGCAAGACACTTATCATTAATAATGAACTCAGTGTCTTTTGTCAGCAAATCAGTAAGCGGTCGGGCAATACGACTGAAGTCCTGAATGAACCGTCGGTAGAAACCGACATGCCCCAGAAAAGACCGCAACTGATGCAGATTGGACGGTGGATTGAGTTTTCTAATGATATCCACCTTGGCTGGATCGACCTCCATGCCCCTATTGGAGACGATATGACCAAGGACCGTCCCTTGAGTCACCATGAAGTGACTCTTCTCCCAAGATAATACAAGATTGACCTCTATGCAGCGCTGAAGAACACGGTCTAGGCAGTCAAGACAAGCATCGAACCTGTTGCCATAAACCGATAAGTCATCCATGAAGACCTCTAAACAGTCACCCACCATGTCCGAGAATATGGACAACATGCACCTTTGGAATGTCGTCGGAGCGTTACATAGACTAAAGGGCATCCGTCTGAAAGCATACGTCCCAAACGGACAGGTGAATGTCATTTTCTCCTGGTCTTCGGGCGCAATGGCCACTTGATTATATCCAGAGTACCCGTCAAGAAAGCAGTAGTGACTCTTCCCAGCTAGCCGCTCGATAATCTGATCAATGAAGGGTAGCGAGAAATGATCCTTCTTGGTGGCCTCATTCAATCGTCTGTAGTCCACACATACCCTCCAAGAAGTGGGTACTCGGGTAGCAATCTCCTCTTCGGACTCATTGACAACTGTAGTGATACCCGTCTTCTTGGGTACCATATGTAATGGACTTACCCATTTGGAGTCGGAGATGGGGTAGATAAAATCGGTACTCCACCACTTTGATATTTCTTTCATGACCACATCTCAAAGATTCGGGTTCAGTCGTCGCTGGAACTCACATGACAGTCTAGCGTCATACTCAAGATAGATGTGGTGAGAGCACAGAGCCGGACTAATCCCCTGGAGATCAGCTATACTCCAACCTATCGCCTTGCGGTTCCTTTCAAGAACCTCCATCAGACGAGATTCTTGCTCTCCAGTCAAACCTGCTGAGATAATGACTGGGTGCATATCGGGCTCACCCGCAAGGAATTTATACTTCAATGACTGCGGCAGAGGTTTCAGTTCTGGACAACTGGAAGGTGGCAGGTCTGGCTTCTGATATGTATGTGTGAAGGCGACCAGGTTTGCATGGGAGAACTCTCGCTCTACATGAATCTCAGACAAAGGGCAGCCTGCTGAATCATCAATGAACTGCACTGGCTCGCACTCTGTCATGGTTGTTGGCTCAGAAGGAATCAGACAAGGCAAATAGTCATCGAAATCATCCCAATCAATGTCTGAATTCGAGGGATCAGAAGAAGACGAACAAGATTGAAAATCATCAGCACCACTCGTCCCAACACTGTCAGCCTCAAGTGTATCCTTGTCCAGGGGTGTGCTCTCCAGGCTCTCGACTGCCATGAGCTTTAGATATAGTGAATCTGTAGGCAAGGCGAGGGTCGGTGCTACAGGATCTGTCCAGTTGGATTCATCATCTGTCATCACAAAATCACACTCCTGATGGATGTCTAGCTCTTCCTTTATCATCTGTGCGGCTTCGCTGGACTGCTCTGAGCATTCTAGTTCTCTGGCTCTTGTTTCTTTGATCGTCTCTATTTGTATGGTTTCGCCCTCTACGCGAAAACACACCTTCCCACTATCATGATCGGTCACCGCCTTGGCTGTGGCCAAGAATGGACGTCCGAGTATGATGGGAGCATCGGTTACCGACTCAGGGATCTCCATGTCCAACACAACGAAGTCCACGGGGAATTTCAGGCCCTGAATGGTAACGACCACGTCTTTCAATAACCCCTTCGGCCTCTTAGTTGACTTATCAGCAAACTGAAGGACTGTCCTGCTCCTAAGAAGAGGACCAAACTCGAATTGGTCGAGTAAGGCTGCCGGAAGAAGGTTAATTGAAGAGCTGCTGTCTAACAGAGTACGATCAACTGCTGCTCTTGAATCTCGCATATGACATAGGAAGCTCCTGCATCTGGTCGCTTGGCTGGTAGTTTGTTCTGAATAGTGCAGCAAGTGGAATGAGTGAGCACATGTATTTGATCTCTGTGGTTCCTCCTCTTCCTGTGGACTGTAGTTTTCTCCTTCAAGTTCTTTTTGAAGAGGGGGATGTGCTCAAGTGCTTTTTGTAGAGTCAGCAGAATATGGAATCTGTCTATCATCTGATTGCTAAACTCTACCTGCTGATCTTTTTTAGGATTTTCTCTTTTATTCCCCTTCGCCCGGCGGAGTGCCTCAGGGAAGGGGATGGTAGGGGCCTCCTCGGATGGAGGACTAGGAATAGGTCCATGTGCCTGTGAAGGATTAGAATCCATACAATCATTATCATTCAACACATATGGATCCCTAATTTGAACAGAAACCTTTCCATTATTCATATTTTTGTTTTTCTTGTTACCACAGTCCATAGACACAAAAGGTGGTAACATCACAGGGGACGCTCAACAAAAGTAGATGTGGTGGCCTCAGTACCACCACCGGCACTTGTCTTTACGGCATCAGCATCGCGCTCTGGCTCGGCATCCAAAATGGTGGCATCAGCACCACCGTCTGCATCTGGTATCACGACGGCCTCAGCACCGTCGTCTGGATCTCCATCATTGGTGGCCTCAGCACCACCGTCTTCAACATCATCATTAGCGGCATCAGCACCGCTACTCTGCTCCTCTGGCACTCCCGATCCTGTATGTGGTTGTCGCTCAGAAGAGGCGCCGCCGGCTGGCATCCTACCGCTCCTAGTAGTCACAAAATCAGCATCATACAAAGAAAGAGATATGTCACTCAAATAGTCACTAGGAGAGGTATCCTCTGTAAACTCTACCTGCTCAGACTTCCTTTTCAGATTGTTCGGGTTAGGTTCAATCTGAACGGGTATGGCAGCCTTGCCTTTGATGATTTCCCTCATTTCCTGCCGGAATTCATCCATCTCTTGCCTGAAGGATGCTCGCTGTTCGGAAAGCAAGCATGCAAGATCGTCTAAAGTTGGGTTCTCAAAAGCCGGGGCCTGAGAACTGGATGGGTTCCCTTACGGGAAATGAGGCTGCTGCTGCTGCTGGTACTGCTGGTACTGGGGAGGATGGGGATATGACTGATGAGGCTGCTGACGCGGCCTCCACTGCTGTCCCTGATAAGCGGGACGAGGACCTTGCTGGTATTGTTGCTGCTGGGCATATTGGGGTTGTTGTTGCTGCTGTGGTTGCTGGCTGCTCTGCTGTCCTTGAGCTGGATTCTGTTGTTGAGATGACGACCCACCGTTGCCCCAACGGAATTCGGTGTGATCGCAACGAATCCCGGGCTGAGGGTACCGATCGTACCATATCCCATTGACTTCCATCAATGGTTCCTGCTCGAAAGAGGGTGGAGGAAGAACTGCCAGTGGCTGCTCCGGCTGGTAGACCACCATCTGAGTGTCCTGAGATGGCAGCTGCGCTGGGTAGTATTGTAGCAACGGGACCAGCTCTGCCTGGATGTGGTCGACCTGGCGGTACGAGACAGAGGGTTGGGATGAGTTGCTACTGCTCGGATCAGCATGTGACCTGGGAGGCTGCTGGGAAGAAGTCTGTGCCTCTTGGACGCAAAGGATCTGCGTCTTTAGATCACTCATCGTCTTGGCAATCTGGTCCATCTGGGCCATGCCTTGCATCTGCTTTTTCTCAAGGATCTCGAGACGGTCTAGTTTCTCACTAATTATGCCCATGTCGGCTGCGGCTGATTCTGCTTGGGCTGCGGCTGCCGACAAATTGTTAGGACCGGCATCGATGCGGGCAATCCTCTGGAATGATCCCGCTCCTTGCGGGGGCTTCTACTGTGTGTAAACACGGGCTTGGGCCATGACAGTTGAGTTCTCTGCCATGCCTTCATAGATGGCCCAAACATCATCCTCACCCTTGGAAAAATAGGACCCACCGCAAGAGGCGTTCACTAGCCCCTGCAGCTACGGTGTCAGCCCACAAAAGAAACTCTAAACTAGATTGGGCTTGGAGATATCGTGATGTGGACATCGGTCAATGAGCTCTCGGAATCGATCCCAAGCTTCATGAAACTGTTCATTAGGGATCATGACGAAGTTGTTGATCATCGCTCTAGCTGCATTAGTCCGGCCGAGAGGGTAGTACTTCTTCAGATACGTGGTCCGGAGATCTGCCCAAGTATCGATGAATCGCCTAAGTGCTTGAGCTAGTATGCAGCTCTGTCAACCAAGGAGAACGGGAAGGTGATCATCTTGATAGTGTCCTCGATCATCAGCCTATAATGGATCGTGCTGCAGATCATTTCAAATTCTTGGAGGTGGAGGTGTGGCTCTTCGGTCGGCAACCCATGGAATTTGGGTAGAAGCTGAATGGTATGGGGTCGAAGCTCGAAATCCCCATGGATAGGCGGAAGTCTGATCCAACAATGAGTGAGGGACGCTGCGGGATTGTGCGATTCCCTCATGATAGTCTTTGGCGGTCTCTCAGTGTTGGGATCATCTCCTCCTGCATCAGGTCCTCCTCCTCCTCCACCACCGCCACCACCCCCAGGTCGGTTTTCTCTCATCTGTGCTATTTCTCTCATGAGATCACCCATGAAGGTTCCCTAGTCTCGGATCTGCCTCTGCATGGTCTCCAGGGATGCTAGATGTGAATTGTTGATAGCAGCTTGATCAATGAAGAATGGCGGGTGCTCATGATCATCAGGATGCTCTCCTCTGTCAGCCATGTTTGGGTTCTCTGAAAAAGCAAAAGAACCCATCTCAGGTGCCGTCAAATGTTCTGAACTCTGCGATGCGCTAAATTCTGAGACTCTTGGACTGATGGAAGGGGAATGAGAAGGGTGGTCGAGGGGGAACAGGGTGGAAGTGAACTCAGGCTCGGAGAGTGGACTCTCCGAGGTTGTCCTAGATGAATGAGGCGGGGTGCTGGATAGCGGCGCCGACAAGGTCGGCCTAAGAGACCTCCGTCCCATCATCTTGATTATTGGGTAGAGCAAGGTGAATGAAGAAGAAGAAGTAATAAGAAGAAGCAAAATTACGCACAATTATGTTGTGTTTTTTATCTTGACCTAAATTTAACTAGCAATCAAACACAAAACAAGGGTGACTTCACCAACTCAACATATAAAGCCGTGAAGGTTCGGCTTTTATCTTGTCAGTTTTAATCTTGAATTCAGGAATTTATCTTATCACGAGTCCTTAGAGCGCTACGCCTAAAGGAGAGAGAGTACTGCCTGAAAAGTATTCCCGTACTTGTCCTCCTCCTGTGTAACATGTAGCTTGCGCTTTTTAAGGTCCTTGTAACCCTTCCTGGATCCCTACTCAGCCAAAGAATAAGAGAGAGGAAGCCAATAGGCGAAACCGATACTTCAGATCTCGCTCGCAACGGAATCACCCGTGAGCGTGCAAGATCCTACTCGGACGCAGACGGTGAGACAGACACACCCGTGAAGGCGTGGCCTATGCTCGGTACTTCGGACAAGGTCGGTGCTCACACAATATGAGTCACCAATAGCGACCAAGCCCTACTCGCCTACGTACGATAGTAGTGCCAATACTTCGGAAATCCAGGCGATACACAAGGCAGCCACAAGCTGGGATTTGGGCTCTAATCCTTACAAAGCACTCTGCTCACTTGGAAGGAGACCTTCCCATGCAACCTGAATACAAGTGAGGGTTTTACTCTCTCCAATCAATGAATACAATTACCAATTTTATTTTTGGTCAAGGTTTTCTTAGCAGTCCCTTTTTTTTGTGTTATCGCTTCTTTTGAGTGAATTCAAACAAGCGCCTAACGGTTTTTGTATTTTCTTGATCCTACTTTGTCCAAAACCAGAGGGAGAATAGAGTCGGAAAAGCTATGCAAGTCGACACCAAGGTGGAAATCTCACCTTTGTGCCTAAATGATGAATGCAAAGTGAGAAGACTTACAGCGAATCCCAGCTCTCTCCATGCGGGATGCAAAGCAGAAATTTATAAACCTAATCTACATGCCGGTATGCAATGCAGAAATCGTCCTAAGGCAGGCAACTTCTAGCGTTAAGAACCACAAGTCAACCACCAATCTCCAATCCTAAGGTCCGGTCTAGGCTCACCCCTCCTTCTCTCGACACATCGAGTTTAGGAGAAGAGCTTGGCGGGGTGAGCTCGCGGCGCGCGGATCGAAAATTGGCGAGTCAACTGTTTAATTAAACTAAGTCCAACTACGAGCTATAGGTGCATGCAATGGTTTTTAGTGTGTTTGGACCTAATCTAATCGAACAAGCAAGGCCTACAACTAAGGGCTCAATCCACAAAAAGAAATAGAAAATGAAAACAAAATCGGAAAATGACAATCGGAAAACGCGATGAAATCTGCGGTGAGCCCCCGGGTGAATAAACACCCGGAAATTAGGCCCGAAATGTCTAAGTGTCCAAGTCTTGTATTATTACAAATTAATAAACACTCTCTCACAAAATAAAATTGCAAACTAATCTAATCACTCTCTCACTCCTCCTACTCTCTCATGCCGGCTTGGCTTAAGAAAAGCCGGCTCTGCTTCACGTGGTTGCTTCGGATCCCCTAGGCGATCCGCCTCGCTCCGCGGTCCCTCGCCAGAAGACAAAGAGATGGTCAGAAAAGCCCAGCAATATATATCAAAAACAAGAGAGATAAAAGAGCAAGCAATAATGAAGACAACAAACACAATCAGGCAAAAATATGAACAACTCGCTGTTGCTCCCCGGCAACGGCGCCATTTGATAAACACAGAAATCACGGAGTCTAAAGTAGTGTCTCACACAAGGCAGAGACAACCGTCGTTGTGACGACTCGCAATGAATCCTGTATTTAATCAACAATTAACCCACACTATAGATCAATCAATAAGAAATAAATGTGAAGTTAAAATTTATTTTTAACTCTACATAAATGGTGTATAGCAAGCAAGTACGTAGAGAGTTCGAACACAGGGAGCAAACATGGTAGACCAAACAAGTGTGTGTGTGTGTGTGAAGTGTTGTCTACACTTACGCAAATGAGAAACGATTTTTGTGGGTTTTTAATTTTAAATATTTTTTTGTTTTAATTTTTAATTTTGTATTTTGATTTTTAATTTTCTGATTTATATATTTTTATATTTTATATATTTTTTTCAATATTGCAATTTATAAGCTATATAATAAAAGAGATGATAGAATATTTATAAAAATATGCAAAAAAGCTCAAAAATTCATAAATAAAATCTTTTTGGTATTTTTATGATTTTCTACTATTTTTGTGTATTTTGGGTATTTTTCAAAATGTTTTTGGTATTTTTAAAATCTGAAATGAAGAAAACAGTGAATTAACAATCTTGCCAAGACTAAAATGGGAAGGAAAAATGTCAAATAGATCTCAAAAATTTCCCAAATTAGTTTTAAAACAAAGAGAATAAAATAAGGAAGAAAAAAGAACTGAGTTTGCAATTTTTGAATTTTTCTACAATTTCTTAGAATTTTTTGAAGTGTTTAGGTATTTTCAAATTTTTAAGGTTTTTCTTTTGAGATTTTTAGTGATTTTTGGATTGACACTAAAATAGGTTAAAATAGATAGTAGGTAATATTTTTGGAATTTTTAGAGGTATTTTAATATTTTTTTGATATTTTCTAAGCTAGACAGTACTGAAATGGCAAGTTTTTGATTTTTAATAAATATGAAAATGCAATAAAATCAAAAACTAAAAATATGGCGTGCAAGGGCAAGTTAACAGGAGCTTAAGTTGAATTTTTGGGAATTTTTGGAATTAAGATGTTGCCTTAAATAAATCAGACAACCACACAAAAATAATTCAACCTGGCATGGGTATACATGCAAATATTAAAACATCCAGGGACATCCAAGAAATTTTCCACAAAATATAACACTTGATATTCGAATTTATGGACCAAATACAAATGTTCAAACCCGCAAGGGTATCGGCGCAAAATGTCCATCAGGGCGTGTGACTTGCACGTGCTTGGCAGGGACCCAAAAGTAATTTCAAAAACGCCCGAGGGCTTACATGCAATATTCCCAAAAGTTTAACACTTAAACTATAACTCCTGGTACTGAAACGAAATAGACAAAAGACCAAGGGCCTTCCTGCAAAATGCCTACACCTCACGTGAACAGGTCACGTGAGGTGACGTGGCAGAGGACCTAACTGTAAATATGGAAAGTTCGAGGGCCTACTTGCAAATTTTACAAAAATTTTAAACTACCAAGGAAAGTTTCAGGACTAAAATAAAATTACAAAAGTCGCGAGGGTATACTTGCAAAATTCCCTCGCGAAGGAGATCTGACGGCTGGGAGTCTTCACTTGGACACGTGGCGTGACCTCCTTGCACAATGACGGTTCGGCCGGGACGGCTAGGATTAGATCCTCGCGAGAAGATCCGACGGTGGAGACCGGGCTCGATCCAACGGTTGCTGCGCGAACTGGAGGGCACTCCCCGATCCGACGGTGTAGGCGCACGGAGGAAGAACAAGGAAGAACGCTGGCGAGGCGATCTTCCTCGCTCCAGATCTCTGCACTCCGACGAGCTTCGGGATTCAAAATGGGGCTGCGGCCTCCCGAGGTCGTCCTCTAGCTGCTGGTAGCATCAAAAAGCCTTGACGATGGTCGAGGGGCTCGCGGGCGGGTGGCGAAGCTGGGGGGCTTCGCGAACTCCGGCGAGGCTCCAAAATCGCCTCCAGGAGCGAGTCAAAGCTCTTTGATCTGCAAAACAAAGTGAGAGGGTCCAGGGTAAGTTGCCTGGACCCCGCGGTGGCGAAGGGGCGGCGCGAAACGATAGGGTGGTGCTCGGCCGGAGTTGCGCTCCGGTGAGTAGATGAATTTGGGCGAATTACTCGACGGATTTGGAAATTTCTTGAGGGCTTTTAAAGCTAAGGATATGGGAAACAAAATGCAACGAAAAGAAAGGTGGAATATGGCAGCCTCAACGGTGTAGACCGGAGGGAAGGAGTACCTCGACCGCTGGCGAAGGGGGAGGTGCTGGAGCCGCCTCAGGCGTCGCTCGTCCAATCTGAAGAGCTCCAAAGCAAGCTGTCACCTTCCTCGAGCTTCAGGACACAAGATTGGGAGCTATCCTATGGATTGAGGGGTTCAATTTTCAAATCGAAGTCAAGGGGGCGTTTTATGTGGTTTGACAATGTCGTTCTAACGCCCCAAAGACCGAGGTGTATTGGGCGGCACAATGATCCAATCCTCGAGACGAACATTGGGCGAGTAAGCCTGATAATCGAGAAGAAAAAGTTGTGAAGATTCCATCATGAATCAGTGCAAGATGTGTCCTGGAAAAATCGACCAAAACGAGGTCAAATGCGCTCTGACAGACGCACATCTGTGGAGGGAAGGCAGTTGACCAGAGTCAACGAAGACCGCCCCCTGGTTGGTCCACGTGGACCAACCAGGAAAAACCCTTGAAAATCATATTGTAAATTCAATTAAAAATAGAAAATAAATAAATTAAATTTCGATTATAAAATAAAAAATATTTATTAATTTATGTAGTATTTTATTCTGATTTTTAATTATTTTTATAAGATGTATTTTTACAAGTTACTTTTTATACCCTATATAGGTATATTACCTATATATTGGATTATTTTATTTTTATTTTATGTACTTAGTTTATTTATTTTTGGTTTATTATTTTATAAAAGTATAAAATACTTTTATACACTTAATTATATTTTTGTTTTATTTTTCTGATGTGTTTTGTATATTAAATAAAATATAAGTAGGTATTGTATAGGTATATATATAGGTATAATACCTAAGTATTGTATATACATATAATTTTATTTTGTATTTTCTTTGAGTTTTTATTCATGTTGTAATGTACTTAATTATTATAAGTATTATTTACAAAATTATAAAAATATAAAATTATAAAAATAATGAGTAAAGAATAAATTGAATATTTTAATCAGTATAAGTATACAATGAGGGTCCAAAACTCAACTTTCAAACCGTAGCTCCGTGAAATGCGAAACCACCACCATTAAATAGATTATTATATTCTATATATAATTAAAGGTAAGTTTGCTGCATTCGGAGTTTTCATCTGTGAGATACGGGTCTGGGAAGTTGGGATTCTGGATTTTTATTCAGACCATAACTTTTTATCTGTATATTATTTTTCAGTGAAATCAATTTTGTATTTGTCTTTATTTAATTATCTACAATTTTTATGTACAAAGTTTCTTTATTTGATGTATAAAAAGTGGAACCAAAAATAGGTCCCAAAATGGATAAAGAATGAATGAAATATATTGTACTTGGCCCTTATCTCCCACTACTTTATTCCTTATCGACTATTCATCAAGATGCCTAGGTCTCGGGGTTTTGGGTCATAAAATATTTACAATATTTTATTCTTTTTCTTTTATTTATTTATTCTATAATTTTGGCTTTAATTACAGTATTTTATACACTAATTGGATGCACATGCATGAATGCTAAGATGATCTATTTAAGGGTATTTACAGGCATTTACTAGGGTTTTTGAGGCCAAAATGATAGAATAAAGATGATGAAATGTGGATTCATCACATAGCATCGCCCACGACTCTTTCCCCACCCACATCCAGACAATGAATGAAGTTCCTCCTCCTTCTGCCTGAGACCATCGAATGGAAAAATCTAGTGTTCGCGTCGCCTTCGTGCAGTCATTTCTGTCTGGATCTCTGCCTCCACTTCACTTCTTCCTTCTTGTCCTCCAAAAGTAGCTCTTCTAGTAGCCTTGCCCGCTCAAGCACCAAATCCTAGTCCAGACCCCTCTCATCATCCAGCCCATCCAAACGAACAACACCCTCCTGAGCCACACGCCTCCGCTCCCTCCTTTGCATCCTCACTCTATGATTGAAATCAAGTAGGAACTTCTTTAGCCGCACCAATTTGGCAGCTAGCCAACTGACAGTCGACCCCTCCACCTGCCAACCCCTCCACCGTGCAACCACCTCATCCTTGAACCCCTCCTCCATCAACCAAGCTCTCTCAAATTTGAAAAAGGATCTGGTCAGCATCTGTTCCTCAGAAGACCACAAGATTGGCGTATGATCATAGTGTACCCGAGGCAGCGCCCACGCCCGAGAGAGGGGGAAAAATCCACCCCCTCAGATGACAGAAGAAATCTATCC
Source organism: Ottelia alismoides (assembly GCA_037367405.1). Lineage (NCBI taxonomy): Eukaryota > Viridiplantae > Streptophyta > Magnoliopsida > Alismatales > Hydrocharitaceae > Ottelia > Ottelia alismoides. Next base: position 149,683 of record JAZKJV010001232.1, read on the forward strand.
AACCTCGATCTCGACCTATCATTCCGCCAAGTGTACGCACATACTGTTGCATTAATAATAGTGAGTCCCAAGTCCAGGACCTGAGTCTTGAAATACTCCAAGTCAGCGTCGCGACCACCATCCCTCAAAGGCCTATCATCTGCCATCAGGGTTACATTTAGGTTGCCCCCAATGAGCCAAATGCCCTCCTCCATGTGCACTCCCACCTCCGAGATATAAGTCACCAAGGACCCCACCACCGGACCTGTAGTCCCATATACATTGGTCACCGTAAAAATGACATCATCTACTTTTCTCTTAAGGCACACAGATAGTGAGAACACAGATCTCCTCTCTACCAGCTTATCAAAATCATACCTCCTCCAACTAGTTAGGAGCCCTCCCGCCGCTCCTTGAGCCTCAACCTCAGCAAAATCAAATGAAGCACCACCACCCAGATCACGCCACGCCTCGCCCCCTGCTCTGGAGATCTTCGTCTCTTGTAGGAGTACAATATTCGCATGAGCATCGCCTAGCAACGTCCTGACCCGTAGTCGTTTCTCGGGACGACCCTAACCCCTCTATTTCCATGAGATAACCTTCATTTAGAAACTTCTTTGGCCTTCCCTCGTGGTGGAACCACGCCCAAACTTTCTGCAAAACGTATATCAAGCAGGCTGAAAAAACTTGGTCTTCCAACAGGCGATGACGGTCCTTCGTTCTCTGTTGTTGCGCAAACACCTTCAAAAACCCCCTGGGCTCATCTCCGCCCCCACCACATTTTCCTCTTCTCCCTCCTCCTCCACTCGTGAGGTTTTCGCTCAAAACACCACCCCACCTGTAACCCCACCCCCCCCATCACCCAGCCCCGCTTCCCCAACCCCCTGAGTCTTCCTCCCTGACCTCGTTAAACACCCCCTTCCCTTTCCCCATCACCCAGAGAATTTCATATTACTATATACATGGAGGAGACATGGGTGAGGGAGAGGGAGGGTGGACCGAGGTTCGCAGGAGGGTTCGTAGGAAACCTCGGTATGGAAGGGGAAGGGGAAAGGGAAGGGGGTATTTAACGAGGTCATGGAGGAAGATACAGGGGATTGGGGAAGCGGGGCTGGTGATAAGGGGGTGCGGGTGGGGTGGTGTTTTGAGTGAAAACCTCGCGGGTGGAGGAGGAGGGTGAAGAGGAAAATGTTGGTGGGGGCAGAGCTGAGCCCAGGGGGTTTTGAAGGTGTTTGCGCAGCAACGGAGAACGAAGGACCATCGTCGCCTGTTGGAAGACCTTGTTTTTTCAGCCTGCTTGATAGGCGTTTCGCGGAAAGTTTGGGCATGGTTCCACCACGAGGGAAGGCCAAAGAAGTTTTCTAAATGAAGGTTATCTCATGGAATGTGAGGGGTTTGGGTCGTCCCGAGAAATGACTACGGGTCAGGACGTTGCTAGGCGATGCTCATGCAGATATTGTACTCCTACAAGAGATGAAGATCTCCAGGGTAGGGGGCGAGGCGTGGCGTGATCTGGGTGGAGGCTTTTCATTTGATTTTGATGAGGTTGAGGCTTAGGGAGCGATGGGAGGGCTCCTATCTGGTTGGAGGAGGTCTGATTTTGAGAAGCTGGTAGAGAGGAGATCTGTGTTCTTGTTATCTGTGTGCCTTAAGAGAAAAGTAGATAACATCATTTTTAAGGTGACCAATGTGTATGGGCCTACAAGTCCGGCGTCAGGGTCCTTGGCGGTAGATATCTCGGAGGTGGGAGCGCACAGGGAGGAGGGCATTTGGCTCATTGGGGGCGACCTAAATGTAACCTTGATGGCTGATGATAAGCCTTTGAGGGGCAGTGGTCGCGACGCTGGCTCGGAGGATTTCAGGACTCGGGTCCTAGAATTGGGACTCATTGTTATTGATGCGGCATGATGTACTTACACATGGCGGAATTCTAGGTCGAGATCGAGGTTGGATAGATTTCTTCTGTCATCTGAGGGGGTGGATTTTCCTCCCCTCTCTCGGGCGTGGGCGCTGCCTCGAGAACACTCTGATCATACGCCAATCTTGTGGTCTTCTGAGGAACAAATGCGGCCCAGATTCTTTTTCAAATTTGAGAGAGCTTGGTTGATGGAGGAGGGGTTCAAGGATGAGGTGGTTGCACAGTGGAGGGGTTGGCAGATGGAGGGGTCGGCTATCAGGCGGATGGCTGCCAAATTGGTGGTGCTCAAGAAGTTTCTACATGATTTCAATCGTAGAGTGAGGAAACAAAGGAGGGAGTGGAGGCGTGTAGCTCAGGAAGGTGTTGTCCATCTGGATGGGCTGGATGATGAGAGGGGTCTGGACCAGGATGAGGTGCTTGAGAGGGCAAGGCTACTAGAAGAGCTACTTTTGGAGGACAGGAAGGAAGAACTGGAGTGGAGGCAGAAATCAAGACAGAAATGGCTGTGCGAAGGCGACTCTAACACTAGATTTTTCCATTCGATGGCCTCGGGCAGAAGAAGGAGGAACTTCATTCATAGTCTGGATGTGGGTGGGGAAAGAGTCATGGGCGATGTTATGTTGGGGTGAGTCCTCAGGGACCATTTTGTGGAGAGATCGAGGAGAAGGTCCCGCGACGGGTGGGGGTGGCGTAGAACAGGTGTTGAATCGTTGTCAAAAGAACATGCATCCGGTCTTGAAGCACCTTTTATGGAGGAGGAGGTCAACAGCGTGGTGTGAGGTTTGAATGCAGATGGGGCACCTGGGCCTGACGGTTTTCCAGACTTCTTCTACAGGGAATTCTGGGTCATGCTGAGAGAAGACATTATGGCAGTAATTGATGAATTCAGAAATGGCAACAGGGGATTTGAGAAGGTTAACAAGGCGATGCTATTTCTCCTTCCGAAGAAGGAAAACCCGATACGGGTGGATGACTTTAGGCCGATTGCGTTGTCTAATGCATTATATTTGATTGTAGCCATAGTGTTGCCAAATAGGCTCAGGTGGGTGCTGGATGATGTAATCCTGCAAAACCAGACTACTTTTATCCCTGGCAGGCAGATGGCGGCTGGACTAGTTATGGCATCTGAGATTTGCCTCCAATGGCATCGGGAAAACGCTAAGGGTTTGATTTGGAAGATTCACTTCGAAAAGGTGTATGATTGCATGGACTGGAGCTTCTTGTGGGAATCGCGTCGACGGCACGGCTTCAGTGACCTCTGGATAACATGGATGAAGAGGTGTGTCACTACCTCCTCCTACTCAATTCTGGTGAATGGTGGACCAGAAGGTGGCTATTTCTAGCCACAAAGGGGTGTGAGACAGGGTTGCCCATTAGCACCGATGCTGTTCAACTTGACGGCGGATGCATTAGCAGTGATGTTCAGGAGATCGGTTGATGAAGCTCAAATTTGTCTCTTTAATTATCTAAAATTACCGTAGTATAGGAGGAAAATTTAGTTCATCAAAAACCACAATCTTTGAATATTGTGGAGTATTTATACTTCGAAAGTCTACCAAGGTCGAACACAGGGACACGAGCTACTCTATTTATTTATTGAGATCAATTAAGAGCAGTGCGAATAAATTCTCAATTTCAGGTCTTCATGAAAATGCATGATGCACTATGCAGATTACGATGCAATAAAATGATGCATGTAGTTTTTAGTTGATTTTTATGCGATTATAAGATGAGCATGAGAGTAATGCACGGGAACTTATATGCAGAACAAAAGATTACAAATATACCCTAAAAAGATCACTGAAAATGAGCAACATAATAGGAATTGAAATCATGGACATTTTGATCACGATAATAATATCAATCATCAAATCAAAGCAAGGACAAGTAGAGCAAGGTCATCATCTAATATTAAAATCACTTCCTTTAAAATTATATCAGATGAGAATATTAGACATTCCATGCGATAGATGAAGAAACAAGGATCAAAACAACATTAAAATCATGCAATTTTGACCTACGATGCTCAAGTTATGCTAAAAACAATGCAGGGGCATAATTGTAAATAAAATGCAAGAAATAAAAGGATAAATATTACATTTAGGTCCCTGGAGGAACCTCAATGTAAATACCAAAACCGCATGGGGTCTTCTGTAATTTTTCCATTGCGCGCAGGGACTTTTTATAATTTTTGCAACTTGCGAGGGCCTCCCTGTAAAATACCCAGGCACACATGTGAGGCACGTGCCTGGGGACCATTATGCAATTATCGATAATTCATCGGTCTTTCGTGTAAATTACCCAGGCCCTTACATGGGTTGCACGTGAGGGGCCTAGGCTCGGGTCTCCCTCCTGGCTCGGGACATGTGGCATCATCTGGAGGCTCGGGACGAGGTTCGACAGACCCGAAGCTAGTGGGTAGGTTTGAGGCTAGGCTTGCCCACGGGTCATCATCCTGGCCATCTGATCCTGATGATCAGACGGCACATGTAGCGTCATCTCCTCCGCAGGCCGCCGGAGAAGGCGGGGCTCCAACGACCTGCCCTTTGCTCCTCCGTGCTCCAAAGGGTGGTCTGAAGGTCGGGGAAATTTATTGAGAGTCTGGCAGAGGTCCTGGAGCCGATGCGAAGCCCCTTTGTTGTCTGAAGCTTCTTGACGGGGCTTGGTCACCGAAGGAGGAGCTCGAGACTGGCGGGGCGGTGCAAGCTCCGACCATTGAAGAGATTTGACCTGCAGATGTTAAAAGCAGATAGCCAAAGCGTACGAGAGTTTCGTGGGGGTTTATGAATGAGATGGGGGCCGCGGAGGTGACAGGAGCGTTGGCCCTGGGCTCTTCTCCGGTGGAGCAGAGAAGGAGGTGGCGGAGGGTGGTTAAGGTTGTGGAGAAGGGAAAGAGGTAGTCGGAGGGGCTGGCAAGGGCGACGGTGTTATGGCGAAGCTCAGGGGATGATCAAATGGTGGTGGAGTGTAGTGTAGACGGTGGATAAATTGGGAGAAAATCAAAGAAAAAGAAGGGGAGGAAGGACCTCGTCGGAGAGGGGCATCCGGTAAAGGCTGTGGCTTGGAATGAGGCTCCATAAGCCTCAGGTCGTCGCCCGACGAGGTCAGCCGGGTCCTTGGAGCTCGACGGAGCATGGTGATGCCTGCAGCACAGCCATGGCGGCCTTGGGTCGACACATGGGCTCGTCTCGTCGTCGCCTCGACTAATCACCCCCCCCCCCCCCCCCGCTATCACCGGAGGGGTGAGGGAAGCTGGGCCTTCGCCCTTGGAATGGTGGACGGGTTTCTCAGAGCGGAGGGGGCGGTTTTATAGGAGGGGACGATCGGGAGTTATGAGATTGGCGAGGTGTTTTGCACTGGTGGTTAAATGACGAGGGAGTAATGGCGGTGAATGAAGGTGGTCGCGCGAGGATGGCAGAGGGTAGGGCGACGTGTAGGTGGCGTTACGATGAGGAGGGGAGGTCGGAGACGCCTTCCAAAATAGGAAGGGGGCAGTGTGATCGTAACGCCTGGAGGGGAAATGGAGGTAGGAGACGACTAGCGAACCATTGGATCTTGCGATCCAATGGCTGGGATGATAGCGCGATTGGAGGGTTAGGATTAGATCTGAAGAGTGGATCGGTGGATGAGATGAGTGCGGAGGTGTACGGTGCTGATGAGAAGGCGGGCTTGATCGTACGGTGGAGAAGAATGGGGTGACGTGGAGTGATTATAGGCATAGGATGAGGTGCAATCGAGTGGCTATGGGAAAGGAGTGACGTGGCATACGGGGATCCATAGGATAGGAGGTGAATCGGGCGGTTGTGGTTAAGGCGCTAGGGGCGGTTGAGATTTGATCAGAGGCAGGATCAGATGGTGGGCAATGGAGCGGAGATGGACGATTGAGATGGGGGTAAGAAGGATCAGATCCGACGGCTTAGGAGAGCGCTGAGTGGCGGAAGGAGGGCGGGCCACGTGGGTGGCCCAGAAGGCGCCACGTGGCCCAATCAGAAAATTAGAAAAAGCAAAAATAAAGATAAATACAAAAGAAATAGTTAGAAGCAAAATCAGAACAAAAAATCAAAACATGAAAGTTGTTCGTCTCGATGAGATCTACAAGTTTCATGTTGTATGAAAAGCCAAAAGAGGTCATTTATATGAAAAGTATTTTTTAGGGGTATTTTTAAGGGGTTAAAAACACCGAATTTAATTATCTTTTGAGTTGTTTTTGTATTTTTAGTTTTTCAAGGATTAGTGATATTATGGACAATTACTCTTACTATTTTTTAGGGATTTTTGATGAGGAAATAATTACAAAGAAAATAATGGTAATTAAAGGTTAATTATACACAATATATTACAAGATAAAAATAAAGATTAGTGGTGATTTTTATTGGATTGATTAAGCCAGAGGTTTAATTAATGACTTTTAGCCTGATGAATATGAGATTTATCATAACCCTATACTTAAACTATGCTCGTCCTCGAGCATCTAAAGAATGAAGGAGTCGGATTAATTCCTGACAGTGCAAGTGAAGATTTCAAAGCTCAATCTTTCGAAGATCCTTAATTTAAGTGATCCTAAAATTCTGGGTTTATCCAAGCCTTGGTCAGAAGGAATCCAACTTCTCTAATTATCATATTCTCTTTTTGTACATATAATATAAGGATATGAAATTAGGTGTACTGCATTTCATGAGAGTCAAGTCGAGGCATCACTCGAAGTTCCACTCCATGAGACTCTCCTCTAGACCTCATCCTCAATACTAGGGAATAAGTCTATTCTTGCTTCAGTTATCCATCTCTTTAGTTCATCAAACTTGAAATGTGGATGGATGGACAGATGATGGAGGGCATGGGATTGTGTCTATTTTTCTCTCCCTCACATTCGAACAAGGGCCTCTCGAGTGCCTTTTTACTCAACATATGTAAATTTTTAGATTGTTGATCAATGTGTCCGACAAGAGAGTTGGAGTCGTCTGCACTTGTTTTTCTGGGAGTACACCGGGGTGTGTCTTTTCTGAGTATCTAAGATACCTTCGACACCCAGACTTGTATCTCTTACGATGCAGAGCCCTTTTTATGGTGCCAGCCCGACTCCTTGGTCCTAATTAGAGCTTGGTCCAAGTGGACACTTTGAAAATAGTTGGGAGCGCTTGCCATTAATGAAAGCTCATTTGTAATTTGACTTTGGATGATAGAGCTTTTCTTTAACATTTTTTTTCTTTTCTTTTGTTGGCTAGCACTGCTTTTACCAAAAGTTGGCGCACACTGATCAACAATTTTCATTAAGTTTCATCACACCCTGGCACATAGGTAGATATCAAAGAGGTAGCATATGAATCTTGTTCACATACTGGCTAGGGTTTTGCTGACACTCAGGTTTTCTGAAGCCTTCATTAACTTTATCCCATCCTCGAATATCATTAGATCAGGCCCAAACTCAAATCTCTAGTCATAGTTACTCAAGTGATATCTCAACTCATCTCATCAATCATGCAGTTGTGGAAGTGATTGTGCTGATCATATTCTTTGAAGGTAGAGATGAAGAGTGCAATATAACGCTCAAATCTTTCAAACTAGGGAAATGTGGATAATTTAGCTTAAAAACCCTAATGACTAAGGCGTGTTAACTCAGACTCTCTAGATCACAGAAATCCAGTGTCCTCAAAATCCTCAAGCCTTGAGTAAATGTGTTTGTGCCAGGAATACACCAACTCCTAAGTTAGTGACTTTTTGGTGTGATTTTTTTTCTTTTGCAGATTTTTATGTATTTTAATTTTCATTTTTTATTAATTCTTTGGAGAGACAATGACTGGACTAGACTCAAATGAATAAAAGTAGCTACTCTCAGCCAGTATGGGTGTAAGTACGAGCCCGTTAGACGGACCTGTGTTACTTGAGGACGGAACCATATACAGTGTCCTCTAAACCACCCACTCTGCTAAGGGAGATCGAAGTTCCCTCACTGAAAGTGTCTACTAAGCCTAGTAGTCAGAGTGTAATTCAAAGAAAGGTTTTCAATTTTTTCAAATTTTTTGTAAAGGAGTATTTACACAAATTAATCCCTCAATTTTAAGAAAACAATTTTACAAGATTTTTACAAAACTCAGTTCATGGGAATACTAAAACCAAGCCCGAGAAAGATTTTTCAAAAAGTTTTAAAAATACAAGCTATGGCTAAAGTAAATATACAGTAATATACGGTATACCCCCCTATACTTAAATTTTGCTATGTCCTCATATCACAAGTGTCATGAAGCCATGGCTCGATCAAAATATAGGGTGATATAGCGGAACTGAGGAGTTTCCCCCTATACTTAGGCCAAAAATTGACCTAAGTATTAAGAAGACAACGCGAGGGATGGATGACTAGGCGGGCCCCCCTATACTTAGGCTGCAAATAGCCTAAGTAACGGATCTGAGTTGGGGGGTTATTGTGGTCGGAGGAATAATTACACTGTGATATAAGGGAAGAGGGTTGTTTTACAAAAGATGGCGATTGGGGAGAGAGCGAGAGAGAGAGAGAGAGTGATTGTGAAATATACAGAGAGAGGGGTGAGTGTATATATGCAAGTGTGGGGGGGGGGGGGTTGATGAATACCCATTCATCACTCTTTATTCTTCTATTTTAGCTACAAAAACCTTTGCAAATACATGTAGATATGTGTAAATACAAATAATTACCAAAAGCATGCATTGTGTAAAAACCTATAATTAGCATGTTTTTGTGCACAAAATAAAAGAATAAAGAGCAAAAAGAAAAAGAGGGAAATATTTAGAATAAATATTGAGCAACCTAACCCAAGGGAGGGCTCAGCATGGGCCTGACCGCATAAAAGCCAAAGTAGAGGGAGATAGGAGCTCATTTGTATATATTTGTAAATACATAAAACTATATATTTTCCTCACCCAAAAATATACTTGTACATATTGTGTGTATATTCTATTTAAAAACAAATTAAAAAAGATGAAAAATCAAAAAGACAAAAATACCCTTTACCATGTGTATAAACCACACTATTGTATTTATTTAACCTTGTAAATAAATTCAATTAATTTCTAAACTTTTTGTAAATAATCTATATTACATATTGTAAATAAAATAAATAAAAAGAAACAAAACAAAAATCAAATAAAAATTTAAAAAATTGAAAATACAAAAATACATTGTATAAATACCATGTGTATAAATGTATATAAGTATTTATTTCACCCTTGTATAAAAGTGATAAAAATAAAATAAAAATATTCTTTTATTCCATATTTTATCTTGTAAATAAATAAAATACAAAATGGGCATAAAAACACATAAAAATAACAAATAAAAAATCAAAAATAAAAATCCATATAGTGTACATATACCTATATATAGAGCTAACCTATTTTTATTTCCAAAAATTAATTAAAAATCACCAAAAAATAGAAAAAAATAAAAGAAAAATATTTCATGTTTTAAGTTTTCCCTAATTCGACCTATTTCTACCCTAAAAAATAAAACAAAAATTAACAACACGTGGCAGAGTCTGGTTGGTCCACGGGGGAATGTTGACCCCGGTCAACTCCCCCGCGACCTCCTTCCTATTCTGGAATGCGTGCACCAGCCCATCTTCCCCGATTTTTCCCACGCGCTCCAGGCTGTCTTCCACTCAACCCCCGCGCCCATATTCTTCGCCGCACATCCCTCTCCCTCGCCGGATCCTCCGCCATCAAATCAAAGCTTTCCTTCGCCGTCCCCACTCAACCCTAGACGCCCCTGTCACACTATATATCCTTCCCCTCCGCCGCCTCCGCGCCGCATCTTTGGCCCTTCTTTTCCTTCCCCGTGACCTCCATCGGCTTCGCCTGAGTGACAGCGAGCGTCAGCCCTTGTTGCAGTGAGGCGAGGACTTGAATCCATCGATCCGGCGTACGTCGCCGTCCTTGCTCCGCCGCCGGCGTTGAGCATCGAGCTTCAGGCCTTGACGCCCTTCGAAGCTACGACCCGGAGACATCTCCAGCACAGTCTCCAGCCTCCATCAGGTACCCTTAGCTCCTTCTAGTTTAGCCTAATTTCCGATTATGCCCAAATCTCATCTCCGACGCATCTCTCCGATTCCGGCCACTCCGATCACCCATCTTCCAATCCGACCCGATCAGCACCTTCGCAACCTCCTCACGCACCTTCTACGCCATTTCACTCAACCCAGATCGCACCGGATCTGGGAGTCGAGCTCCACCGCCGTCGCTTCGCCGGAGCTCTTCCGCCCCACCGCACCGATCACCTTCACGCCACCTAACCGGGTCGAGGCACTTTGCCCTCGACCCGCGAAGCTTCTTGACCATTTTGCAGGTCCAAAGGAGGCCGTCTGAGGCTTCCCAACTTCAGCCAGGAGCTTCGAGCCGCCAGGTCTCGCCGGAGCCCCTCCTGGGCTCGGTTGGGCTCTTGGCCACCACCAGCAGCTGCGGGATCGTCCAGCGGAGCTTCTCCGACCTTCAGGCGCAGCTGAGGAGGACCGGAGTGCACGCAGGAGGCCGGCGAAGTTCGCCGGCCATCAGTTCTTCGAGGACCCTCCAGAGCCGTCCGATGCACCCTCTGCTCCAGATCTGATCGTGACCGTCCATTCGTTGAGGAGCAGCAGCCGTCGATCCATCTGAGGATCGCATCTGGACCCTTGATAGCAGAGGAGAGAGGCCAAGAGCCCAGCACCGTCAGATCATCCACGTGGGCCTCTCCCCACCGTCGATCGAGCCGAAGAGGAGAAGAGAAGAGGCGCAGCACATTCTGAGCCGTCCGATCACCACGTGGCGCCTATCCAACCGTCGGCTATTAATAAAGGGGTAAATATCATAGGACCCCCTCGTAGTTTGTTTATTTCAGTTTAGTCCTGTAACTTTTAATTCACGTTGTTTATTTTCTGGGATATTTGCATAGAGACCCTCGCGCTTAATTTTAATTGCATTTATACCCCTGCCAGTAGAGACCCACGTGCTTGGGCACGTGTTTTGTTGGGTTATTTGCAATATATGCCTTGTTGTTCTGGATGTTTTGAATTGAATGAAATGTTTTGTTTATTTGCAAATATACCCCTGTGAGCATTGATTTTGCACATGTGCGAATTATTTTTGGGTAAATTGCATATAAGCCCCTGGACTTTTGGTACTTGTTACCAATAAGCCCTCGGAACTTATTTTTATTACATTTAGGTCCCTGTGTGCCCCAGACACGTGCTTGGCACGTGACTTCTTGGGTAAATTGCACCAGGACCCCAGAACTTTTGGGTATTTGCACTTAGGTCCCTGTGCACAGTGCCCCACCTTTATTTTTGAATAAAATATCAAACGACCTCCAAATCCAATGAAATTTTGACACATGGCTCCTGCCATGGTGTAGGAATTTCTATGATTTTTGGGGACATTTTGGATTTCATTTATTATTTTTAAAAATTCAAAAACCCTAATTTTTGCTACTGTTTGACTTTAAAAATACCAAAAAAATATAAAAACTCCACTAAAAATTCCAAAAAAAATTAGGTACTGTTATTTGCTTGTTGGTTGATTTTCTAGCCAATTTTGGCTATTTTTCATCGCATAAAAACCCTAAAAATTGAAAAACCCCTAAAAACTCATAAAAATTGTAGTAAATAAATTAAAATTCCAAAAACAATAATTAGGGTGCCTAAATTTTCCTTGTTCTTCATAGATTATAGGAAAATTACCTCCAGGGTTGTTTAAAGCTCTTAAATATTTTATTTTTGAGTTTCTAACCCTGCTGGACAGTACCCTACATTCTTTGCATTGTTTGATTTTTAATAATTATTTTATCCATTGGAAAAATTCCAAAAATTCACCAAAAACAGTAAAAAACTTAAAAAACATAAAACCATTTTTCCATAATTTTTGCATCATTTGTGTGTCTTGTATAAATTGTTGAAGTTGCCTTGCATTCACTTTTTCTCATTTTCTCATCTTTTAAAAATCTAAAAAAAATATAAAAACAAATAAAAACTAAAAAAGACTCTTTTGGATTATTGACTACATCGTAGGCTATTTTAGCCAATCTGTGCTCCTTGTGTTCGACCCTGGGAGCTATACCAGGTTAATCTTATAGCAGACCGCTCTTTCTTGTGCTTGCTTGTTTTATCTTATTTGAGTGGTATAATTTTCTTGATTTACGCATTTCGAGTGACTGAGGACAACGACATTGTGATTTATTTTCCACTTCAGTTGTTCGTGAAATTTGAGTGATCAGAATGGCGCCGTTGCCGGGGAGCACGGCTTTGTAGTTAGTTTTCCATATTGTCTCTCTATATCATAACTGTTTCTGACACTCTCTCTTTCTATTTTTGTGCGAGGTACTACGTGGAGATCTTGGAGTACACTTTTTGAGGACCCGCACGGGAAGAAGAGCAGGAAGAGAGAGAGAGGAGAGGAAATTTTTATTTCAGAGAGAGAGAGAGATCATTTCTTGTTGTAATAATTAGGACTCTCAGACTCTTGAACATTCTTGGACATTTGTAACTTAGCGGGTCTGTTTCGCTGAGCACCGGTGTGCTCGGGGGACCCATTCGGATTTTCGCGGCTTTTATCGTGGTTTTCATAGCTAGCTGCCTTTTCCGGTGTTTCTCGCGGTTTTAGCCCCTAGACATAGGAATTTTGATTGATTGTGACGTAGATTTTTAAGGCCCAACACCTAATAGAATATCTGTTCCTATAGAACGTAACTGGACCTTAATAAAATTCATTGAAAGAGTTAGTGAAATTGGATTTGAGACCACGTGCCGTGAGGAGTCACATACAGCACTGGCAGGACCCATTGTGGTGGGCACCGAGTGACTCCCAAGATCGGACTCCGGACTCAATTCGATTAGCTAACTATTGTTCTTCACGATCAATAGAAATTGCTTGTCTAAGGCCGGTTTTTCCCGCTGCACCATTTAGGTAGTTTTATTTCTGTCTTTAAATTCTGCGCGGATCACTTGCATGTAGAGTGCTGGAGACAAGGTACGCATTTCTTTCTCTGCATGCATCATTGATTTCTCCGTGCATCGGCTTTTTCGTCTTCTCCCTCTGTTTTATTGGACTTAATCATCAGGAGAATCGGAAAAACCGTTAGGCCGCTTGTATTTATTTTTGAAAAATATTTAAAAAGAAAAACAAAAAAATTGGGACTGGATAACATTATTGACCCTAAAAGACACTCACATTAAAAATTTGTCTTGGGGAGAGCAACCCCCTCATTGTTTGGTTTGATTGTGCGAGAGAGTGACCCGAACACTAGGTAGAGCCCTCCGGTGCTCATCTCGACTGATTACCGACTCTTCTGTGCGGGACAGTCGGTTGAGAGAGTATCGGGTATCCCAGCAGGTCACGTAATCGCTCTGATATCTTGAATGTTCACCAAATAAAATTGACAAGATAAATTGACCGATCTTTCACGGTCTTCACATTGCGTTGCGTTGGTGAACCGGGGGTTTGCTTGCTATCATATTTTCTCCAGATCCCATCCGCCCAACTCACCAAGATCAAGATGATGGGTAGACGATCTCTTAGGCAGCCTCTGGCTGCACCGCTTTCAGGCGCGTCTACTCCATCATCTAGGTTGGCCCGTGAGAGTCGAGACCAGCTCTCCGGGCCCGAGTTCGAATCCACCCTGTTCCCCCTCGATCCCCTTTCTTCTGCTTCTGAGAGACATGAGCCCGAGGAAAGACGAATTCATTTGACTGAACCTGAGTTGGGCTCTTCTGATTTTGCAGACATCCCAATGGCTGGAGCCGGTAGTTCAGACGATCGCCAGCCCGAACATTTTGTCTTAGACCAGGGAGCGATCAACTCCACCCTGATCGCGTCTTTAGAGACAGTTCAGAACCAGTTACGCGATCAGGGGGCATTCATGATCGAGATGAGGAGGGAGTTGGAGAGACTCCGAAGAGAGCGAGACGAGCCGAGCGAGCCAGAGGACATCCCTGATGCTGATGCAGAGGCAGCAGCCGCAGCAGCCGCCGCCGCAGCCGCGGCAGCCGCCGCCGCAGCAAGACCGATGCGGGAACTTCACAACCCTGGATCTACACTGATGCACCAATGGGTGGTGATACCTGCTATCGTGGGGGATTTCAAGTTCCCTCCGAACACCCTGCAGATGCTTCCTCATTTTCACGGACTCGCCACTGAGGAACCACACCTCCATCTCCAGGAGTTTCTGATGATCTGCAGCACTGTCCACGACCGTCGTGTGGACCAAGATACGATTCGAATGATGGCCTTCCCTTTTTCACTGGCAGATAGAGCAGCCGCCTGGCTGAAACATCTAGGGAAGTTTGTGTACACCTGGGATCAGCTCCGCACCGAGTACTTGAACAAGTACTATCCACTCGGGCGGACAAATGCAGCAAGGGCCCTGATCAACAACTTCTCCATGCACCCTAACGAGCAATTTCATGAAGCATGGGAGAGGTTCAGAGAGCTTCTGGATAGATGCCCACACCACGACATTTCGAAGCCGAACCTAGTTCAGAGCTTCTTCAGTGGGCTGACACCAGAGCTTCAGGGTCTGGTGAATGCTTCTTGCGGCGGGTCCTACTTTGCCAAGGACCACAACCAAGTCTGGGCCATCTATGAGGAGATGTCCGAGAATTACATGGTGATGTCCCAGACTCGGTTGTACACACAGAGATCTCAGCAGCCGCCAGGACCCGTGCAGTATCAGAGGATAGCACGGGTTGATGCAGGTCCATCCAGTTCGTCCACAGTTGCAGCCGCACAGGCAGAGTCGGCCGCTGCGGACATGGGGATTATCAGCGAGAAGTTGGACCGCATGGAAATCATCGAGAAGAAGCAGTGCCAGGGCATAACTCAGATGGAGGAAATGGCACAGACTCTGAGCGACATGAAGACCCAGCTCTTGTGTCTTCAGGAGGCACAGACGGCTCCTCAGCCCCGTCTTCTGTCGCGAGGCGATTCCGGTGGCAGCCGCAGCTCGTCCCAGCGCTCCAGCTCCTTGCAGCAGCCTAGACAAGTTCACCTTGTACAGGCGGAGCCGTACCAGCAGCAGCAGCCCTCTTACCAGGCACCACCATCTCCAGACTTACAGATGGTGGTATATCAGCCGGATCAGCCTCTGGATGTACTCCCACCCGCCCCATACGATGCAGAGCCGTTGATGGATGTCAACGGGATTTGGTATGACCGTCCTCAACCTGGAATCCGACGAGACCATCCCGGATTCAGGTGGGGGAATGGGGGTAACCAACCCCAGCAGCAGCCAGCCGGTCAGGGAGGGCAGTACTCCCAGCAGAGGGATCACCAGCAGCACCCAGCATCCCAGCCATCATCGTTCGTATCTCGTCCCTATCAGCAGCAGGGACAGAGTTGGAGACGTGAGCAGCAGGCTCACCAGCAGCAGCATCCATCCTCTTACCCCTCTCAGCCCCAGCAGCACCAGGTCCACCAGCCTCATTATCAGAGAGGCAACCCGTCGGGCTCCCATGAGAGCCCCGCCATGGATGATATAGCCCGCCTCTTCACAGAGCAGCAGGCTACATTTAGACGGGAGATGGACGAGTTCCGCCAGGAGATGCGGGACCTGATGAGAGGGAAGGCCGCCATCCCTGCACAGATCGAGCCTAATCCGAATAATTTGAAGAGGAAATCTGAGCAGGTAGTTCACACTGAGCCTACCACTTCTAGTGACTCATTTGATGTTATCTCGTCGGATTTATTTGATGCTGATTTTGTCACACTTAGGAGCGGTAGAAGACCAGCAGGAGGCGCCTCATCTGAGCGACAACACGAGGATCCATCTAGAGCGCCAGATGAGGAAGAGGAGAGCGGTACTGAAGCCGCACATCATGATGAGGGTGGTACTGATGCCACCCGAGATGCTGATTCACCCGGCGGTACTGAGGCCGCCATTTCACCACATCGAGGAGGTGGTACTGACGCCACCAGCAGAGCCGAGCCAGCCAGCGGTACTGAGGCCGCAAGACGTCTAGTTGTAGAGCCAACTAGAGGTGGTACTGATGCCACCAACATTTATTCTGATAGAAATGTTGTCTTTCCTCGCATGAATGTATCTCGGAACTCTGATTTGAATAAAGGAAAAGGTTTAGTTTACTTTGATCCCACTGTGATGAATGATGTTTGTGAGGATCCAGTCATTGAATCATCTAGGCCTATTCCTAGTCCTTCATCTGAGAAGGACCCTGTGATCCCCTTTCCTAGAGCCCTTGAGTTAGGGAAAGGGAAGAAAAAAGAAAAAGACCCAAAAAAGAGAGAGCAGGAGGAGTTCAGCCAGAGCATGATAGACCGATTTCACATCCAGCTGACCCTCAATGAGGCTTTGCAGCACATTCCTCTTCTTCAGCGATCCTTGAGAGACAGGACCACAGTCAGGAGGACGAAGAGGAACAAGACCGCAGAAATTCATGTGCTAACAAAAGCCACGTGTTACGCGATCCAGAACCATCTGCCGACTAAGAGGCCAGATTTGGGGGCCCCGTATGTCAGATGTCATATCAGTGAGCAGAGGTTCGACCGTACTCTCTTAGATAGCGGATCGTCGATCAACCTTCTTCCGGCAGCCCTTCTCCACCACTTAGAGTTGGGCACTCTTGTACAGAGCAGGACATACCTTCAGTTTGCTGATCGGTCTGTCAAGAGGCCAAAGGGGTTGTTACGAGACGTTGTCGTCACGATTCAGGGTTTGCAATTCCCCGTGGACTTCGTAGTGCTGGACATGGAGACCCCTGATTCGTTGACCGATTCCCCCATCATCCTCGGTCGCCCGTTCTTGGCCACAGCCAAGGCAGTGACTGACCATGACAGTGGGAAGGTGTACTTTCGCGTCCAGGGCGAGAGTATACAAATAGAGACGGTTAAGGACCACAGAGCCAGATCCAGATCCCGCTCACATGGCAGTACAGATTCAGAGCAGCTGACAGACGCAGAGCCAGACATCCACCAGGACTGTGATTTTGTGATCACAGATGATGAGGCAGCTTGGGCAGATCCTGCAGCACAGACCATCCTCTCATATTCAGATACATCTGATGCAGAGATGATAGCAGAGGATAGTCTGGAGAGCACAGCCCTGGTTCAGGATACTATTGAGTCAGCAGAGTCGGATCTTGATCGCGACACGATTTTCAGTGATGGTGGTACTGAGGCCACCCTGCTCTATGGTGGTGCTGATGCCACCTTGTTCTCCAGTGGTACTGATGCCACTGAGTCTGATATAGATCCCTCGGATTCAGAATCTGATTGGGCAGATTGTAATGATCAGATGCCAGATCTGGATCCACCTGAGCCTATAGATGAGGAGGAGGTAGAGGCAGAACAGATCAGAGACAATGTAGAGGACCCGCCTTCTCCAGATCCAGTTTGTGAGAGTTCATTATCATTTTCCCAGGCAAATTTGGCAGAATTATCCGCATACACACATCTTCTTCAGAAGCCAGATTTGCCAGCACCCAGCTGTCCAGAGCTAAAGCCGCTCCCTACTTCGCTGAAGTATCGATTCCTTGCGGGAGAGTCTGAGATGTACCCAGTCATCATCTCTGCAGATCTGACTGGAGAACAAGAATCCCGTCTGATGGAGGTTCTTGAAAAGAACCGCAAGGCAATTGGATGGAGCGTAGCAGATCTCCATGGGATTAGTCCTTCGTTGTGCTCCCACCATATCTATCTCGAGGAAGGGGCGAAGCCGTCGCGTGAGTTCCAGCGGCGACTGAACCCCAACCTACGAGAGGTTGTCATGAAGGAAATATCAAAATGGTGGAGTGCAGATTTTATTTATCCCATTTCCGACTCCAAGTGGGTTAGCCCCTTGCATGTGGTGCCCAAGAAGACGGGCATCACGACTGTGATCAGTGAGTCGGGAGAGGAGATTGCTACACGAGTACCCACCTCTTGGCGGGTCTGTGTTGACTACAGGAGACTCAACCAGGCCACCAAGAAGGACCATTTCCCCCTGCCTTTTATTGACCAGATCATAGAGAGACTGGCAGGGAAGAGCCATTATTGCTTCCTGGATGGGTACTCGGGCTACAACCAAGTGGCCATCGCTCCTGAGGATCAGGAGAAGACCACCTTTACCTGTCCCTTCGGTACTTACGCCTTTCGACGCATGCCATTCGGGCTATGTAACGCCCCTGCGACTTTTCAGAGATGCATGCTGTCGATCTTTTCGGACATGGTAGGGGAGTGTTTGGAGGTCTTCATGGACGACTTCTCGGTTTACGGCGACGGTTTCGATTCCTGTCTTGATTGCCTAGACCGAGTACTCCAGCGATGCATTGCCACCCGCTTAGTTCTGTCTTGGGAGAAGAGTCACTTCATGGTGACTCAAGGGACGGTGCTTGGCCACATCATCTCCAACAGAGGCATGGAGGTTGATCCGGCCAAGGTCGATGTCATTAGGAAACTCACACCGCCGTCCAATCTGAAGCAGTTACGGTCATTTCTGGGGCACGTTGGTTTTTATAGAAGATTCATTCATGATTTCAGCAAGATTGCCCGACCGTTGACTGACCTCTTGACGAAAGACACCGAGTTCCTTGTCGATGACAAGTGTCTTTCGTCCTTTGAAACTCTCCAGCAGTGTGTAATTGAGGCTCCTGTCCTTCAGCCACCTGATTGGTCTCTCCCATTCGAGATCATGACGGACGCCTCCGATTTTGCCGTAGGGGCAGTGCTAGGACAGAGGAGGGATGGAGTACCATTTGCCATACACTATGCTAGCCGCACATTGGATTCCGCCCAGCGGAATTATACAGTCACAGAGAAGGAGATGCTAGCAGTAGTGTTTGCCCTAGATAAATTCAGATCATATATCATTGGATCCCGAGTGACCTTGTACACAGATCACACCGCCATCAGGTACCTCATGTCAAAGAAGGATGCCAAGGCCAGACTTACTAGATGGATCCTTCTACTCCAGGAGTTCGACATTGAGATCAAGGATAAGCCTGGAGTCAAGAATGTGGTGGCGGACCATTTATCCCGATTAGAGCAGCCTGAGGAGACAGAGCAGATTGATCCGATCAGAGATACCTTCCCAGATGAGGCGATCTATCGCCTCACTCCCATGGTACGCCGATATTGTGAACTTTCTCGTTGCTGGGAAAGTTCCACAAGATTGGCCCAAGCAGAAGATTGAGACCTTCCTTGCGAAGGCAAAGTCCTACCACTGGGAGGATCCCATCCTTTACCACGAAGGAGGGGATAGCATCTGGCGTCGGTGTATTCCTCAGGAGGAGCATCATAGCGTCCTCACTTACTGCCACAAGCTTGAGGCAGGAGGACATCATTCTGGGAGGAGAACGGCACAGAAAGTGCTCCAATCCGGCTTGTGGTGGCCTACACTCTTCAAGGACTCTGATGAGTTCGTGAAGCGGTGTACTGACTGTCAGAGGATGGGCACTTGTGGACAGCGTGATATGATGCCAATGCAGCCCATTCACTTCTGTGAGGTTTTTGACGCATGGGGCATCGATTTCATGGGTCCATTCCCTAAGAGTCAGGGATTCGAGTACATTCTGTTGGCCGTAGATTAAGTTAGTCGTTGGGTTGAGGCTATCCCCGCCCGAGCCGCAGATGCAAAGACAGTTTGCAAATTTTTGAAGAGACACATCATTATGCGGTTCGGGGTTCCACGAGTTCTTATTTCTGATGGGGGATCTCACTTCATCAACGACCAGGTGAAGGCACTTGCTAGAGAGTTCGGCATAGACCATCGTGTTGCTACACCATACCATCCACAGACGAATGGTCTAGCCGAAGTGTCGAATAGGGAGATCAAGAATATTTTGCAGAAAGTCGTCCGCCCTGACCGAAAGAATTGGTCACAGCTTTTGGACTCGGTCTTGTGGGCATATCGGACGTCTTTCAAGACTCCATTGGGTACATCTCCCTTTCGCCTCGTTTATGGCAAGCCGTGCCATCTACCTGTTGAGTTGAGGCACAAGTCGCTCTGGGCAGTTACAGACATATTAATGGATCCAAATGGTATAGGAGACCAGAGGAGGGCAGAGTTAGCCGCCTTGGAAGAGCTTAGAGATGCAGCTTTCTCAAACAGCCTACATTATAAGGAGAAAGTCAAGGAGTGGCATGATTCTCATATCAGCCACAAGCATTTTGAGATTGGACAGAAAGTATGGATGTTTGATGCGAGGCTTAGATTATTTCCAGGGAAGCTACAGAGCAAATGGAAAGGACCCTATTTGGTCAGAAAGGTACACGATAACGGTAGCATTGATATATCTGAGTTATCTTCTGAGAGTACCTTTCGAGTGAACGGCCAGCGGCTCAAACCATTTCTAGATCATGAGCCGCGGGACGTTATTATTGCTGCTATTCATTTTGCGTGAGATGTGGTCTTTTGACTCACATCTTGTACATCTCACGCCTGATTTTCACTGTTCCTCCGCCTGTATAGATCCAGTTGTCCATATCATTCTATTCTTTAGTCCCACATCCCATTTCTCATCCTGTGATTATGCTATACTTAGGGTGTACTTTACCCTAAGTATAGGGGGGATGTCGGACCTGCGAGTATTCTTTTCATTCTTTCTGCTCTTGTTTTTGCTGCCTATACTTAGGGATATTTTACCCTAAGTATAGGGGGGGCAGATTCCGTACATTCTTCACTCGGCTTTCCCTTCATGTACAGCTTGCTATACTTAGGATTAGTTAATCCTAAGTATAGGGGGAAAACACCGAGTTCCTCTCATTCTATTCATTTATTCGTTCCTTTTCACTTCCCTTTTACTAAGCACGAGTTATGTCTTCTTCATCGCTCTTGATCACTCTGAGGACATCGTTCGAGCTAAGTATAGGGGGGTGTGTATATATTTCATATATACTTTAGCCATAACTCGTACTTTGTGTGAGTGTGTTAATAAATAAAATGGCTAAAAATCACAAAAATTAAAAATTTTTCATGTACATAAACCTCTTTTATTCTTGCACAGACATAGCTAGTGTACAAAGTATTTTTGTAAAAATGATTTCAAAATTCTTTTGTGTAAAGCTTGTGTAAAATATTTTTGTATAAAAATTATGTATATAGTACAAAATTTTTTCAAAATGTTTTGAAAATCAAAAGTTTGCAAAAATCTTGTGTAAATGTTTGTAAATATCTTTTTGCAAAACCTGCACTTCATGCATCATTCATTCATGATTTCAAAACATGTTTCAAAAATTTTTGCATGTTTGTAAAATATTTGTAAATAGCATCTTGTGTACATATATGTATATAGTTTTTCCTGGATGAGAGTTGACATTTAAACTAAGCCTGGAATTAAATTGAGAAATGGAGCTTGAAAAGATCTTAATCCACTTAACTTTAAGAGGAACCTTGTAGGACTTAGGGTTAAGGCTTTTCAGGTCCATAAGGACTTAATTCTTTGAGTCCACTAGGCTATGAGCATATGTCATCTTGATGAGCCTAAGTAGAGCACTTAACAACACACGCATGACTCTCAGAGACAATGGCTTAACTTGCACCTGCACTTTACACATGGCTCTCCATGGATGAGGTGGTGAGGAGGCAGTTTCCTTTGGCTTGGGGTAGCATATGAGGGTAGTACTTCTAGGCGGAACCTCTCTTCTTCTTATAGTGAAGGAAGTGCACCTCAACTTGGTCTAGTGGTGTTGAAAGCTAAAGACAGAAGCTGTGGGTTGCAATAAAGCTTCAAAAGAGGGATAGTCTACTGGCTCAAGGGGAAATTTCTTATATATGCTGCACCATGTAGATATGTTGTACAGAAGTTGTTGAAAAAAAAAAATGCAAAAATGCAAAAAGAACTCCAAAAAAGTGGTGGGTCGGATTGAAAATTTAATAACCCCACCGGAGTGTAAAGATCTCATGAAGCTTGCAGCGGGAGACTTAGCTACACTGGCTAAGCTTCCAAAACTCTATACTTCTACCCCCTCTTCTTGAGCCGGTTGTACTTGAACTTAGAAGGGAATACCCCGCTTCTCGAGGAAAGAGTTGCTAGACTGAGGCATTAGAGTTACCAGGTTGAGGGAGGTTGATTCTTTGTCACTTCTGAGGTGGGGAGCCACATATCACTTACACAGCAAGAAAAGATTCATGGTCATTAGAGTTTGTGTATGTAGACTTGTTCTGATCTGGTTTATTGAGGAGTCTTGCCCATAGATTGGTGGAACTTGGAGGCTGTTGAGTTTTAGGCTTGAGTCCAAATAAGGTTCCGACACATTAATAATCCAAAGATCTGATCGAGCTCCATATTTCAAGTTAATGAAGGCAAAAATTTAATAAGTCAACCTTGATCCATGTACATCCTCTTTTTCTTTTTCTTTTTCTTTCTTTTTCACTTCTTTTTCAAATAAGTGTTTGCTAAGGGACTAGCAAAGTTAAGCATAGGGGGGTGATGAATACCCATTCATCACTCTTTATTCTTCTATTTTAGCTACAAAAACCTTTGCAAATACATGTAGATATGTGTAAATACAAATAAATACCAAAAGCATGCATTGTGTAAAAACCTATAATTAGCATGTTTTTGTGCACAAAATAAAAGAATAAAGAGCAAAAAGAAAAAGAGGGAAATATTTAGAATAAATATTGAGCAACCTAACCCAAGGGAGGGCTCAGCATGGGCCTGACCGCATAAAAGCCAAAGTAGAGGGAGATAGGAGCTCATGTGTGTATACTTTTGTAAATAAATTAAACTTCATATTTTCCTCACCCAAAAATATGTTTGTCCTTATTGTGTGTATATTTAGAAACTATTAAAAACAAAATAAAAAGATAAAAACCAAAAATTCAAAAGTACCCTTCTTTCACCATGTGTATAGACCATCATCCTGTAATTATTTAACCTTGTAAATAAATTCATTTATTTTCTAAACTTTTTGTAATTATTCTATATTATATTTTGTAAATAAAATAAATAAAAAGAAACAAAACAAAATTCAAATAAAAATCACAAAATGAAAAATACAAAAATACATTGTATAAATACCACTGTGTATAAATGTATTCAATTAATTCTTTCACCCTTGTATATAAGTGATAAAAATAAAATAAAAATATTCTTTTATTCCATATTTTATCTTGTAAATAAATAAAATACAAAATGGGCATAAAAACACATAAAAATAACAAATAAAAAAATCAAAAATAAAAATCCATGCAGTGTACATATACCTATAATAGAGCTAACCTATTTTTTTTTTCCAAAAATTAAATAAAAATCACCAACAAATAGAAAAAAATAAAAGAAAAATATTTCATGTTTTAAGTTTTCTCTAATTCGACCTATTTCTACCCTAAAAAAATAAAACAAAAATCAATAACACGTGGCCGCTCCTGATTGGGCCACGGGGAATGTTGACCCCAGTCAACTCCCCCGCGACCCCTTCCTTTTCTGGAAACCGCGCGCCGCGCCTTTCTTCCCCGAATTTTCCCACGCGATCCAGCCTGTCTCCCACTCAACCCCCGCGCCCATCTTCTTCGCCGCACATCCCTCTCCCTCGCCGGATCTTCCGCCATCGAATCAAAGCTTTCCATCGCTGTCAGCCTCCAACCCTAAACGCCCGGTCACGCTATATAACCATCACCTCCGCCGCCCTCGCGCCGCATCTTTGGCCCTTCTCTTCCTTCCCCGTGACCTCCATTGGCTCCGCCTGAGTGACAGCGAGTGTTTGCCCGTGTTGCAGTGAGGCGAGGGAGTGAATCCATTGATCCGGCGTAACCTCGCCATCCTTGCTCCGCCGCCGCGTTGAGCACCGAGCTTCAGGCGTTGACGACCTTCGAAGCTACGACCCGGAGATAGCCCATCTCCAGCCCAGTCTACTTCAGCCATCAGGTAACCTTAGATCCCTCTAGTTTAGTCTAATTTTTGATTACGCCCAAATCATACCTCCGACCCATTTTCCCGATTCCGACAACTCCGATCACCCATCGTCCAATCCGACCCGATCAGCACCTTCGCAACCTCCTCCCGCACCTTCTTCACCCATTCGCACAACCCAGATCGCACAGGATCTGGGAGTCGAGCTCCACCGCCGTCGCCTCGCCGGAGCTCCTTCGCCACGCCGCACCATCCACCTTCACCCCGCCTTCTTAGGTCGAGGCACTTTGCCCTCGACCCGCGAAGCTCCTTGTCTACTTTGCAGGTCCAAAGGAGGCGTCTGAGCCTCCAGTCCATTCAGCCAGGAGCTTCCAGCCGCCAGGTCTCGCCGGAGCCCCTCCAGGGCTCGGTTGAGCTCGTGGCCACCACCAGCAGCTGCGGGATCGTTCAGCGGAGCTTCTCCGACCTTCAGGCGCAGCTGAGGAGGACCGGAGTGCACGCAGGAGGCCGGCGAAGTTCGCCGGCCATCAGTTCTTCGAGGACCCTCCAGAGCCGTCCGATGCACCCTCTGCTCCAGATCTGATCGTGACCGTCCATCCTTCGAGGAGCAGCAGCCGTCGATCCATCTGAGGATCGCATCGGGGCCATCCGTAGCAGAGGAGAGAGACCCGAGCCCAGCACCGTCGGATCAGCCACGTGGATCTCTTTCCGCCGTCGATCGAGCCCAAGCGCCGAAGGAGTAAAGGCGCGCTTGCATCTCCACCGTCCGATCATCCACGCGTCACCATCTGGGCCGTCGCTATTAATAAAGGGGTAAATTTCATAGAGCCCCCTCTGTTTGTTTCATTTCAGTTTAGTCCTGTAACTTTTTAATTCAGTTGTTTATTTTCTGGGATATTTGCATAGAGACCCTCGCGCTTAATTGTATTTGCACTTATACCCCTGCCAGTAGTGAACCACGTGCTTCGTCACGTGTATTTTGGGTTATTTGCATAGAACCCCTTGTAGTTCTGGATGTTATGCAATGAATGAATATTTTTGAGAAATTGCATTTATGCCCCTGTGAACACTTTATATGCGCATGTGCGAATTTCTTTGGGCTTTTTGCAACCTTGCCCCTGGGGTTTTGATACGTGTTATCAATAACCCCTAGGACTTGGTTTTTATTACAAAATGGTCCCTGTGTGCCCCAGCCACGCGCCACGCGCGTGACTTGCTGGGTATTTTGCACCAAGGCCCCAGAACTTTTGGGTATTTGCACTTAGGTCCCTGTGCACAGTGCCCCACTTTCATTTTTTGAATAAAATATCAAACGAACTCCAAATCCAATGAAATTTTGACACATGGCTCCTGCCATGGTGTAGGAATTTCTATGATTTTTGGGGACATTTCTGATGTCATTTATTATTTTTAAAAATTCAAAAACACTAATTTTTGCTACTGTTTGACTTTAAAAATACCAAAAAAATATAAAATCACCTTTAAAAATTCTAAAAAAATTAGACATTGTTGTTTACTGGTTGCTTGATTTTCTAGCCAATTTTGGCTATTTTTCATCACACAAAAACACTAAAAATTGAAAAACCCCTAAAAACTCATAAAAATTGTAGTAAATAAATTAAAAATCCAAAAACAATAATTAGGGTGCCCAAATTTTCCTTATTCTTCATAGAGTATAGGAAAATCACCTTTAGGGCTTTTTGAGATCCAAAATTATTTTATTTTGTGGTCTTAAGCCTTGCTGGACAGTACCCTACATTTTTTGCATTGTTTGATTTTTAATAATTATTTTGTCCATTAGAAAAATTCCAAAAATTCACCAAAAACAGTAAAAAACATAAAAAACATAAAAACCATTTTTCCATGATTTTTGCATCATTTGTGTGTCTTGTATAAATTGTTGAAGTTGCATTGCATTCACTTTTTCTTATTTTCTCTTCATTAAAAAATCTAAAAAAAATATAAAAACAAATAAAAACCATAAAAAAAAAGATTCTCTCTTGGACTTTTGGATTCTTGACTACATCGAAGGCTATTTTAGCCAATCTGTGCTCCTTGAGTTCGACCCTGGGAGCTATACCAGGTTAATCTTATAGCAGACCGCTCTTTCTTGTGCTTGCTTGATCTATTTTGTGAGTGGTTTATTTTCTTGATTGACGCATTCGAGTGACTGAGGACAACGACATTGTGATTTATTTTCCACTTCAGTTGCTCCTTGATTTTCGCGTCGTCAGTACCCAAGAAGACGGGTATCACCACAGTTGTGAGAAAGTCTGGAGAGAAGATAGATACCCGAGTACCCACTTCTTGGAGGTTCTGTGTGGACTACAGATGATTGAATCAGTCCACCAAGAAGGATCATCTCCCATTACCATTGATTGATCATATTATCGATAAGTTCGCTGGAAGGAGACACTACTTTTTTCTTGACGGGTACCCGGGGTACAATCAAGTGGCCATAGCACTCGAAAACTAGGAGAACATGTTGTTCACCTGTATGCTCGGAACATATACTTGTAGACGGATGCCCTTTGCTTTATGTAATGCTCCAGCTACATTCCAAAGGTGCATGCTTTCCATATTCTCGTAGCCTGCACCAAGGTGATCCACTTAGCCCCCTCTTATTTTCTATTGTTATGGAATCCCTATCTTGTTTGATGGATACGGTTGTGATGGATAGAACTATCAAACCTTTGGGGAGTGGTAGATCCTTGGCTCCAACGCACCTCATAGACACAGATGACCTCCTTTTCTTTACCAAGTGCAACACCAACTCCCTCAATGCGATTGGTGAGATCATGGGCTCCTATGGGGATGTCTGGTCTTAGAATGAATATCCACAAAAGTCAACTCTTTTGCTCCAGAAGTGTCAGGGAACTATTTAGGTGGAACCTTATTCCTGGCATCTTACGCGACTCCTTCATACAAACCCATTGGAGCACAAATTTGGTGGCAGCTCCTCTTCTAGAGCATTTGAGGATAAAATTCGAACTCAACTTTGTGGCTGGAAAGCTAAAACTCTCTCTATTGCTGGGTGGGTCCAACTCTTGAATTCGGTTATTTCTGGTATCCTGCTCTACTAGTCAGATTGCTCGATCCTCACCAATTTATCTATTAAGCAGATATCCCCTATGTGTACGGACTTCCTTTGGGATTATAAACGACATGAAATTTTATGGAAGGACGTCTGCCTCCCCAAGGAGGAAGGTGGTATGGGCTTAGGTCCCTGAAGGACTTGGTTTTGGCCTCCAACGTCTCTTGGGTTTGGCGATTCCTTCGAGCTAAAGGTTCCCTTTGGGTTGAATTCCTTTGATCCAGATATCTTACTAGTGTGAACTTCTGGGATGCAATTGCATTCCTTGATGCTTCAACTGTTTGGAAGACTATGCTTAAGGCACAACCCATCCTTGTCCCTTTTATGGGCAGCCTTGCTTCTCAACCTCATCTGGCCTCCTCTATCTAGACTTTCTCCTTCCGCTATGTCTATGATCTGGTCCGTTCCAGGTTACATGTTGTTGATTGGTGGAAGGACATTTGGCTCTCCAAGGCCTCCCCAAAACACAAGTGATGTTTATTCATATTGGTAAAAAAACAAAGTCCCTACTAGAGAAAGGTTATCCAGATTTGGGCATTGCCAAGACCAGGGTTGTCTTTTTTGTGACCAGCCTCTTGAGTCGAGGGATCACCTCTTTTGGGATTGCCTCTACTGCTTCCAAATTTGGTTTGGAGTCTGCACAGCGCCATCTCTCCCTACTCCAACTTTGAGAGAAAACATCTTGCACTCCATCTCTGTCGATAATCGACTTTTTGGCATTGATTCGATCAAGGGAGGAAAGCTCATAACTGCCTTAGTTGTCGCTTCCTGGCGCAAATGGAGGGAGTGCAACTAGCATTGGACTGTTGCCCCCTCTATGTCCATTTGGTAGTTAACATCGATCATAATTGAGGATGTTCGGATCCTCCTATACTGAACAGTGACTCTCTTTTTTGGGATCATTGCTTGTGATTCGCTTAACTTCAGGGGAAGATAACCATGCTTTCCTTATGTATTCTTCTTTCCCTTGATGGGTTTTTGTTGGACTTTTGTAATTTTTGAATGCTCAATTCTTGGGCCTCCTTTGTATATCTTTTGAAAATCAATAAAAGCACACCATACTTACCTTTCAAAAAATGGATGGTGTGGGTAGGACTGACGTTCAAGGCATAGATTAAGAAAAATGAAGACAAAACCTCATGGTCCAATTCTTTTGATCCGGTCGAACCTGAATTCCAATCGGGATTCACGATCAGATCAATTTGACTGACAGAATAGATTTGACATTGCAAGCATTTATTTGTGAATAAGGGGTGTAGTAAACCTATCAAATTTGAGTAAATCTACAATTTTTAGGCTCGATTTGTTTATTTAATCGAGCCTAAATATGTGTTCAGTTCAGTACATTTTTTTGAAAGGAATTTGAATTGAACTTCTATTTAATTGAATCTAAACGAATATCGAATTTAAGAATAGAGTGGGAGAAAAGAACATAAATAGAAATATATATGATTAGACTAAATGTTCATTCGATTTTTTCTTTATCTAACTCTTCTTGGAAAAATTTTAGATTAATAAGAATTCTTCTCTTTGAAAAAATATAATTGTAATATATTTTTAAATTCATTCTGATGAGGAATAAGGAGTAGGTCAGGATAAATGATAAATAAGGTTTATACTTATTCTGTTAATTTGAGGGACAAAGAAGGGAAAATTGGTAGACATAGATAATGGATGTTATAACCACGTTTGCGACAATTTATCTTAAGATAGTTTATGTTAATGTAAATTCGCTTATCTTTAGACAATGCCCACTTATCAAGAGATAAAACCCACTTATTCTGAAATAAGGTCCATGTATATGCATAAGGATTTATAAATATGTGTGTGTGTGTATGTGCGCGCGTGTGTGTGTCGAACTTTTAACGAATTGAAAATAAGCGAACCTATGATTGTTAGGCATAAGGATTTATAAATATATATGTGTGTGTGTGTGTGTGTGTGTGTGTGTCGAACTTTTAACGAATTGAAAATAAGCGAACCTATGATTGTTAGGTTCGATTCATTTATTTAATCGAGCTCAAACTTGTGTTAAGGTTCGGCTCGTTTATTTTTTAATGGAATCTGAATTAAACTTTTAACGAGCCAAATCTGAACGAATATCGAACATGAGAATCTTGTGATGACATATTCATAAAGGTGGCGATTTTTCTAAAGCTCTCATACGAAGGACCTAAGGACATGTATGAAAATAAAATTCGCAACAAAATCCCAAGTCGGATTGCCAAATCCAAACCTGACCAAAGTGTCGGTCAGGCTGGGCCGAATGGATCGAGGTTCTAAAACCCTTTGTCTAAGGTTTGGGTCGAGTCAGCCCACGAGGCATACTCCAAGGTCCAAGCCCGGTCTAGGTCTGGGTCGAGTCAGACATGGGTTGAATGTAAAGTATTTTTCTTACTTTTTTAATCTAATTTACAGAGATAATTAAGTTTTTTATCATCATCTAATCTTTTTAAATCTAAGTAATCATGATATGTGTTATTTGGCATGTAAACTATAAAATATGACGTAGTATTGACAATGTAAAATAAAAACTTGAAGTATATTATAATAAATGTATCTAAAATGTAATTTTTTAACACATGTTTTTATGTGTGTGGGTCAGTTCAGTTCGAATTTTGTGACATATGTCCACGGCAAGCTCAATTGACGGAAGTGCCAAAAAAACGGATCAAATCTGATCAGAACCCTCCCGGCCCATTGCCCACGTCTACAAACACGTCCTGGGTTTCCATTTACCAAATACTAGAGCTACATAAATGGAGGAGACCCCTACCCTCCCTAGGTAAGAACTAGAGAATCTATTGGTACCCTCACCAAATCCACCTCAATCTTTCCCACCTTTATTCCCATTCCTCTACATATATACCCCTCTCCCTCTTCTCATGCTTCAAACTCCAACTCAATGGTGAATACCGCCACCTTTCCCATGGAGATCCCAGACTGCTACTACCCACAAGAGCCCACCCTGGTCCGACCCAAGTCCCCCACCAAGAAGCACACCCTCCACCTCTCCAACTTGGACGACCAGAAGTTCCTCAGATTCTCCATCAAGTACCTCTACCTCTACCGGAAGCCCCCCGCAGACGTTGTGGCCCTCAAGGTGGCCCTCTCAAGGGCCCTTGTCGACTATTACCCTCTTGCAGGGAGGGTGCGGGAGGTTGGGGATAGTCTGGAGGTCGAGTGCAATGCCGAGGGTGCCGTCTTCGCCGAGGCCTTCATGGACATGTCCGCGGAGGACTTCCTGGAGGTGGCTGAGAGGCCCAACAGGTCCTGGAGGAAGCTCCTGTGGAGGGTCGAGTCCCAGAGCTTTGTGGGTGTTCCTCCTCTTGTTGTCCAGGTAAGCAGTCTTAGTTGGATTAGGGATTTTTTTTATCTTACCAATAAAAACAAGAACATGGAAACTGGGTTAAAATGGTATAAAATACACCAAATAGATTAGATTACCCAATTGTAGATGATGCCTTGGACCATGGACCCCAAATGCCAAATTCCATCCCCTGCTTTATTCCCCTTCCGCCTACTTTTACTTGTTCCAGTGCTCTGCAACTTGGACTCGATCAATTATGCTCAGCATATGTCAGCGCATAGGCTAAATATATGTAATAAAATCTTCCACTCACTTTACCTATCAAAAAAATCTTCCACTCACTTCGGCATGCGAACGGCTGGTTTGATGCAAATACCACCAGAGATAGTGGGAGGATGGCTTTCCTATTATTTGTATATGCTTTTCTCTCTCTGTGGGTCTGCACCCTCTTTGCAGCAATGCTTTCCATCTATCCATGAT
Source organism: Ottelia alismoides (assembly GCA_037367405.1). Taxonomy (NCBI): domain Eukaryota; kingdom Viridiplantae; phylum Streptophyta; class Magnoliopsida; order Alismatales; family Hydrocharitaceae; genus Ottelia; species Ottelia alismoides. The sequence goes on from JAZKJV010001232.1 coordinate 180,240, forward strand.
TTCTTTGGCGTTCTTGTCATGCAAAGGTTTATGCTTTTCCTTTCGATCTTTCTTGCTTTGATTCGTACCTTAGTGGGAGTTTTATTTTTACCTAAAGATAATAATACTGTATACAATGACAGTAATTTGGCACCGGAAACAAAGTATAGAGGACCGTTGAAAGACGTTACCTGCATGTCTTATCTACGATAATGTAGATCTGGGTATTGAAACCTGCGAAGTCATGGTTACATTACCAATCAAAAAAAAAAAAAAAGTCATGGTTACATTTATTATTACTTTGAGGTGATCATGATCTGCTAATGGACACCATTACATAAGCACCCGGATTATACTGCTGTAGCTTTCAATGGTGGAGATTAGTACGCCGATCAGTCTTCCTTGTAACCAAAATTAAGTGAAAAAATAAAATTGGCGGAATCGCTTTACTTTAAACTAACTTCTAAAAAATATTATATAAATTTACTGTCAATTTAAAAGGTAGTTAAAAGCGACCGTTTTTTCCTCTCAACTTAACTGACACCAATGCCCTGTTTTGAAGGTAACCCACCTGAGCTGCGGCGGTATGATCCTCTGCACCTCCATCAACCACTGCATCTGCGACGGCGTCGGCTCGTCTCAATTCCTCCACGCATGGTCCCACTATGCCGCCAAGCCATCCTCCCCCTCGTCGCTGATCACCCCGCACCACTCCCGCCACGCCCTCTCCCCTCGGACCCCTCTTGACTCCTCCTGTCCCCCCACTGTCTACACCCCATCCACCACCCCTCACCTTGACCTCACCAAGCTCCTCCTCTCCCAGCCACTCTCCCCGGTCTCCGTCACCTTCTCCCCCGCCGACATTCTCCTCCTCAAGCGCCGATGCGTGCCCTCCCTCAAGTGCACCTCCTTCGAGGCTCTTGCCGCACACGTCTGGCGCAACTGGGTCCGATCCCTCGACCCTCCGGTGACTCTCCGCGTGAGGCTTCTCTTCTCCGTGAATGCGCGAAAACGGGTCGAGCCGGAGCTCCCGGGCGGGTATTACGGGAATGGATTCGTGCTTGGGTGCGCGGAGACCACTGTGGACAACTTGGTGGACGGGAACATCGGAGTGGGGGTGAGGCTGGTGAAGGAGGCCAAGGAAGGGGTCGACGATGGGTACGTGAAGCGAGTGGTGGACCACCTGGAGGAGACGAAGACGGCCAGGCCGGACCTCGGGGCGAGCCTTGTTGTGTCCCAGTGGGCGCGGCTGGGGCTCGAGGAGGTCGCGTTCGGTGGGGACGGCCCGGTTTTTATGGGCTCGCTCGGGAGCGAGATCTACTGCCTGTTCCTGCCCGTGGTGGGGGACCGGGACGCCGTCCGGGTTCTTGTCTCGGTTCCCGATCGGGTCAGGGAGCGGTTCGAGGCCGGTCTGAGGGACCTGGAGGGGAAGCTGGAGGCCGGTGCTGGTGGAGCTGTTTGAAATTTTTACAAGTATCGAGGGGTGTAATAGAAAATGCCAGATCAACTTTTCGGTCTTTGATTTTGGGATGTGAGCAACTTTGAGGAGGGTCTAAACTTTTTAACTGCCATTCTGATATTTAGTATATGAGGAAATTGGGTTTTGTTAATTTTCTTCCTTCTGTACGTGAGATTTATTTAAGCTGGATTTTGATTGTTTATTTCTAAGGTACGTCGAATTTTGTTATTAATAAGTGGACAAGCTGAATTTTTTGTTCCAAGATCTATGAATGTTGTATTTCGAATGATTGGATTTGCCATCTAAAAGGGATTGATGGCGCAGTTTATTACCCATCTCTCGTTAATTTCTATGTAATGGCTAATATTTTTCTATTAAATTATTGAAATATCAACTGAATATGGAAAAGGAACATAATTCATCATCCTATGATATGATCTTGAGGAAATTCCTTCACTTTGGTTGCAATTAGGCTTTCCTCTCCTTCCAACCCCCACTGCAAAAAACGTTGGATGTTTCCTACCTCCTCGCATGTTCGTGATCACGTCTTCAACTACATAGGTGTTCTCTTCCTTTCTTAGGTTAGTTCGCTTACTATGAAGACAACCAATCATAATGTGTTAACACCGACTCTTTGTTTTCCAATTGTGTGTGGTTGCCTTTACCTGCTTACTCTTTCCCAAGTAAATCTCTGAAACATCGATCCTTTGTTTTGTTGGGTTATGCACTGTAACATCGTGAACATAGGTTTTCGGATAGTTTCAAGGTAACTGTCCAAGTGGACTCCTTAACAATCAAAAATACTTAAGATCAAGTTATCACGTAGTAATCCTTGACACTTATAACCTACACTCATACTTCACGAGTTTTCGATTTGGGACTATGTTTGGGATTGGGGTGTTACATGCACCTCCACTTTTTAATAACATAGCCCTAGGTCTGCTAAATTGAGTACCAGAAATTTTCCTGTTCGGGATCAGGTTACCTGATAATTACACTTCAATTCCAGTGTTGGTATTAATACGTTGGGTTCCACTTTGCGACTCATAAACAATTAACACATTGCATCATATTTACCATCTCAATCCTCCAACAATCAAAATACATTCTATTCACAATTTTTTCCATATTACTAACTATCCAAACAAAGCCTACAAAATGGGCCCTCGATCGTAGTAGACAACGATGTTCAATGGAGAGTTCTTCAAGGTCTCTATCCTCTTGCAACTTGCACCTAATAGGTGTAAGAATCAAGTAGAAATAAAGTTTGTAATACATTATTACTTCTTGTGGTTAATTTGCACTACCTTATGAAGAGTTCTTTCAATTTTGTGCAATATTGCGAAGCACACACCAATTCACTAAAAGCTTACTCTTGTTGGAAATATCCGATTTTGATGAAGACAAGTAGAAGAGAGATTTTTATTTCTTTAGTACATGTTAAGAAGAAATGAAGACCCAAGTGATTAACAAGCTCAAAGATGTCCAAAACCAAAGGCGGTTGCAATTCGATAATGACCAAAGCTCAAACAACATTGCATATGAATGATAAAAAAAAGTGATGAAGCTCAACGAATACGCACATGCCACCATAGAATTTATTTTCATTCAATGGTCAAGCTCAACTTCAAGTTTTGAGGTTCAATAACGAAGTGCGAGCTCAAAGACCTCTAGCAATTTGAAGAAATGATGTTCAATGCGCAATTAAGGACTAAAAAATATACTAAGCCTTCTCCTGTTATAAGTACGGTGGTCTACATGGATTCTTTCTCAAATCCATGTTAAAAGATTCAACTGTTTTTTACATTGGTCGTCAACTACTTAACGCAACCCATGGAAGAGTGGAATTTGAAGCATTGTCTTTTGTGCGACAGACACGCTGTATTATCACTAGACCATTAAGTGGGTACTAACTACAAGAAAATTTACTTGATATTGGAAAGTTGTTAAAAAGGACGAGAAGATGTATTTCGAGCTTTTCAAGACTTTAGTATAAAGGATGCAAGAAAATGAGAACACTCTAATTTGGTGCAACCATAAAAGATATATCCTATAATGTTCTCATTCCCAAGGAATGATAAACAAGGTGGGCTTTAGTGGCTCCATTTGAGAAGAATTGAACGAAACTTCTATGGATTAGATTCCAATGTATTTGAGATGATTTGGAATTTAATTCAAATGAGTTCGAATAAAATGGAATCAGACTCTATATAGCCCACCATATTGCAAGAATTGATATATTGATAGCCATTATACATGGTATTATAATTTTCACATAATATTCAATAGTTTACAACATACGAGATTTGCGCAAAATAATTCATTTGGAATTCCAATTGGATTAAGAATCAAGAATTAATTTCATAGGAATTAGATTGTTGTTGGTAGTAGTATTTAAAGGAGACTCTTATCATGGTTACACAGGAATCCCAATCAATGTGAATCTTGATTCTCATCCACTATATTGAATAAAAAACTCAACTCTTATCTTCCTCTTTCTAGCTCCTTCTTACTTTCTGTGCATGAAATATCACCTCCATCTACTATTCTAAAAGAAGAGCAATGTAGTTGTGACGATCGAAATGATTATCAGAAAACTTATATATGTTATTTATACTCTGTATACTAATATCTATATTAATAAGTAAGGAGTCGATCTGGGTGGGGATTTTTATGTTGTTTTTGTTATACCAACGTGAATTTTTTTGTTTTTTATTTAGTTTATATTTTTGAACATACATACTGTACTTTAAAAATGTATAAAGAATCTTTTCTTTACTTGTACATACCTTTTATATTAACTTTTTTATAATTTTTAAAATCAAAAAAATATAATATTTACAAAACAATTAAGAGAAAGTGAGAGAAAAGAAAGGATGTGTGAATAACACTCAATTTTATAGATGTTCTCACTTGTTATCTTGATGTGTCAAAGAATATGCTATTAGGATATAGGTAGTTAGATAAAATTACACACTATTATAGGAAAATTTTAATGCATTTTTAAGCATAGATGAGATGGATTTGCAATACAAAACATGATAGAAATGGGTCTCATCAAATTACTTCAAAGGAAGCTAGTTGTTTCTTGAAAAATAACATTAGTGTTCTAGAAACATATCTTTGAGAATCAAGAGAAGAATTGCAAAGCTTAAATGGTCATCTTGCCAAGTTCATTAGTAGAAAATGAAACTTAGATAAATTATGAGACACTCATATAGAAAACTCCATCATTATCCATCTAATTCTTGTTGCCCGAAAGAAAGAAATGGGCATGTTCCAAAACTGAAGTTTGGTATTATAAAAATACCAATATTGGATTCAATAAAAGAGCGAGACAATTTCTTACATAGTTGGATGGAGAACAATGCAAGATGTGTCATCAAGAAAGGATTACAAGAAAAATTCAAACATGTGTGGCAATATAGAAGAACAAACATGGATCTCAAACTCAAGAAAGAATAAACTATGCTCATGTAGACAGAAGAGATACACATGTATCTTGGCATAAGTCCAATGGATGGATGTTGTCACTATATCATGGCCACCCACCTTGGTCATGTGGTACATTATTTCTATCCTATGCTTTTTATTATTACTTTGTATGCATCATATACTACATTAAAAATATGGAGCATTGGTTTCTAAAATTAACAAATATTTTTAAAAGAAAATTCCATTAAAGGGGATGTTTAAAAAAGTTGTATGGAGTAATTTTGTTTTTTTCTAAGGGAGACTAAAGAGATTTTTTCAAATGAAATCTTTTGTATATATCAAATAATGTATAAGAAGTGATGATATTAATCTCCAAAATTTATATGTTTGTCATCATCATCAAGGGAAAGAATAATAGAAATGGTTATAGATACAAAATATATTATTGTTTTAATGATATCAAACTTTGACTGTAGATAACTTTACATAATTCACGACATTCACACAAAGCATGAATCATAAAAGAGCATATTTACGTAGAATGTAGGAGAAGAAGCTATTTAGATGTTCAAGTGCAAAATTAAAAAAGAGTCGTGACACCCAATTAAATGGACATGTTGAATCATGTGGACAATGCATCGAAGAAAAAAATAATTTTCCAATAAGCATGTGTACAAAAATTCAATATATATAGGGTTCCTTGGGGCTGCCCCACATCTTTTTCAACATTTTTTTTGAAAAATATAATCATGTATATCCATTTATATATCCATCCTATATGTCATTCAGATTTCGTCAGAAGCAGAGACTCTTATGCCCTCCATCTAGAACAAGTCGATTACTGCAACGTTTAGACCGTTAAAATTACCTGTTATAGATGGAAGGCATAGGAGTCTACGTTTATGATGAAATTCGAATGGTACAGTGGAGGGATATATAGATGAATATACATGATTTTATTTGGTAAAAAATAAAAATTTGCGGAAAAATGGGTCGGGGGAAACTAACACAGCTGCCCTAGGGGAGCAGCCACACTTTTTCCATACATACATACATACATACAAACATATGGGTTATATGAGGCTACACCATGGGGGGTAGCCAACGGGCTACACCTACTCCCATTCTCTCTTAGTTTTTATTTGTTTTTGGAAAATAAATATATATATATTCATCACTATATCCCCTAACATGTCATTCCTAGTTCATCAGAAACATAAACTCATATGCCCTCCATTTGAAGGGGGCCAATTTCCTATCTATGATGAGTATTGACCATAATATTTGTCTTAGCAGTGTAGAAAGTTGCTCGTGCTTGGGATGGTCCAAACAACGATGGTAGATACTTCAACTCTAGTTTGGTCGATGAGTTATCCTCAATCCATACTTTCTCCAAGGCAACTACTGATACACACATCACAAATATACGACCTGACATATGGACTATGTCTTATGGATATCGTATGGGTACACTTATACAATCACATGTACATACAATGTGCAGTACAAAATGGGGATATAACTTGAAGAATGTGAATACTTATCCAATCAGATTTTAGATCTAGGGTAAAAGTTGAAAGGGAAAACCTACGGTAAAAGTTGAAAGGGAAAACCTGGAGATCTTGTCGGACGATCCCATCAACTTGAGGCTCAACCGCTTCTTCTAGGTCTCTTCCTCTGTGTAATGAAAGAAAAGGATAGTCTCATAGGTAATTGAGAGGATAGTTGCATTTCAAGATGCCTCAAATGTAGCTTTTAACCAAAAGCTAACTCAACTCGCTTGCGCTTCAACCGCTAATTATCCTTTACCAACCATGTCAAACTAGATGTCCAGGGTTTTCATAATATTATAATAGCCAGTTCTAATCATCATAAATCAAAATACAACTCTTTCAATTGGTCTCATGGTTGGCAGTTATCTATCTTTTCCTAGTTCGTAGACATACCTCAGTATCATCTTTTTTTGAGAAGACGTGTGATCTTTCTTCTCCACATTCTGTAGAAAGGTTTTTTTCAATATATAATAGAGCCAAGGGGGGATGAGCTCATACCAAGAGGTGTACGGAAAGCTGTACAGTATGCCTAGAGTGCAGTAGGAAGATGCTGGGATCATTTTTTTCCCATCGAAACATACTATCTTCATCAAAACCGTCTTAGTCTATCGATTCGAGAGCTTAGTCATGCCATTCACTTGGGGATGATAGGGTGTTGTGACTCTACGTTCAACTTCATTGTTACAAAGGGGTCATCAAACTAAGGTAAAGAGTGAAGGCTAAGTAGTAGCTAAGTAAGATTAGGGGAGAAGGAGAGGGAAAATCAAGCTAGAGTGGGATTTATCCGTTGTCGTCGAGGGATGAAAGAAGGCGTAAGCAAGGGGAGGAGTGCTATCAGGGCCTAATGAACTATCGCGTGGACTTGGCCACAGACTTCTTCAACCTTAGTCCATATTCTGCTCCTACATCTCTCAACGAACAAAGATGAAGATCTAATGTGCCACACGTGAATGAAAGGAGCATAGTTGTGATCGCAAGTGCTTCACTTTTCCTCACTAGTAAATGGGTAGTTCCCTTCCATAATACTCTCACGGGATAGCTTAGGCAATCTCAAGTAAGAGTTGAGTAGTGAATTAAGCAATTTTAGGCAAGGTAAGAGGATGTATAAGATGATAGTCGAAGGGTGGATATGTGATATATATAGTGAGTTTTGGAGGGAAATCCCTTGTATCTACCATTCTTTCTATAATAAGCCAGCTCTTTCGCCTACAATGGAAAAGTCCATGCATAGAGCGGATATGTAATATCCATTACTTTTCAACAAGGTCTAAGAAATAAAAACTTTTTGAAAGATAAATTTTTTTCTTTTATGAAAAATATTGTAATATTCTTACCATTCCATTTATGTCAATTCCAAGAACCATTATGATGGCATTTTTTAATCGTATTTAAATTGGAGTTAGTAACATATATTGTACTTTCCAATTATGGAAAATAGAGGCTATTAAGACATAAAATGAAAATCTAATTTTACATGCTAATAAAAATACTTCGAAAGGACTAATGAAAACATATCAATAAATTAACGTTGCCCTTTTTATAATGAAAAAAATGGGTAGCTTAATTTGGTAGAATACATGAATAGATAAAATAAAGAATGGGTGATATGCATGCGACAGGCTCTAAGGGTAAAAAATGAGGAAATAAAATAAAGATAAGTAATACTTATATCTAAGTATGAATGGAAAGCTCTAGATAAATATAAGATGAGTAATGATGTCGGCAAGTAACATATAAGAGAATACAAGAGTGGCATGTAGATGTTTTATGGGATACATGTAATAACTCATTTGACGTTACCATGCTTGAGGAAAGAGACTCATAGCTGCAATGTATGGTATAAATTGAGAGAATACCATAAGACTCTCTGCATTCTTCTGGGGAAGGAGAAGCGAAGAGAGGTTGCAGGGTTATTTACATGTAACCATCTCATCTATATTTTACATGGTTGCTTTTAGATTTTCATGTGTATATGTATGTTAGAATAATCAAGTAAAATAAGATGGATGGATGGATCTTTCCTATCAAATAGGTAGAAGGAATTGGTTGTAATTTTAAATATTTAACCCTTATAGAGTATGTGCAATTAGGAGACTAGTCACTATAATTGTAGTTCGAAGGAACTACTTCGATATAGAATAAACAAAATCCATGTATGAGATCTTTCACATGTTGATTTACTCTCTTTTCATATTTTTCTGTCGATTAATATCTTATATATACACTCATGCATGTTTATGGGGTTATATTTATGAAGCTTGATCATGACTACCTTGGTTGAATTATGCAATTAATTTAAACAGAGGGACTAAGACCTGTATGGGATCTTTAATTAATGCCATAATGACAGTAATTATTCTCTGATGGCTTATAATTATATAGTCCTAACTGCCAACTTGTAAGGAAATCCATTAATGTGCCAAAGTCTTATCGTTTATGTGATTGTGATATTAACAACGGTGCTTTTAAATATAACGATATGAATACTTTTTAATTTAAGAATTACTTTCCTAATTAAGTAGCTTTCTTTTGGTATTCGTTGACTCAGAATAACATCATCGTTTTTCTATGTTATATAAATACATTTATTGTATACAAGAAAAATTATTTAGAACAGTGCTCGATCTTGGTAACTATAGTATTCTATTTAGATAAGATAGGACATAATTAATTACCAATAAATAATTGGTACTTGAAATCAATATTTAATCTTGAAAATGAAAGCTAATAAAAGTTTATTCCAAATATTGTATTTTATATACTGCCTTTTCACAACCATTCCTGCAACACATGGTTATAAGTGGACATACATATTCGAAATCTATTACATCCGTCGACTAACCGTATTGTCATGCCATGCACTTAAATTCTATATAGCGTACACTATATTATGAATAGAATGTTTAGTTTATATTAAAAGTATAGTGTCATCTAATGTAACGAGCGATCTCATAGCGATTGCATTTAAAGAGGAGATACGCATGTCTAAAAGGTATGATTTAATAAAATTCAAGACATTTATATACTATTACAAATATGTAGGACAACTCATGAGCGTAGGATAAGAGTGAAAAGTTCAAATCACATTTTTGTCGCAAAGGTCAAATTCGAGGTGAGTGGTTCATAGGCTGAATGCCCTTTATTATGTTATTTTATGTAGATGTTTTCATGATACAAGCTTTCAAGCTTCTTATATATAAGCACTGCTAAGTTTTATCAAGAACATTTTATCAAGAACATTTGATCCTCTCATTTTATAGCTCAAGCATGCAATTTATTTTATATGCAAATTCAAAGTTTTCATGTTCTATATGATTCATATTTAAGAAACTATGTCAAGTTAAGCAAGTTCTATATGAATCTTATATTGATTATGAAAGTTGTATGATTAAATAATTTTTTAAGCAATATGCGCACTATGTCATACAATCTAGAAAAGTCTAGAACAAGTAAGAGGACTTTGGGTCCGTATTTTGTATGCAATAGGCTTTGGACCGTATGCAAGATGTTCTTTGACCTTTGGAGTCGTCTGCACGTATGACAATAAGATAAGAACCTAGGTTAAGATCGCTTTCCTAGGCAATAAGTATGTAAAACTAAGGGATGATTAACATGTCTCTGGAAATATGGTTCATAGCCTTACTAAGATATGTCGGGGGAATGTTGCATTGCCAGTAGGATTATTTTTTACATAGCAAATATGATTTCTGAACAAGTTATTGGTTATTTATATCCATAGTCTTACTTGCAGTAAATAATTATAAAGCTTTGTTTTGATTTTTTTTGAGAAGAAGCTTTGTTTTGATTATAGAAATATTTAAAATATATGTTCTTTTTCAGTCATGCAATAATCATGTTTAAATTATAGTGTCCATTATTTTTAAATTTATGCCAAACATATAAATTTTACAATTATTTAGATGGAGGTTTATGACTCATTCACTAGGTCTGAGCTCATGTCAATGAGTTTAGACTCACCACTCCAAATCATTATTTCCAGGTACTCTAAGGAAAGAAGATATTGACCTAATTAGATCAAGAATGGAATAAGCATCTATTGAAAAGAGGTTGTGCCATCATAGTTAATATCTATTTTATGATGTTTCCCAACTTCTACATGTTTGGATTTTTTATTTTAGATCATTTTGTTCGATTTTAAACTCATGTATGCAATAATATGTATTGCATTTTTATTTGTGGAAATGTACATTATTGCGGTGATAAATTTATACTAGTTGCAGCAAAAAAATATTTCCCCTACTGATTATCGCATTGTGCTTTACATGAATAGTAAATTTTGTTAATACAAGAATAAGTTTTATGTCATGCTCGTCTCAAGGATTAATATTAAGTGGGATGGGTCGTGACAGGAAAACTCTTAATGAACTTGCTGGGTTAGTCTGGATCTGAAGGCCCTAGCTAAAAAATCTTTTCACACATAAGACTGGAGTAACTAAAATGCTATTTCAATATTTTCACTTGCAACTTGTATTTATTAATGCTGACATAGGTAATAAAAATGTGAAGAGATAGATGTCAACTACCATAATTATTCTAGAGTGATAATTTTTGAAACTATTGGATCTCATTTTTAAAATACATCAATTTAAATATATTAAGTTTTTGATGAAAGTAGAAATCTAAAATATGGGAGGAGGCTTTGGTTATTGCAAGATGAATGATAAATTTGAAGATATTGAATTTGCATGATAATAGAATAAAGCTATTGAAATAAATTGTTTGATGGCTCCTTGTTATATTGATATGTTAAATATATAACAACTAACATTATTCAAACTAATACTTTATTTTTTTAAATTCACAATATAACGACCACTATATGTTACCATACATATAACGACCACTGTATGTTACCTTTTTCATTAAAATTAGTATCAATTGTTGCTAATTTAGAAACAATTCAAAGAAAAGTTCTTTAAAAAGCCCATGAAAAACATTTGTGATATTATTCATTATTTGTGTATTGTAAATAAAATATACAATATCAATTCTAGGAATCAAAGATACATTCATAATGAAGAAAATTTATTGTTATAAATTCAACATCGAAAGATGCAACAACACATTTCAAATTATCTGTTGCTATGTTTTCATTTTATTGTAATGCTGCTAATGTAGAATGTAAGCCTCCTCGAGATAATGTACTGCTAATGTACGTATGCCCATGCGACAATCCGTCATAATGAGTTAATCCGAGAACCCTTCATTTTTTAGTTGTGTACCCTTGTATGTGACATGTGTTAAACATGCGAGCCTGCGGCGGGTCATTATGCAATAAATGTTATTGCAAATATCATTCTCTGATATGAAATGAAGAATAACTAAGTTGCATAAGAGGTCCCTTAGTACAATTAGGGTTACGTACCATTTCCATCTTGATGATCATACAATTGTTGATTCAATGGTTGAATCATAGAGGCTGGTGCTTGGATGAATAAAGAGTTATATTGATGATGAATCTACGTTTCATCATCTTTATTCTATCATTTTGGCCTTCAAAACCCTAGTAAATGCGTGTAAATATGCTTAATTTAGGCATTTTAGCATTCATGCATCATTGTGTAAATAGTATATAAATACGGTTTTTAACGCCAAAATTATAGAAAAGAAAAGAAAAAGAATAAAATATTGTAAATATTTTATGACCCGAAACCCCGAGACCTAAGCATCTCGATGACTAGGTCGACAAGGAATAAAGTAGGGGGATATAAGGGCCAAAATATAATAAACATACCTTTTATTTAATTCATTCTTTATTCATTTTAGGACCTATTTTTTGTTTCACTTTTTATATTCCAAATAAAGAAACTTTGTACATGAAAGTTGTAGATAATTAAATAAAAAAATACAAAATTGATTCACACAAAAATAATATACAGATAAAAGTTATGATCTGAATAAGATTCCAGAATCCCAACTTCCCAGATCTGTATCTCGCAAATAAAAACTCGAAATGCATCAAACTCACCTTTAATTGTATATAATTTCTCATAAGCTATTTAATGAAGGTGGTTTCGCATTTGGCGAAGCTACGGTTTGAAAGTTGATTTTTGGAACCCTATTGTATACTTATACATATTAAAATATTCATTTTATTTATTATTCATTATTTTTATAATTTTATTTTTTTATAATTTTGTAAATATTATGTATAATATATATGCACATTAAAATCAGGAATAAAACCTCAAGAGAATACAAAATAAAATACATGTAGATAATACCTAGGTATAATACCTACAACTATACATATATAATTAACACTTCTATTTTATTAAGTGTACAAAACACTTCAGAAAAATAAAATAAAAATATATTTAGGTGTATAAAAATATGTTATAAATTTATAAAATAATAAACAAAATAAATAAAATTAAATACATAAAATAAAAAATATATTAAAATATATAGATAAATATACCTATATAGCCTATAAAAGGTAACTTGTAAAAGAATACCTCGAAAAAATAAATAAAAATCACAATAAAATAATTTATAAAATAATGAACATTTTTTATTTTATAATTAAAAATTAATAAATTCAATTGCTATTTTTAAATGAATTTACAATTATTTTTTCCAAGTTTTTTCTAGTTGGTCCACGTGGACCAACCAGATTTCTTCCTTGGTTGACCTCGGTCAACTCCCTGACCGAGGTCTGGCCTTTGTCAGAACTGGTTTTTTGGCGTTTTCTCTGAATTTTGGAGATCGCGCCTTTCACTATTTCATGTTGCGTTCTTCATGACTTTTGTTGCTCGACTAGCTATGATACACGCCCAAGGGTCATCTTGGGGCGTAGATCATCGATGTCACTTTTACGCCTCGGTTTCCTCACCCACTCGACCACCTTGCTCAAAATACCCCCATCACCTTCCCTCGTCCCCTGAACCCTTTTTGCCCCTTGCCAAGCTCTCCTTCCTGTAGGTCTTGGATCGAGGAGGTGACAGGTCCTCTCCGGCCTCCTTGCGGAGTCATTTGCCGGAGTAAATCGGCGCTTCCACCCCCATCTCCGGCTCCGGCCGTGAGGTCCAGTATCTCTTGGTTTTCCTAAACCAATCGAGGTCGTTTTGTGTTTGTTTCCTCGTCATTAGAATAGCTGTTAGTTCTAGGTTTTGATGTGTGCCTTTAGTTTGTGGTTCCATAGACTATTACGCCCCGAAATCCACGTTTAAACGCCTCGCCGGAGCTCGTGAGCTCCGGCAACCATCCTCGACTCCACGAATGCCATTTCTCGCCAATAAAGGCCTCTTCCTGCTAGCAAGATAGCTTCGTTCTTTTTATTGTATTTGCAGGAAGAGAAGGAGGCATCTGAGCCTCGATTCGATTGCGGGGAGGATACTCCAGGTTCGCCGGAGCTCACGCGATCTCCTAGGACCCATCGTTGGTCTCCTGAGCTCTTGAGGGCATCTGAAGAATCCACGGAGGTCCAGGAGCATGAAGCGCCCATTAGCTGAACTCGCGGTGGTCAGAGTCAGGAGCGGGCTCGATTCCAAACTCGCCACCGGCGAGTTCATATGCAGTTCTTCCTCCATCACCCAATATCGTTCGATAGGCTCCTATTCTTCCAGAACCTCCATCGACCGTCAGATTTCGTAGTCCAGTGTCGTCCGATCTTCAACAACCTTCTAATCTAAGTCATTGGGATCGAAGCATCAACGGCGCATCAGAGCCTACCACGTATATAAGTGGGAGGGATCCCACCGTCCATCAGGCCCCGCCTGGGTATTTTGCAAGCTACACCCAGCCACTTTTTGTATTTAATAATTGACTTTAAATCTTTCCTTTGCAGTTCTTTAACTTTTGTAATATTTGCATTGTCAACCCTTTAGTTTAGTTATTTGCATGTGGGTCCTCGCCAGGCGCACGTGCTTGTCACGCGCGTTTGGAAATTTTACGGCGATAGCCTTGCAATTTTAGCTATTCATACTTAGTCCGTAAACATTTTAATTAGTTATAAATTTTCTGGACAAATTGCATCTTAGCCCTCCTGATTTAAATTAACTACTTTTTAGTCCATGTCAGCCACGTCCTGTGCGCGTGGCTCTAGGAATTTTGCGAGCATATCCCTGACATTTTGGCTATTCATTATTGGTCCAGAGAGTTTTTATTTCAGTTATAAATTTTGTGGAAAATTACATTTCAACCCCTGGACTTTTCGCATATTACAAAAATACCCCTGCTAGGAATGATTTTTTCTCTTTGTTTCTAGTATTTATTTCATGCATCTATAAAATTCCAAAAATCACCAAAAAATCAAGTTAAGTTCCTGATGCATTGTATACGATATATTTTTGCTTTGCATATTTATTGTATTTTAATATTTATAAAAATTCAAAAACATGCATTTTCAGCACTGTTTGCATTAGAAAATACATAAAAATTATAAAATATTTTTGAAAATTTTCAAAAAAAATATATTTTATGTATTTGCATATCTTTCAGCTCCAGACCAAAAACACTAAAAATATAAAACAAAACTCCTAAAAAATTGAAAACTATGAAAATCTTCATAAAAATCTTAAAAATTCCAGAAAAATCCTAAAAATATAATCTTGGGTTCCAGAATTTTCCTTATTTTATTATCTTTAATTTAAAATTAATTTGGAGAATTTTTGTTACTATTTGATATTTTTTCTCCATTTTAATTGCGGCCAGCAACTTAATTCATTGTTTACTAGTATTTTTGACTTTAAAAATACCAAAAAAAGTAGAAAAAATCTAGAAAAATAAAAAAACATTAGAAAATTATAAAAAGACCAAAAATATTTTATTTCCTGATTTTACCTATTATTATCTCCCTCTTATCTCTCTTGTATTATATATACTATATAACTTTATATCTTATTCTAAAAATATATATATAATATAAAAAGAAAATATAAATCAGAAAATCAAAATAAATCCAAAAATTAAATAAATAAATATATAATTAAAAACCCACAAAAATAACATAGATAGACATTTGATCACATTCACATTTTTAAGCATTATTGCCTCGTTCTACCCTTCTGTTCTATGTGTTCGACCTCTACACATACTTGCACATATACACATCTTTGTTGTAGAGTTATAATAAATTTTAACTCCGCACCGCTTTCATTGATTGATTTTTGTTGTGGGTTAATTGTTTTTTGAATTGGGATTTCTTGCGGGTCGCCACAGCAACTGCGTCTCCGCCTTGTGTGAGACGTATTTTAGACCCGTGAAAAATCTCGTTCAACAAATGGCGCCGTGTCGGGGAGCAACAACGCTTAGTTTGGGTTTTTGCTTGACTGTGATTTTTGTCTATATTTTTGCTCATTCATTTTTCTCCTTTATTTGATATACATTGTTAAATTGTCTGACCACTCTCCTTGTTTGGATTTTGTGCGAGGTACGCGGATCGAGGGAGGAACCCCTCTTAGAGCACCTTCGCACCCACGTGAGGCAGCTTTAGCCTAGCACAAAGGACTTGGAGAACTTTCAAGACAAATTTTCAGCATTCTATTCTTTGTGCATTCATTTGTGTAATTTTAGTGAGAGAGAGATCACTATCTTGTTATAATAATACAGGCACTCAGGACTTTGGACATTCGGGCCCAATTTCCAAGTGTTTATTCACTTGGGGCTCACAGCGGTTTTTACGGTTTTCTTCGCATTTTTTATTTTTTTCTCGGTTTTGTTTTCCTTACTTTATGTGATTGAGCCTTAGTTTTAGGATTGCTTGCGATAGATTAAGGCCAAATACTTAATATATTTGCATGTGCCTATAGTGACGTTTGGACTTAGTCAAATTTAAACTGCTTCTCACTTAGTCTCGGAACCACCGTGCAGCGGGAGTCCTCCATACAGCGTATGCAGGACCCATTGTGGTGGGCACCGAGGAGGCTCCAAGACCGGACACTTCGGTTCTATTCTAAGTCATTAGCATTGGTTCTTCACGCTAATAGCAATTTCTGAACTTAGGGTGATTTCATCGACTTGCATTGCATATAGATAGGTTTCAATTCTGCTGAGCATCCTTGCATGTAGAGTACTGGAGGCAAGGTGAGCATTTACGCGTTAGCATCCATCATCGATTTACCGCTTGCATTGCTCTCTCCCTTTGATTTTGATCACCTAGGTGCTAAGTAAAATTGACTCCTCGTTAGGCTCGTACATTTCTCACTAAAAGTCAAAAAATGTGATAACCAATAAATTAGGACTGCTAATATTACTTGACCCTAAAATCAACCAAAAAGACAATATTGTATTAGGGCGAGTAATCCCCTCATTGTCTTCGCTTTTACTTGCTTGCGCACACACTAAGGATAGTGCCCAAATCCCATTCAGCCCCCCTAAGTGTTTGTGTAACTCTTGACTTCTCACCCAACTCTAAAATAGACGAGATAAAAAGATCGACTTTTCGATCTCTACCGAGTTGAGTAGGTGAATTGAGGGTTTTTCTTGTGTGAGTTTGTTTGTGCTTGTTTGCGTGCATTTTAGATCACCTCTGCGCATTTGCGCCTTCTTCTTCACTCTCTTGGCTTGACCTTCGTGTTCTCCCGACTATCCTCTCCTTTTGTTTTTAGATGGACCCCTGGAGCGTCTTTTATCCAGACTTTGTGGATCCCTCGTTCACTCCAGTCGGTCTACCTCCCTTTTTCTGGGAGGACTTTGCTCTTGACTTTTGTACATATCCGCCTCATCCGTAGTATCAGGACTCGGAGTTCTACCCCCATCCACCACCATCCCCACATTTGCCGCCTTCATATCCACCCGAGACTAATCTGTTGGAGTCACCTTTCATGGAGTCCACCCTTGAGCACTTGACCCAGATGATGGATCATATGAGACAGAGGATTGACCACCTCACTAGTACAAATAAGAGCGACCATGATATTCCACCATTTGATGATATGGGTTCACTCGAGGATTTCCATGATCGTCCAAAATACAAAAAATAAGAAAATTTTAAAAATCCAAAAAGAGTTCAGGAGACCTTTGGTTGATTCAGACTGTGAGGAGAGTGCCCACTTGCTAGACCCTTTGACCACACATCCTTTCACACTCTGTCCCACCTTTGACCCCGAGGATGTCGTTATACAGACTGCTCTTGGCATGCCTTGTGTGGATACTGATTCCGACTTCCTCCCTTGTATGGAGGAGGTCCAAATATTCAAAAAAATATTGATTGAGCCCGAAGTGGTGGCCATTATTCATGAGATCATCTGTGCCCCACTTCAGCAGGCCATGACTGATTTATCTATTCCTCTTCCCAAGAAGAGAAAGCGGAGGAGCAGATCTGAGCGTCATATTTTGACCATGGACACTGCCCACACCATCACACATTGTCCCATTCCTAGGAAGAGGAACACTGCCACACCTTTCATTAGCTGCACTGTCTCTGACCACACATGTGATCACGCTCTCCTAGACGACGGTGCTTCGATTAGCATATTACCCTTCTCACTGGTACAGACTCTTTACTTAGGGCCTCTCAAGAAAACCAGGATGATCGTTCAGTTTGTTGATGGATCAATAAAGAGGCCGAAGGGTATCCTTGAAAATGTCGTCATTTCAATTCAGGGCACGAGCTACAATGTTTATTTTGTCGTATTGCCTATGGAGACCTCCACAGGGGAGCACTCTCCAATCATCCTGGGATGACCATTCCTCGCCTCTGCGAGGGTCGTTATTGATTATGGATCATGAGAGATTCGCTTCCTTCCTGTTGACGAAAGCGAAGTGTTGATCACCACACAGACTGTTGACCAGAGATCTGCACATGATACACCTTCACCTATATTGGCTGACCCTGAGGCCTATGACCTTTATGAGGATATCAGAGAGACTTTCTTTATGATCGATGATGAGACCCGAGAATTCCTCTCCAAGGAGGAAGGTTCGGAAAGCATAGACCTTGGAGTTTCTGCTTCCTGTGATTGGCGATGTGTTGATGACATCCGCGGGATTTACACGATCGACACCATTGAGCGGAGGGCAGATTTAGAGACTAGACAGGACAAACATGATTTGACTACTTTCACCGATGAGTCCGCTCCTGTTCATCTAGACAATAATGAGACAAAGGTCGAATTTGATTTAGTTGCTTTTATTCGAGAATTCGGGCCTTTTGATGAGAAAGATGATCCAGTTGAGATTATTGAGGATGAACAGAGTTTGACTACTTCCAATGATGAGTTCGTTCCTTTTGGTTTTGACCTGGACGAGACCTCGCAGGATGACACTGAGTACACTACTTCCGATGAGGATGAGTTCGTCCCATTTCACTTTGATATCAACGAGACTCCCAAGGCCGTACCTAGTCGTACTTCTTTTACTGATATGTCTGTGCCTTCACACCCTAGGGCCACTGAGGACCTTCACCCTGTCGACCCTGATCGGTTTCCGTCCACCATGGACCCCGATGTCGACCTGCACCACACTAGATCCATTCCTCAGCGGTCCTGCAAGAAGGTTTGCTTTCAACCTTCTTGACCATTTGTATATCCATCTCTATTGCATATTCACTGTTGTTCATCTCTGTCTCTCTCTCTCGTATTTCTCATCCACCCATCCTCGTGTTTGCCTTGCTTAGGGCGTACTTTGTCCTAAGTATAGGGGGGTGGACGAGCCGAGTGTTCATTCGTCATTCCGTTTCATCGCTCCTGTTGTTGCCTATACTTAGGGCTTCTTTTACCCTAAGTATAGGGGGAGTGATGCTTACAGCAGTCTCTATCCTTACCCATCTTCAGATCTCTTTTCTTCTTTTCTTCTTTTCCTCTTCTATCTTCTTTATCTACCGAAAAGGTGCCGCCCCTTTTTGTCAGTTCTCTATACTTAGGACTTACTTTGTCCTAACTATAGGGGGGTGTGCACCCCGAGTATTTCTATTATTTGATCCTCTCCATTATCTCCTCTTCTTGTCTATACTTAGGGATATCTTACCCTAAGTATAGGGGGAGACAATCTAAGTACGATCTGTTCATTCCCACCCTTGACCCTCCCTGCTTTATGTACAGTCTGTTATACTTAGGGGATTATTTGATCCTAAGTATAGGGGGGACGGGTAACTTCTCATTCGTTCATTCCTTCATCCCTTATTCATTTATTCTTCAGACTTTTCTATACTCAGTACGAGTTATGTCTTCTCTTTTCTCTCTGATCTATGAGGACATAGCTCAAGATAAGTATAGGGGGTCATATATACTGCGTATATACTTTAGCCATAACTCGTACTTTTGTATTTTTACTAATAACTATGGCTAATTATACTTATAAAATTCATTAAAACCCCTAATAAAAAGATGTGATTATTCCTCAAATTCTTTTTATATCTACTAATTAATAAATCAGGTGAAAATATTTTTTGCAAAATGTTTGAAAAATAGTTTGAAAACCTTTGTGAAAAATCTTTTGAAAACTATTTTGAAAACGTTTTGTTACATGTTTTCTACCTTTGAAAAAACATTTTGATTGTAAAACTATTTTCTTGGTGTGAAATAAAATGTTTGAAAAATGATTTGCAAATGGTTTGAAAAATGGTTGCAAAAATAATTTGAAAAATCTATATATACTGCTTGGAAAACATGTGCAAAATGATTTTCAAATGTGTGTACATGTTTGTAAAATCTGTTTGTAAAAATTATTTTGGACTATAGTTTTCAAAATTGCTTGAAAACCTGTGTAAAATAAGTTTGAGGAATGCATAGATCTTACCTAAAAATTCTCTATGTATATACCTGATTATAAAAATCGACCACTTACCCTTTGTAAATCCTTAAAATCTATTTCTTAAATGCATCCCCGTGTAAATATTTGTACCTAGTTTTTGGCCAAAACCTTTTTGTTTTCAAAAATTCCAAAAACATTTGCAACATTAAAATCCAAAAATATTTGAAAAATCTCTTTGAAAAATACAAAAAAATGCATTTGCATCATCTTTTCAAAAATCCAGAAAAAGTTCAAAACCTTTGAAAATTGCATCACAAAAATATTTTCTGCATGGCATTTGCATAGCATGAGCATTTTTCGGATTGACTTTGATAGTTGAACGAGTATAAATAAAATCCAAAGATTGGAGCTTGGTTGGACCTTAAAATCTACCTAATTAACAGGAACCTTATAGGAACTGGGATTGAGGTACTTCATGTCTAGTTGACTTAATTCTTTGAGGATCACGAGACTTGGTTCAATGGATTCTTGACTGCCTAAGTAGAGTATTTCGGAGCACACGCACGACTCTTGTTGATAATGAACTAACTTGGACACCTGCACCTTTCACTTGGCTCAACTCAGTTGGAGTGTTAAGGATGTTGGATTTGCCGGTATGAGACGCACACAAGTGGAAACACTTGTCCTCCTCTAGGGAGGGAAGTGCATCCCAACCCATCCGGTGATGATGATTTTCAAGGACAGGAGATTGTGGGTTGCGATAAAGCTTCAAAAGAGGAATGGTCTACTGGCTCAAGAGGAAAAACTCCCTATGTAAATGTTGTTGTATAGTATTCCAAAAAAACAAAATAAAAAAATACAAAAAGCAAAAACTCCAAAAAAAGTGGACAGGCCTGTACAAAAATAAAAATGCCTGCCGGAATGTACATATGTGTATAGTCAATAAGCAAGCTTGAGCTTCAGAGTCAAATCATGTGAGCATGCAGCTGGATGACTTGACTACGCTGGTCTTGCATCCTAGGATAGGTAGCTACACTGGCTACCGTCCATTCTTCTCTTCACCCCCTCCTCTTAGGCTGATTGCCACTTGAACTTAGAAGGGAATACCCTACTCCTTGAGGAATGAGTTGTTAGATTGGGGAATCATTGGGTTGTCATACCGGAGAAGTCAGTCTCTTTGTCATTTCAGTTGGGGAGAGCCAGCATCACTTACACTATACGAGTCAGGTTCATAGTCATAAGGGTTTGCGTATGAGTTGAGATATTTCTGACTGGCTATTCGTTGACTCAGAATAACATCCTCGTCTATTGGTATGTTATATAAATACATTTATTGTATACGAGAAAAATTGTTTAGAACAAGTGCTTGATCTTGATATCTATGGTATTCTAATTAGATAAGATAGGACATAATTAATTACCAATAAATAATTGGTACTTGAAATCAACACTTAATCTTAAAAATGAAAGCTAATAAAAGTTAATTCCAAATTGATGAATCTCGTATTCATCATGCTAAAAGCCGTAAATTAAATCCCCTGCTTAATCAAATCCAATAAAAATACCCTTCTATTCTTTATTTTTATCATGTATTATATTGTATATAATTTACCATCAAATTATTGTATTTAATCCCTTTTATTTTTCTTGTAATTATTTTATCTTCAAAAACCCCTAAAAATTAGGTAGAATAATTGTCTATAATTCACTGACCATTAAAAACACTAAAAAATACAAAAACATCTCAAAACCACAAAATCGGTATTTATATCCCCTTAAAAATACCCCCAAAAATACGTTTTGTACAAATGACCTCTTTTGGCTTTTTAACCAACATGAAAGTTGTAGATCTCGTCGAGACAAGCAACTTTTATGTTTTGACTTTTTCCTAATTCGGCCTCTACCTATTTCTTTTTTAATTTTCTTTGTATTTTTCTCTGAATTTTCTCATTGGGCCACGTGGCGCTCTCTGGAGCTGCCACGTGGCCCGCTTCATCTCACGCTACCCGGCGCCCTTCCTGGGCCGTTGGATCAACTCCGCCCCGCTTTAATCTCCACCATCCATTCTCGCCTCGCTCCCAGCCCTCGGATCCTAACTCCAGATCTAATCCCTGCCGTTAACTATCGCCTAATCCTCAGCCGTCCGATCTCTCGCTCATCCAACGATCTCCCTTGTGCCACGTCTCCCCTTCTTCTTAGCCGTCCGATCACCTCTTTATCCAATGATCCTCAACGCGCCATGTCCCCCTTCAAACCCTTGCCGTTGGATCTCACCAGCTCTCCATCTGGGCCGCTCTTGAGCGCCCATCTCTCCGCCACACGATAAGATCCTAAGATCTGATCGTGACCCTCCGCGCGCGCTCCACTCCCAGCCGTTGGATCTCACGATCCAACGACTGTGGCTCATCGTCCTCCTCCAGCCGTTTCTTCCCCCAGACATTACAACTTGCAGCCACTCCGCCCCCTTCCATTTTTGGCCGCCACCTCCGGCCATCCCTCTCTCTCTCTCTCCTAACGGCCGCCCCACGCCCCCCTTCTTTCCGTCATCCTCGCGCCACCATTAACACACGCCACCATCACTCCTAGGCCTTTAATCCTCCGCTCCAAAATGCCCCTCTACCACATAACCGTCCAACCCCCTCCATCTATATAAGCCCATCTCCGGCCACCTCCGACCTTCGTCCATCATTATTGGGTTAAAACCTAGCTTCCTCCGCCCCTCCGGTGACAGCAGACGGGCGGAATGTCGAGGCGAAGATGGTTTCATCCGGGTGTCGACCCACGGCGGTGCTCCGCCGTATCCCGGTGTCTCCGCGCACCTCCGAGCTCGCTGGCTTGCTGACCAGCTGGGCAACGACCCGAGGCTCGTCGGAGCCTCAACCCAAGCATCGTCCTCCGCCAGGGTTCCCCTCCCCGATGAGGTTTCTCTGCCCCTTCTTTTTCTTGTATTTTCTCCTATTTATCTCGCTCCCTACAATCATCTCCACCTCCCTCTGACCATCTCCTTAGCTTCACCAGCCATCAGCCACCTTCGCGCTTCCATCTCCTTCCGTAAGAACCCCACCGCGCTCCGACTCCACTCCTCCGTCCTCACGGCGGAGGACTCCTTTGAGCCCCCACCTTCTCCACCTCCGCTGGCTCCCATCCCACTCCACACACTTGACAACCACTTGCACTCGCTTCGGCTATACTAACCACTGCAGGACCTTTTGATTCGCCGGAGTTCGCATCGGAGCACCTTCGAGCTCCTCCCTTCCGGCGAAGCTTCACCGAACGCCACTGCCGATCAGCCACGGAGCTTCGCAATGCATCCAGGACTTCCGCCGGACCTCCAGCAAGCTCCCACGATCATCTGAAGGCCTCGCGAGGTGAGGCGGAGCCAGCAGCAGGTCGCCAGATCCCCGCCTCCTCCGGTGACCTGCGGAGGAGCACGAGGAGCAGACACCGTCCGATCCTCCTGATCGGACGGCTCAGATGATGACACGTGGCTGACCCGAGCCTCCAGCCCAACCTACAGGCTCGGGTCATCCGAACCTCAAACCGAGCGAAGCTACGACGTCTCCCGAACCTAGGTGCCTCACGTGCCCTGCACGTGAGGCCTTGGGAAAATTGCAAGAATGACCCTGATACTTTAAAGAATTGCATTTTGGTCCCCCAGGCACGTGCCTCACGTGCGTGCCTGGGTATTTTATAGGGAGACCCTCAGACTTTTCAGAAATTACAAAGAGGTCCCGGCGCGCATGGAAAAATTGCTCTTGGGCCCAGGAAGTTTTTGCTATTTGCATTTAAGTCCTCCAGGGACCAAAATGCAATATTTATACTTTATTTTTATTGCATTTTTATTACAATTATGCCCATGCATTGTTTTTAGCATAACTTGAGCATCGTAGGTCCAAATTGCATGATTTTAGTGTCGTTTTGATCCTTGTTTTGTCCTCTACATTTTAGCATGCTTATTTGTCTCATTTACCCTATTTTTAATTGAAGTGATTTTTTTATGTGAAAATGGGACCCTGTTCTACTCATGCTTGCTATGATGGGCTGGCCGTTTTCAATGATGGATTAAATTGACTTCGATTTCTATTTCTATTACGATGTTCATATTTTTAGGGTATAATTGTAACCTTGTATTTAGCATACATGATCTCTTGCATATTTTCTCATGCATCACTTTATAATTGCATAAAAACCTATAAAAATTGCATGTATCTTCGCATTGCTTTATAAATAACATAGTGCATCATTAGGACCTGAAATTGGAATTAATTCACATTGTGCCTTCATGAATCGAAATTCGATAAACATATTAAGCAGTCGTGTCCCTGTGTTCGACCTTGGTAGACTTGCGAAGTAAAAATATTCCACGACATTCAAAGTTCGTGGTTTTTGCTGAACCAAATTTGTCTCCTATACTACGACTAATTCATCACTTTTAAAGAGGCGAAATTGACGTTCATCAAATGGCACCGTTGCCGAGGACACGGCTTTGCTTAATTATTGAATTTTGATTTTTTTTGTTGAATAATTTCAATTATTTTTAGGTCCTTATTTCATGCATCATATCTGTTGATTTAATTTCTCCAAGTATTCTAACTTTTCTCTTTTATGGCAGGGCCCATGTAGATCGAGGACGCTTGATCCTCATGGAGGTGAGAAGTTGGGAGCTTCCGCTGAAGAGGCCGCAAGAGACAGTGTGAAGAACTTTGAGGATTTTTATGAGTCAGATTGCATTGCATATTGTATCCAAAAAAAACCTGCATCTGCATATTTATTTCCAGTTTTGCATGTTGTAAAAAAAGAGAGGAGTAGATCGCTCGATGATTAACTACCCCTCCCCCCCCCCCCCCCCGATGAGCCGTAAAATCGGCCCTTTAAGAGTGGGAAATTAGCACTTGGAATCATCATCGTAGTCGGGCCGATTCGGTTCATCAAAAAGACCATCTTATTGATATATTTCAAATAAGAATGAGATGGTCGTAATATATTTATTTTACTTGGCAAGAAACCAAGGTCGAACTCAGGGACACGAGCCTTTCTCAAATTATTCAGACTTTTATCTATCTAATTAAGTGTGAAGTTAAAGTATATAGGTCAAATTATGCGAGAAGATATAACAATGCATTATAAATAAACATGCATTTTTTATCAGTTTTTTTAGGATGCAAATAAATGCCATGTGATGCAACGAATCTATGCCCTAGGACAGAATTAATATGATGAGCAATTTAATATGAGTCAATTTCAAGTTCAAGTCTAAATCAAGCTTGATAAACAAAATTAGACTAGGCACAAGTTAAAACTTAAAGTGGCACATAAAATAGTCATCAGCATTAATGTGTCCAAAACTGAGAATTAAATATGCCATTAGAAAGTACATCAAACAAGCTTCGAAACGGAACTGAAATCAACTCGATTGGACTTACGTAGCTCAAGATATGCATGAAAGAAAGCAAGGGCATAACTGAAAGAAAACATGAAATGATAACTACAAACAAGTCCCTAGGAGGGTCTAAAATGTAAATACGAAAAGTGCGAGGACTTCCCTATAATTTACCCACACGCACAGGGGTAATTATGCAAATATTAAAACCCGCAAGGGTTTCAATGCAAATTTTCCCCTGAGCACGTGGTCTGCACATGACTAGGACCTGTTTGCAAATGGGAAGCACGTGAAGGGTCTTTGTGAAAATTGCCGAGAAAGCACGTGCCAGGCACGTGCTGCTCCAGGCTCGGAAGAAGGTTGGGCTCGACAGAGGCTCGGCATTGCTTCGGCTTGGCTCGGGGCACACGAGCCTCCAGGCTTGGTGGAGATCAGGCTCGACGTAGTCTGGAGACTGCCACGTGGTACCAGGACCTGGATGCAATTTGCGGAAGGTGCGAGGGTGCCGATGCAAAAAGCCCATAACTCACGTGTGTGAGGTACGTGAGTTCAGGCTCGGGTGGTGGCGAGGTTCGGTGCTGCTTCGGGTGGCCGTAGTAGGTGGCTCAGGCCACGTGGTGGCTCGAGGGCACCTCGGGCGAGGCTCGGCTCCACCGAGCCTCCGCGCTCCGGAATAGTCGACGTAGCCGCTCCAGGACCGTTGGATCTCCGCCGTGGGGTGAGATCCAACGGTGGCTGCTCCTCCTTCCTCCTCGATGGCTGGCGGCGCTATTGGAGCTCCGGCGTGAGGCCTGGAGCTCCGCCGCACCTCGCCATGCTCGGTGAAGCTCGTGGAAGATCGTTGAAGGTCGGGCAATAAAGGTCCGAGGTCTTAGAAGAAGCGGGAGCGCCTGGGATGCTCGATCGGCACTTGGTCGCCGGAGGCGGAGCTCTAGAACTCAGCTCCGCCCGATGTCCGGCCAATGACGTTGGTAGACCTGCAAAAAGGGGTTAGCGGTGTGTGCGTGCGAGCTGAGGTGCGCGACGGGCCTAAGGGGCGGAGAAGTGGAGCCCTTGGTGTGTTCTCCTCCGCCTCCGGCAGAGGAGAATGCCTGGGATGAAGGAGGTTGTGGGTGAGCAGGAGGGTGATCGGAGATGTGCGCGTGGAAGGTGGTTTGATGGCGAAGCTAAAGGAGTGGACAGTGGAGCGAGGTAGTGTTCGTAGAGGCTTAGAAAATTATGCAAAATAAGAAGAAAATTCAGAGAAGATCAGAGGCTTACCTGGCCGGATATGGAGGTCGTGGCCTGGGCTGGGCGTCGGAGAAGAAGCCCGGGTCGTCGCACGTACTGGACGACCGTGCCAGCGAGCTCGGGCGGGGCTCTAGGCCACCACAACGCCGCCTGGAGGTCGGCGGGTCTCATCGGGGAAGAAGGTCGTCGTCGCTCGATCCAAGCTCCTCCCCCTGTCACAGGGAGGAGCTGGAGGGCTGGGCCACCACCCCTTGATTGATGGACAAGAGTATCGGAGTTTGAGGGTGGTGTATTTAAGAGGCGAAGTGCGGAGCTGGTAATGGTAGACGTGGGTTTTGAGGGAGTTATAGGTTGACTGGAGATGCTCTCGAGGGTAGTGGAGATGCTGCGCGGGGTAGAGGGATGATGGGGGAAGACCAGGAGGTGGTTAGCGATGGGCGAAGTCGTCGGAGATGGTAGGAGAAATGGGAAGGGTGGACGGGTTGCGCGAGGTGGAGATCGTGGGGAAGAGGAAGATCCAGAGGTAGACGATGCAGCTCAACCGTTGGATCTGGAGATCCAACGGATGACAATTGGGCGTGAAAGAGCGGAGTGGATTAGATCAGACGGTGACGTGATCAACGGTGATGCTGAAGCCACGTGTCGAACTGCGACCGCGGCGCTGGCGAGTGGCTAGGATGGAGTCAAGGACTTGATCGAGCGACAGAGGAAAGAGGTGGAAGCAGCGGCCGAGATGGAAGATCTGGAGCGCGATCGAAGGGCGCTCAACGCGACACGTGTCAAGCTCCTGGCTTAGGCAGTAACGGGCGGTGAGGATTTGAGATGGAGATGATCTGACGGTCGAGGCTTATGAGCAGACGTGGAGGGAACTGAGCCGTTGGATTCAAAGGAAAATCCAACGGTCTCGGATAGCGGTGGATGAGACAAAGTTGCCGGGGCCACGTAGCGCCCCCAGAATGGGCCACATGGCCCAATCAGATTTATTCAAAGGAATTTTCGATTTTTGAGGGTTAAAAAGGCCGAATTTGAGAAAACTCAAAACATGAAAGTTGTAGATCTTGATGAGATCTACAAGTTTCATGTTGGCCAAAACTGGAGATAAAGTCAAACAAAGGTCTGAAATATTTTTGAAGATATTTTGAAGTCTAAAAATACCACGGATTTTTATTTGCCATTTTTTTGTGGTTTTTAATTTATTTAGGACTCTGTTAATTACGGGACATTAACTGGGTTTTATTGACATCTATTTAAGCAAGGGGGTTAATAATAGAAAATAAAGATGATGAAATCGAGTTTCATCACCCCCCTATACTTAAACCATGCTCGTCCTCGAGCATCAGAAAGAATGACTAAGTTGGATTAACCCCCTTGTGCATGTGAATACAGGATCCAATCTGCTCAAGTCGACTTAATTTTAGAGATCAAAATTCTTGAGTTCAACCCAGCCTTAATCAAGAGGTACCCAATTCCTCTAATTCTCTAGACTCTCTCTGATGTACATATAATCTAAAGGATATGACATTTAGTGTTGACCGCAATTCTGAGAGTAGAGTCAAATCTTCACCCAAAGTCTTGGTCCAAGAAATTCTCCTAAGGACCCAATCCTCAACACTAGGGAATAAATCAAATCCTGCATTCAGTTTACCGTCTCTTTAGTTGTCAGACTTAGAAAATGTAGATGGCAAGCCAGTAATGGAGGGTATGGGATTGTGTCATTTCTTCTCTCCCTCTCATTGGAACAAGGATTCTCTCTAGTGCCTTTTACACAACGCATATTTTTGGTGTTGATCAGTGCGTCCGTCAAGAGAAGTTGGAGCCGTCTGCACTTGTTTTCCTGGGAGTACACCGGGGTGTGTCTCTTTTGAGTACCTATCGTACCTTCGACACCCAGACTTGTAGCATTTACGATGCAGAGCTCTTTTTTTGGTGCAAGCCCGACTCCTGGTCCTAATAGCGGTGGTCCAAGTGGACACTTTGAAAAGTTTGGGAGCGCTCGCCTTTGGTGGAAGCTCTTTGATATTTTGACTTTGTGGAATGAGAGCTTTTCTTTGAAATTTCATTGACTTGTATAATTTTTGGCTAGCTCCACTGCTTTTACCAAGAGTTGGCGCACACTGATCAACAATTTTTTATATATTTCACACCCAGACACTTAGGTCAATATCAAGAGATTAGTATAAGAACCAAGTTCTCATACTGGCTAAAGTTGCTGACACTCAGGTTTCATGAAGCCTCCAAAGATTTTATCCCATCCTCGAGCATCATTAGATCAAATCCAAACTTGACTTCCTCATCCCAACCCCTCAGGTGAAAAATTAACTCATCTCAATCAAAAACCGCAGTCGTGCATGTAATGTGCTGATCATATTCTTTAAGTCTAAGACTAAGCATGGAATATAGCATGCAAATCTAGAGACCTAGGGGAATGTGGACAATTAAGTCTAAGACCCTGATGGCTAAGGCTGGTTAACCGCAAATTTCAAAGACCTCATAAATCAAGCTTCCTTGAACATTTCAGATCCTGGGCGTAAGTGTAGAGGTTTAATCCAACTCCTTCATTCAAACCCATTTTTTTAATTTTGCTCATTTTTATGGATTTTAGTTTAAAGTTAAAACACAGGTTAGACTCAACTTTCCTTGATAAAAGATTTTCAAAACCAAGTCACACAAATAAAAGATTTTCAAAACATTTTCAAAAAGATTTTTCAAAACAAGAAAATCTCATTTTTAAAATCATTTTCAAAATATTTTTATCAAAAATAGTGTAACATAGTATAGAAAAGCCGTGAAATCATTTGAGTTCTCTTAGTCCAAAGAATTCTACTTTAGCCAAAAAGTTTTTAAATTTTTCAAAATTTTCAGATTATAGCTAAAGTAAGTATACGGTTTATACGGTATACCCCCCTATCCTTAAACTTTGCTATGTCCTCATAGAACTAGATGTTACGAGTCCATAGGTCCATTTAAGTATATAGGAATATACGGGAACTAAGAGGGGGCTCCCCCTATACTTAGGTTAGAAATAACCTAAGTATAAAGGCAAGAAAAGATGAGTAGAGAAATCATAGGGACTCGGGTCCCCCCATACTTAGGCTGAGATTAGCCTAAGTACAAAGATGGGAATTGATGTTGGGAGGGACCCAAGGTGAACGAAGAAGAGGAATGGATATACAAGTGAGCGGTTGAATCTTCAGAGATGAAATGGAGCAACTCAGGTGTTGGGGTGTGTGTCGCAACAAACATGGCTCAATCAAGCAAGCAAACCCTTAGTTTCACCAACTCACACATGAAACCAACCAAGGTTGGTTTATTATCTTGTCGATTTTATTGGTGATAAAACATTAGATTTTTACGCAAAGAAAAGATTTGAAGTGAAAATCATTGCGTAAGCGAGGGTATTGCTCTCCCAAAACCGAATTTTACTCCATTTTTGGTTGACTTGCAATTTAACAGTCCCAATTTTGTTTAAGGTTATCACTGAATTAAGGTTAGCCCAAAAATCAAGAAATCATCGTCTACCGTTCATTCCCTTTTTCCATTAATCGTAGGTGATCAAGCTAGGAGAAAGAAAGCCGAGAAAAACATGTCTTCGATAAGAACCGCGATCTAGGCTAAGCAAGTAATCATGCAGTGATTTGATGATAAATCTGTGACGAGCTGGGGTCGTTTTGAAAACCAAATTCAACATGTACGCAAGTCGAAAAAGCCGCACCTAATCATGCATCTATCAGCGGTGATTGATTTTCATTAATTTTAGCTAAGTGATGCGAGATTATGCGTATATAATTTAGTGTGTCCTACCCTATGAGCAAGCATGTAAAAGATATGGAAAATAGAAACCGCTCACAGAGCCGCGTGCCTGGTCCTAGGTCGACACTCAAGTGGGGACGATCCCCACACAACCACAATCGTTCGATTACATTCGCGAGTCTTCAATCGAAGACGCTGTAAACGACGAATTATTACATGGAAAAAATGCAAGACACATTTTTTCTTTCTTCTCGACGTACTCCAAGTGTGCTTATGCGGCTCCGCGCAGCGGGTCGCATCTTGCTCCTCGCCTCCTTGAACCATCAAGGGCTCTGCCACAAAAGCAATAGTTAGAGATCGATAGAGAAGAAAATTTTACAATGCAAAATGATTTGACAAATTGACCTATAAAATGAACACTAAATTAAATAAACAAAAATCGAAAAAATACAAGAAATGAGTTGTGTCCCCGGCAACTGCGCCATTTGATGAGACGCAAAATCGGTAAAAGCAGTGAGGAGCACGTGCGGCCTGGGAATTTTACACTGAGGCCCTCAGATCTTTTCATATTTGCAAAAAGGTCCCTGTGAAGCAGACCCCACGTGAGGAGCACGTGCCTTGTGGAGATTTTGCATTCCAGTCCCCAACATTATAGGTAATTGCACTTAAGTCCCTGTCAGCAGATTTGCTTTATGTATTTTTATTTTCCTGTACTGCATTTACACCCCTGTGTTTGTACACATCCCTAGGTTGCATTTTACATCATTTTTAAATTCCAAAAGTTGCATTTTGTTGAGAAACTTGTGCTCTATCTATTGTGCCATGTGTCATATTTTTGTAATTACAGTAGATCTTTAAATGAATTAATTGGTTGATTTGTGGAATATTTTGCCCAGTGACACCTTTTAATTTCTAGTTAATTTTCTGTGATTCCAAACATTCTCAAAAATTCGTAGTAGCTTTAGGACAGTGAACTTAACATGCCATAAAATTTTCATGTCATTTGCACGAATATCGAGGCCTAAATAAATTGTTGAGTGATTTTCTGATTTTAATTTTAATAAATTCATTTCACATTGAAATTAAGATTTGTCAATTTTCCTGGATTCCTTATCATTAGAGCTATCTAGGATAATTTTATCTTCTGAAAAACTATTTATTAAAAATTAATTAGTGAAAATCACCCTGTCTGCATATTTAATTCACAGTAAATTCATTTAGTGTCTAAAAATTCCCAAAAAAAGGGTAGCTTAGTTTCATCATCATTAATCATCTGGCCAATTTTCATAATTTTTGGAATTAATTTGATCATATTTATGATTTAACTTGTAAAGTGGCTGATTTTGCATGTGTCTTGCATAGAAATTAAAAAAAACCAAAAAAATAATTCCCCAAAAATCTACACTTGGATATTTACTCATAATTCACCTAAGGAGACAGATGCCTCCCTGAGTTCGACCTTGGACTTCACCAAGTAAAAAAAATTGCCGCTTAAAATTAACTTGAATCTAATTAAGTGATTTTTGATTAGCCCTCTCGTATCCGACTGCAACGAACGACAACTAATTAATTTGGACATTAATTTGACCGAGTTAACATAGGGTGCGGGGGCGTTATCAAAATGGCGCCGTTGCTGGGCGCTTCTGGAGGTCTGGAGTGAGGCTCGGGCGGTCCGAGTCTAGGTTCGGGGAAGAGGCTTGGGCTGGGGCTGCGTGGCTCGCTGCGAGCCCTTGGATCGAGCTCGATCCAACGGATGGCGGTGAAGACTCGTGGCAAGACAAGACACCATTAGATCTAAGTTGATCCAACGGCTCCTGGCTTCGATGGAGATGGCGACGTGGCTCGCTGCGAGCCGTTGGATCACTGGTCGATCCAACGGTGGAGTGATGATCTGGCGATGACTACGTGGATGTCGTGGGACCGTTCGATCAAGATGATCGAACGGTGGCTGGACCTCCATCCTCAACAGTCCTCCGCCTCCTGCGGAGGACTTGGCGGGGCTCCGGCAAAGGGGTCGTCCCTCCGCCCGTTCCTCCTAGAGTCGATGAAGCTCTCCAATTGCTCGGAGCTATCCCAGAAGGTTCGTGGTGATGCGGCGAAGGTCCTGATGGTCTCAGGAGCGGAAGAGGGCTGTCTGAAGTCGGTGGCGATGAAGCTCGAAGTCGGCTCCGACGAAGCTCCGTTCAATGAACAGACGGGTACCTGCAGGCGTTAGAGAGGGAGCCAAAGCTCGTGCGTGCACTCGTGAAGGTGGTGGGATGGTTGGCGAGGCCTAAGGCAGAGGAAGATGTGCTGGCGACGTTGCTCCGGCCAAGCGGCGGAGCTGGAGATCGATGAACGTTGCAATGCATCGTCGGAGAGCGTGAAGGTCACCGCGAAGATGGGAGTTCCGACGCGAAGCTCGGCGGAATGGAATGGAGGCGAGAAGGTGGCCGTAGGCGGCGAATAAATAGCGAGAAAAAGCGAAGAAAAATGAAGAGAAGATCAAGAAGGGATGGACGCGTTCACCTGGGGATTGGAGCTCTTCTTTGAGTTCCAGGTCGTCGCTCGAAGGGCCGGTGGATCCCTGAGCTCGAGCAGCTACGCGGAGGGTGGCTGCGACACGACGGCGGGTACCGTGGATCTCGCCGGAGAAGACGCCTGTCTTCGCTCGAAGAGACGGCCAATTGCTGTCACCAATCGAGAGCTCTGAGCTCGGGGGTTTCTCCTGTAATGGAGGATGGGGATGAAATTGGCCGGAGAGGGGGTATTTAAAGGATGAAGGTCTCGGCTGGAATGGAGATGAGGCGAGGTTTATGGAGTTCGTGGGAGAGAGCTGGAGGTCATCGTGGGTGATGGAGTGGCTGGCAAGGATCAAGGATGAGTGGGAGTCATCGTGGAGGGTATGGTGCTCGGCGACGGTGGAAGGAGCGCTGCCAAGAATAGGAAGGGGGTGCCCCTCCCGCAAGGCAGAGAACGTGGGAGAGAGGGGCATCCGAGGTAGGAGACGAAGTCTCCACCGTTGGATCTTGTGATCCAACGGTGGTGATCGAGGCGGGCTGGAGCGGTTGAGATTAGATCTGGGCGAGATGGTATGAGGGTCAGGAGCTCTCCACGTGGCACAATGGGGGCGAAGTACGCGCGAGCGGTGTGGATTGCATCAGGAGTGGCCTAATCCAAAGGTCGTGATGGCGCCAGGTGTCGTGCGGAGGAGAGGGCGATGACGAGCGGCGGGGATCAGATCTGAGGAAGATCGAAGGGTTGCGATGCACTGCGGCCTGAGCGGTTGAGATGGAGGGATGGAGTGCATCATCCAAAGGTGCAACAAGCGCCAAGTGGCGCGCTAAGGCAGAGGCGCAAACGGGCGATTGAGATGAGGCGGGTGATTTGATCTGACGGTCGGGAATAATAGAAGATCTAGCAGATTGGATGAAGGGATCGAGGGCGTGATCAAGCGGATCTCAAAGCTCCACGTGGCGCGCTCAGCTTGAGGCGCGAACGAGCGGTGCTAATGGAGTTCTGATAATGATCTGATGGCTAAAAATTGAGGCGTGCGTGGAGGCGGCTAGGCCGTTGGATCTGGAAGTAATCCAACGGCTGTAGCTGCGGGCGGATGAGGCAAGGGCAGCGGGCTACGTGGCGCAACCAGAGGGCGCCGCGTGGCCTACTGTGATTGGGTGAGAAGAAAATTTAGTGTAGAGAGAGAAGGAGACGGAATTTGGAAAAACTCAAAACATGAAAGTTGTAGATCTTGATGAGATCTACAAGTGTATTATTCTACGAGCTCCAAACTTGATGAAATTGGTCTCTTTTTAAAGGTCTTTTAATGTGTATTATTCTAAGAGTGAGTAGACCTATTTTGGAGTTTGTGTGAGGGATCTATGTGTATTTTATTGTCCAGGGGTTCTAGGGCTTTATTGGCTAATTTACAAGGGGGATTTTTGTCTTTCTTCCCTATATTATTAACTAAGGAGTACATATTATAAGGAAAAGGTTATTTTAGTAAGTGGATATTTTACAAGGGATTTTGGCTTATTATTTAAATGCAAATGGTCTGCTAAAATGCATGTATTATGTATGCATGCATGAATGCTATTTATGCATTATAAAGGGAAATATGCCTCTATTTACTCGGGAACAATGCTCTATTTTTGACTTTTGAAGTGATGAATCACAGATTCATCACCCCCCCCCCCCACACACACACACTTGCACATACACACTCACCTCACCCCATCTCCCTTCACCCTGTATATTTCTCTCTCTCTCTCTCTCTCTCTCTCTCTCTCTCTCTCTCTATATATATATATATATATATATATATATATATTTCACGAACCCCCTCCCCCTCACCCTTGAACCATATACAAAGCTCCCCCCTAACTCAGACCTTACTTAGGCTATTTGTAGCCTAAGTATAGGGGGTACCTGCCTGCTCCTCCCTCCCTCGTTCTGTCTTCTTGTGCTTAGGTCCATTTTGACCTAAGTATAGGGGACCACTCCCCCTCCTCAGTTCCGCTATATCACCCTATATTTGAACGAGCCTTGGCTTCATGGCACTTGTGCTATGAGGACATAGCAAATTTTAAGTATAGGGGGTATACCATATATTACTGTATATTTACTTTAGCCATAGCTCGTATTTTTAAAAAAAATTGAAAATTTGCTTTCAGTCTTGGTTTTTGTAAAACATGTGAACTGAGTTTTGTAAAAATCTTGTAAAAATGTTTTCTTAAAATTGAGGGTTTAAACTGTGTAAATAGCCCTTTTCAAAAAAAAAAGCTTTCTTTGAATAGACTCTGACTACTAGGCTTGGTAGACACTTTCAGTGAGGGAACTTCGGTCTCCCTTAGCGGAGTGGGCGGTTTAGAGGACACTACGAAAGGCACCGTCCTTAAGGATCGCAGGTCCGTTTATCGGCTCGTACTTACACCCATGCTGGTTGAGAGTGGATACTTTTATTCATTTGAGCCTGGGCCAGTCATTGTCTCTCTGAAGAATTAAAAAAAATATTAAAATCCATAAAAATCTGCAAAAGTCAAACCACTAACCAAGGAGTTGGTGTATTCCTGACACATCCACACTCACGCAAGGCTTGAGGATTTTGAGGATACTAGATTTCTGTGATCTTGAGAGACTGAGTTAACATGCCTTAGCCATTAGGGTTTTTCAAGACTTAAATATCCACACTCTCCTGGTTTGAAAGATTTGAGTGCTATATTGCACTCTTCATCTCTACCTTCAAGAAAATATGATCAGCACAGTCACTTACACAACTGCATGATTGATGAGTTGAGTTGAGATATCACTTGAGGAACTAGGACCAGAGGTTTGGGTTTAGACCCGATCTAATGATATTCGAGGATGGGATAAAGTTAATGAAGGCTTCAGAAAACCTGAGTGTCAGCAAAACCCTAGCCAGTATGTGAACAAGATTCATATACTATCTCTTTGATATTTACCTAAAAGTGCCATGGTGTGATGAAACTTAAATGAATATTGTTGATCAGTGTGCGCCAACTTTTAGTAAAAGCAGTGGAGCTAGCCAACAAAAGCAATGAAATGTCAAAGAAAAAGCTCTATCATCCAAAGTCAAATTATAAATGAGCTTCCACTAATGGCGAGCGCTCCCAAACATTTTCAAAGTGTCCACTTGGACCAAGTGCTAATTAGGACCAGGAGTCGGGCTGACACCAAAAAAGGGCTCTGCATCGTAAATGCTACAAGTCTGGGTGTCGAAGGTATCTTAGATACTCAAAAGAGACACACCCCGGTGTATTCCCAGAAAAACAAGTGCAGACGACTCCAACTCTCTTGACGAAAACATTGGTCAACAATCTAAAAATTTTTATGTGTTGAGTAAAAAGGCACTCGAGAGGCCCCTTGTTCCAATGTTAGGTGAGAAAAATAGACACAATCCCATTACCTCCATCATCTGGCCGTCCATCAACATTTCAAGTCTGACAAACTAATGAGACGGTTGACTGAAGCAAGAATAGACTTATTCGCTAGTATTGAGGATTAGGTCTAGAGGAGAGTCTTTGGGACTCGAACTTTGAGTGATGCATCGACGCGGCTCTCATAAAATGCAGTACATTAAAAGTCATATCCTTATATTATATGTACAAAAAGAGAGTCTGATAATCAGAGAAGTTGGATTCCTTCCGACTAAGGCTTGGATAAACCTAGAATCTTAGGATCACTTAGGTCAAGGGTCTTCGAAAGATCAAGCCTTGAAAATTTCACGCGCATTCTCAAGAATTAATCCAACTCCTTCATTCTTTAGATGCTCGAAGACGAGCATGGTTTAAGTATAGGGGTATGATGAATCTCGTATTCATCATGCTAAAAGCCGTAAATTAAATCCCCTGCTTAATTAAATCCAATAAAATTACCCTTCTACTCTTTATTTTTATCATGTATTATATTGTATATAATTTACCATTAAATTATTGTATTTAATCCCCTTTATTTTTCTTGTAGTTATTTTATCTTCAAAACCACTAAAAATTAGGTAGAATAATTGTCTGTAATTCACTGACCATTAAAAACACTAAAAAAATACAAAAAACATCTCAAAACCACAAAATCAGTATTTTTATCCCCTTAAAAATACCCCCAAAAATACGTTTTGTACAAATGACCTCTTTTGTCTTTTTGACTAACATGAAAGTTGTAGATCTCGTCGAGACAAGCAACTTTCATGTTTTGACTTTTTCCTAATTCGACCTCTAACTATTTCTTTTGCTAATTATCTTTGTATTTTTCTTTGAATTTTCTCATTGGGTCACGTGGCGCTCTCTGGAGCCGCCACGTGGCCCGCTTCATCTCACGCCACCCGGCGCCCTTCCTGGGTCGTTGGATCAACTCTGCCCCGTTTTAATCTCCACCATCCATTCTCGCCTCGCTCCCAGCCCTCGAATCCTAACTCCAGACCTAATCCCTGCCGTTACCTATCGCCTAATCCTTAGCCGTCTGATCTCTCGCTCATCCAACGATCTCCCTTGCGCCACGTCTCCCCTTCTTCTTAGCCGCCCGATCACCTCTTCATCCAATGATCCTCAACGCGCCACGTCCCCCTTCAAACCCTCGTCGTTGGATCTCACCAGCTCACCATCTGGGCCGTTCTTGAGCGCCCATCTCTCCGCCACACGATCATATCCTAAGATCTGATCGTGACCCTCCGTGTGCGCTCTACTCCCAGCCATTGGATTTCACGATCCAACGGCTGTGGCTCATCATCCTCCTCCAGCTGTTTCTTCCCCCAGACGTTACGACTTGCAGCCACCCCACCCCCTTCCATTTTTGGCCGCCATCTCTGGCCATCCCTCTCTCTCCTAACGGCCGCCCCACGTCCCACTTCCCTCCGTCATCCTCGCGCCACCTTTAACACACGCCACCATCACTCCTACGCCTTTAATCCTCCGCTCCAAAACGCCCCTCTACCACATAACCGTCCGACCCCCTCCATCTATATAAGCCCATCTCCGGCCACCTCTGACCTTCGTCCACCGTTATTGGGTTAAAACCTAGCTTCCTCCGCCCCTTCGGTGACAGCGGAGGGGCGGAATGTCGAGGCGAAGATGGTTTCATCCTAGTGTCGACCCACGGCAGTGCTCCGCCGTGTCCCGGTGTCTCCGCGTACCTCCGAGCTCGCTGGCTTGCTGACCAGCTGGGCAACGACCCGAGGCTCGTCGGAGCCTCAAGCCAAGCATCGTCCTCCGCCAGGGTTCCCCTCCCCGATGAGGTTTCTCTGCCCCTTCTTTTTCTTGTATTTTCTCCTATTTATCTCGCTCCCTGCAATCATCTCCACCTCCGTTTGACCATATCCTTAGCTTCACCAGCCATCAGCCACCTTCGTGCTTCCATCTCCTTCCGTCAGAACCCCACCGCGCTCCGACTCCACTCCTCCGTCCTCACGGCGGAGGACTCCTCTGAGCCCCCACCTTCTCCACCTCCGCTGGCTCCCATCCCACTCCACACACTTCACAACCACTTGCACTCGCTTCGGCTATACTAACCACTGTAGGACCTTTTGATTCGCCGGAGTTCTCAACGGAGCACCTTCGAGCTCCTCCCTTCCGGCGAAGCTTCACCGAACGCCACCGCCGATCAGCCACGGAGCTTCTCCATGCATCCAGAACTTCCACCGGACCTCCAGCAAGCTCCCACGATCATCTGAAGGCCTTGCGAGGTGAGGCGGAGCCAGAAGCAGGTCGCCGGATCCCCGCCTCCTCCGGTGACCTGCGGAGGAGCA
Source organism: Ottelia alismoides (assembly GCA_037367405.1). Classification (NCBI taxonomy): domain Eukaryota; kingdom Viridiplantae; phylum Streptophyta; class Magnoliopsida; order Alismatales; family Hydrocharitaceae; genus Ottelia; species Ottelia alismoides. The sequence continues at coordinate 218,918 of JAZKJV010001232.1, forward strand.
CGAGGAGCAGACACCGTCCGATACTCCTGATCGGACGGCTCATATGATGATACGTGGCTGACCCAAGCCTCCAGCCCAACCTACAGGCTCGGATCATCCGAACCTCAAACCGAGCCACAGACATTGCGCCACGTGTCCCGAAGCTACGACGTCTCCCGAGCCTAGGTGCCTCACGTGCCTCGCACGTGAGGCCCTGGGAAAATTGCAAGAATGACCCTGATACTTTAAAGAATTGCATTTTGGTCCCCAGGCATGTGCCTCACGAGCGTGCCTGGGTATTTTACAGGGAGACCCTCAGACTTTTTAGAAATTACAAAGAGGTCCCCGCACGCATGGAAAAATTGCTCTTGAGCCCAAGCAGTTTTTACTATTTGCATTTAGGTCCCTCTAGGGACTTAAATGCAATATTTATCCTTTTTTTATTGCATTTTCATTACAATTATGCCCCTACATTGTTTTTAGCATAACTTGAGCATCGTAAGTCCAAATTGCATGATTTTAGTGTCATTTTGATCCTTGTTTTGTCCTCTACATTTTAGCATGCTTATTTGTCTCATTTTCCCCTGTTTTAAAATGGGACACTGTTCTGCTCATGCTTGTTATGATGGGCTGACCGTTTTCAATGATGGATTAAATTGACTTCGATTTATATTTCTATTACGATGTTCATGTTTTTAGGGTATAATTGTAACCTTGTATTTAGTGTACATGATCTCTTGCATATTTGCTCATGCATCACTTTATAATTGCATAAAAACCGATAAAAAATGCATGTATCTTCGCATTGCTTTATAAATAGCATAGTGCATCATTTGGACCTGAAATTGGAATTAATTCACATTGTGCCTTCATGAATCGAAATTCGATAAACATATTAAGCAGCTGTGTCCCTGTGTTCGACCTTGGTAGACTTACCAAGTAAAAATATTCCACGACATTCAAAGTTCGTGGTTTTTGCTGAACCAAATTTTCCTCCTATACTACGACTATTTCATCACTTTTAAAGAGGCGAATTTGACGTTCATCACAAATATTGTATTTTATATACCGCCTTTTCACAACCATTCCTGCAACCACATGGTTATAAGTGAACATACATATTCGAAATCTATTACATCTATCAACTAACCGTGTTGTCTTGCCATGCACTTAAATTCTATATAGTGTACACTATATTATGAATAAAATGTTTAGTTCATTATAAAACTTTAATGTCATATAATGCGACGAGCGATCTCATAGCAATTGCATTTAAAGAGGAGATATGCATGTCTAAATGGTATGATTTAATAAAATTCAAGACCTTTATCCACTATTACAAATATGTAGGAAAGCTCAAGAGCGTAGGATGAGTGAAAAGTTCAAATCACATTTTTGTTGCAAAGGTCAAATTCGAGGTGAGTGGTTCATAAGTTGTAGGCCCTTTATTATGTTATTCTATGTAGATGTTTTCATGATACAAGCTTTCAAGATTCTTATATATAAGCATTGCTAAGTTTTATCAAGAACATTTGATCCTCTCAATTTTATAGTTCAAACATGCAATTTATGTTATATGCGAATTTAAAGTTTTCATGCTCTATATGATTCATGTTTAAGAAACTATGTCGAGTTAAGCAAGTTCTATATGATTTTTATATTGATTATGCAAGTTATATGATTAAATAATTTTTTAAGTAAGATGCGCACTATGTCCTACACTCTAGAAAAGTCATGAACAAGTATGAGGACTTTGGATCCGCATTCTGTATGCAGTAGGTTTTGGGCCTTATGCAGGTTGTTCTTTGACCTTTGGGGTCGTCTGCACGTATGACAGTAAGATAAGGACCTAGGTTAAGTTCACTTGCCTAGGCAATAAGCATGTAAGGTTAAGGGATGATTAACCTCTCCCTGGCAGTATGGTTCATAAACTTACTAAGATATGTCAGAGTAGTGTTGCATCGCCAGTAAGATTATTTTTTAGACAGAAAATGTGATTTTAGAAAAAGTTATTGGTTATTTATATCCTTGATTTTACTTGCAGTAAATAATTACCAAACTCTATTTTGATCATGGAAATATTTAAAAAAAATTGTTCTTTTTCAATCATGCGATAATCATGTTTAATATATAGTGTCCATTATTTTTAAAGTTATGTTAAATATACAAATTTTGCAATTATTTAGTTGGAGGTTTATGACTCATTCACTGGGTCTGAGCTCATATCAATGAGTTGAGGTTCATCACTCCAAATCATTTTTTTATGTACTCTAAGGAAAGAAGATATTGACCTGATTAGATCAAGCATGGAATAGACACCTAGTGAAAAGCGGTTGTGCCATCATAATTAATATCTATTTTTGATGTTTCCCGGCTACTATGGGTTTAAATTTTTTTTATTTTCGATCATTTTGTTTGATTTTAAACTCATGTATGAAATAATGTGTATTTCATTTTTATTTGTGGAAATGCACATTATTACGGTGATAAATTTATACTAGTTGCAGCAAAAAAATATTTTTCCTATCAGTTATTGCATTGTGTTTTACATGAATGGTAAATTTTGTTAAAACAAGAATAAGTTTTATGTCACGCTCGTCTCAAGTATTAAGCGGGATGGGTCGTGACAGGAAAACTCTTAATGAACATGCTCAGGTAGTTTGGATCTGAAGGCCCTAGCTAAAAATTCCTTTCACACATCAGACCGAAGCAACTAAAATGATATTTCAATATTTGCACTTGCAACTTGTATTTATTATTGCTGACGTAAGTAACAAATATGTCAAGATATAGATGTCATCTGCCATAATTATTCTAGAGCAGATAATTTTTGAAACTATTGTATCGCAATTTTAAAATACATCAATTTAAATATATTAAAGTTTTGGATGAAAATCGAAATCTAAAATATGAGAGGAGGCTTTGGTTATTGCAAGATGAATGATAAATATGAAGATATTGAATTTGCCTGATAGTAGAATAAAGCTATTGAAACAAATTATTTGATGGCTCCTTGTTATATCGATATGTTAAATATATAATAACTAACATTAATCACTTCAAACTAATACTTTATTTTTTAAAATTCACAATGAATATCGTATTCATTGTTAACCGTATATATAGCGACCACTATATGTTACCTTTTTCATTAAAATTAGTCTCAATTATTGCTAATTTAGAAACAATTCAAAGAAAAGTTTAAAAAACCCATGAACAACATTTGTGATATTATTCATTATTTGCAATATTGCAAATAAAATATACATTGTCTATTTTAAGAATCAAAGATACTTTCATAATGAAGAAAATTTATTGTTATAAATTCAACATTGAAACTGTAGCAACACATTTCAAATTATCCATTTCTATGTTTTCATTTTATTGTAATGCTGCTAATGTAGAATGTAAGCCTCCTCGAGATAATCTAGGTATGTCCATGCGACAACACCTCATAATGAGTTAATCTGAGAACCCTTCATTTTCCAGTTGTGTTCCCTTGTATGTGGCATGTGTTGGACATGCGAGCCCACAAGGAGACATTATGCAATAAATGTTATTGCAACTATCATTCTCCGACCTGAACTAAAGAATAACTAAGTTGCATAATAGGTCCCTTAGTACAACTAGGATTATGTACCATTTCCATCTTGATGATCATACAACTATTGATTCAATTGTTGAATCATAGAGGTGATGATTGGATGAATATCTAAATAGTTAGATTGAGGACACATCAAGCACCGTTAAATGACTATTAAGAGATGATATCCAATATGAGTAGGAGATGGTAATCTTTTCTCTTTTAGATGATATCTGACCGACCTCTTGATGCAAGTCATCTGCATAGGAATAGAGATTCGGAGGCGTTAGATTAGTTAGGTCAAAGAGTTGACTTAACGAGATCAAGATAACAAGATACATGTGTCGTATGTTGTCATGATATAAGCACGCATCTTCTGATGGGAGACAGATGTGTTACTATATGTATGAGTATGTACATTTGACAGACCGATAGGTTGATGATCTAATCAAGATCTATACACCAGCACACTGGTATGCATACAAGGATATATGAGTAATACGATCTCTTAAAGAGATCATACATGTTCATTTTTTTAATAGGAAGACATGAGCCCACTCAAAAGATATTGGGATCAAATTCCGTGCATGCTCGTCTTGCTTTGGAAGCTTGTCTGAATTTGTACCTTTGATATATACTTTTGGAAAGTATATAATCAATACCTAGGTGTTATATATGCTTTTGGAAAGTATATGATCGATACCGACTCTTAATGATCAAATGAGAAACTTAATGATAAAATCCTAAAGGAGACAGTCTAAATAGGTATGAAACTTCGGGTTTATTCTAGGTCTTCCAGTATGCAAGATGTCAGTATGCAGGATGTACAGGTATTAGGAATACCTTAGGGTATTGTGATCATAAATGATTGTATAACCATAACGATGTTGTAAATCCTTGAACTTGGTTATCTCCACGATCGTATAGCATAAGATATGGCTCTCCAAGAGGAAACCAAAAGAATTTGTTTCGTATAAATCTGACTTCGTTTTGAATTATGATTTTCGGAAGAATGAGAAGTATCGAGGCTTAAGATGTCATTAACCCATAATGACCGTCATTAAGACTAATTAAACATGATTAAAGAAGCTAATGATGAATTGAAAACTGATAATGACCATTAACAAACACTAATCAATAATTAGCAAAAGTTAAGCGCAAGCTGTGAAAGTTAAATCGTGATTAGTGAAACTTAATCATGATTAATGCTAAGTAAGTATCATTAGTGAATCCAGAATTCTCTGGAAAGTTCTAACTTAGGCCTTAAGTTTCAGGATAAGCTTTGACCAAAACCACGGGTCGCTAACTGTGGTTAAGATTTAAGCCATGGTTTACTAACCATGGTTAGTGGTTTTCAGGAGCCTACAAATACCTCTCACCCATTCATTCTCTACGATTTCTTTTACTACCACTACCCAAGGGCTAGGGTCGAGAGGTTGGGAGGAGGAGAGGGAGGCAGGGAAGGAGTGCTAGCGAAGCGCTGCTGGGAGAACGAGGAGGAGGAAGGTATGATCCTCTCTTGGTATGCTTCGTAAGTAAGGTATAACTTGATCTAGGTTTTCCATTCATCTTTTTTTCCAGCTTAGTTTCGATTCATCCTCCTTTTCGATTCATTTTCTGTTGTAGTTCGAGGAGAAATCTGTGTAACACCCTACTTAGGTACGGATGGCTATGCACATCAGTGAACCCTGTGATTTGTCATACCTTCACTCGTATAAGACGTGTGATGTCTACCGATTCTCCATTGCTTGTAGTTCTGTTCTTTCAGTTTCATTGTTGTTTTCCTCTTGATGATTTTATAAGAGGAAACTCTTTTCATTTTTCTTTTGAAAATTACCCTGATATAAGGGGAAACTCTGCCGAAATTTTCTTATAAATATGTCCCGATATAAGGGGAAACTTTGTCGAAATTTTCCTAAAAATATGTCCCAATATGAGGGGAAGCTTTACCGAATTTTTAAGAGGAAAATATGTTTTTCACGTTCTTTGTGTTCTTTGTTCGTTCTTCACGTTCTCCATGTTCTTCATTTGTTATTCGCGTTCTTGGTATCGTTTTAGTGTTTTTGATACGAAAATAAAATTCGACTATTTCAGGAGTTATAAATCATCCTTTCTGAAAAATAATCACGATAAAGCACTACATACGCGAGAGAGATCTCGATTAGGTTACGAAATCCTTCCTTTTTGCTATTCGATTTTCATATGAGATCGTTGAAATTTCTGATTTTATGTTCTTCGTTATGAAGAACCCTAATTTGGATATTTTTTGAGAAAATATGGAAAGTTTGCTTTGTAATTCGCACTAAAATAATGACTAAGCATCGAATAGATGCAGTGTCTTGGAAAGTTAGGGTTTGGGAATTAAAATACACATAAATATGAGTATTTATACATATGAGTTAATATATGTGTTAGCATGTACTCAGTATTGATGAATATGCAAATTGAAGGCTTAACGGATGAATTATATAATGGGAATTGATGTTTATTAAGTTGAATCCTGAAAAGGATCGTCTCGTACGTCAGGAATGACTTGGAGTAGAGCTACAGGTCGGGCATGCAACATATAGGTTTGTCGGAAGGAATCTGTATTGGTGTTTCCCTACCTAGGTGGTACACGATTGCCCTATTATGATATGCGTATATGAAATGAATGATTTGCAATGTGTAGTACCAGGTGTCAATATATTCAGGTTGAATGACGAAAGATGTGGTCGTGCCATGTGGAGGCATAGGTGGTTCAATAGTGGCTGGGTCACGATAACATGTATCTAAAGCAGCTAGGTTATGTGATTAAAGGTTAGCCTAAGGTTCTCAACAACCGCGACCTCGAGGAGGGCGTGCTTCTTTGTTTTCCAGGCTGAAGGTTTGAAACCTTGGATAATAAAAGAAAAGGAAAATTGACAGGGTAGTATTGGAAGATTGGTTGAGGTGACGTACGGTGACATAAACTCACCAGATCAACACAATCTCCAATCCCGAAGTATCAACAGCTTCAGAGTCCATGAATGGTGGGGTTCCCCTGGACAAATCTCTAATGTGGAATAGAAAGAATATGACTTAAACTAATGAGAATGAATGAATTTTTTTGTGACAACAAGTTTTTCAAAATTACACTATTTATTTGCTTTTCTCTTCTTTGTTATTTAACATTCGTTATTTATCCTACAATTTATGAAAAACCCAACAGGTATCGGTGAGCCATCGCAAGGACTTTATCCATCCAACCAGCCACATTAACTTCGCTCTCTAAGGTAGTTGGTAATCTTCTAGTGTATTTCCTTCCATTTGATGTACATGTAAATGGTTATAGTGGGATAATGTATCATGTAAGCTTTATTTTGTGTATGGAAAAGTGTGTAAATACTTCCTTCTGAGTAATTTTATTTGCAATTTTTTTTCTGAGTGTTAGGTGTGATTGCTGAATAAATTATTGTTGAGTAACTAGATTCAGATATGGGAGGATCCGATGGTTCAGAATTGGGGTCGTGACAGCTACCACTCCTAGGGAGTGATGAAACGGGTTTGGATTTTATTGACTCCTCTCAATAGAAAAGTAATATGATCTTGGTCCAAATGTTGGACAGTGATCTGAGTGTGATTTAGATGCAATAAAAAGATTAGATTTGTGGTTTTGATTTAATCAAACATCTATAGGAGGTTCGTAAGATCTGTATTTGAGATTTGAACTCAATATCCAAGTCACTATACGTGGACATACAGTCGCCTTGTCCTTATGTCCAAGTATTCGTGGAGAAAATGTATTATTCTTGAAAGAGTTCAAGAATAATTTCATTGTTGATATTATATCTGAGCATTGAGCAAAATAGATAATTAAATATAATTTAATTATTATGAATAATATGAATGTGATTCATATTATTTGGGCACATGAGAAATGGATATTTAAATGTGATTTAATTATCATGAATAATGTGAATGAGATACATATTATTTGAATGCATGAAATTTGAGATCTGAGATAATTAAATATGACTTAATTATCAAGAATATGAATAATATAGATAACATTATCCATATAGTTCATATATAATATAAATGTGAATTATAATATGTAAGAGAGAGCTATTTATAAATAACATTTACAATTTAAATGTTGATGTGAATTGGATTCACATTGGACAGCTAATTAAAAAATGTAATATGCATTTTATTTTGGGTTGTAAATGCGGTTGACAAATTTCCAATGGCATTATTGCAATATTCACAAAATAAATTGGATTTATTTTTTGAGATAATTTACAACAAATGTTGTTGTAAAATGATAGATTTTCATGGGATAATGTAATGTCATGGATTATGAGGAGATAGACACCTTCCTTAAAGGAAGAGTGGATGACCACCAACTCCTATTAGGAATGGGTGGATGCCCCCTCTATTTATGGAAGGATGATAGACTCCTTCCTATTATCTCCATGGATAATTGATTTAATTTGAACTTAATTTATATTGATTATTTTTCAATATATATTTATTTTAATTTAATGAAATATTTGTATGTTTTTACAACAAAATCATGGTCATTGAAAGAAACACAAATCAGTCTCATCCATTTATTTTGAGTTGTCTACGGATTGGGATACATGAACTCCCAAAATATTATATAAGAAGAGGCATCCCTAGCTCTTCTTTACACGATTGTAATATGCTCTCTCTCTCTCTCTGCATGTCATCTCTCTCTCATTGTAGCCATCTACCACAGAGCCATAGAGAGAGTCGTCATCAACGTCGCATTGCTATTATGTTGCCGGATCATTTGCTCATGGATATCCATCTCCTTCAGTGTGTCTTGCCCGTGACAAAGACGCCGGATCTTGTGTGACAAGATCATGAGATTCATTCTTTGATCATCGAAATGGATTTCAAGGAGCACATGTTTCATCAACACGCTCGCAAGCATCTCCTCCATCGGATCAGACTCCAGATAGGGGGTCCCTTCCTTTAAAGACTCGATCGCAACCACGCTTCAAGAGATAACCTTGATATCTATTTGAGATTTAGATGAAATGATCCGATAAGTATTCTTGGATCAGGTGATTCATTGTTCAAAAATTTAAATTCCGTTGCCACGGGCAACTATTACGACTAGTCGCTCCTGATCGCATACGATGTGATCCTCACGCTTCTGTGATGCGTTTAAGGATCTTTCAATATTCTTCAAGTGGTATCAAAGTCAGGTTGGAGTTTTTGGATACTATCTATAAACCTAGGACAACAATGGCACTTTAGGGTTTGTGAAATTTTATCGCATTTGGTTCATACAATCCTATTTTGTGTGATTTTTTAAGCATGTTTAAATTGTTTAAACTCGAAATTATAAATTGAATTATGTTATCAATCAAATAAGGAAACTGTAGGACTTGAGTTTTTGTGATTTGGAATTTGTTTGCTCAAGTTATGATCTTTTTAGTGCATGTATCCACTATTTCGGTAAGACGAATTATGATGTGTTTAAGAGTTAACCACGCTTTTGATTCACCTTGAAATGAATGCATATCACTTGAGTTTTGTTTTAAATAAAATTAGCAAATTATAGAAACTTGTTTTTCTTGATTTGGATTTAAATTGATTGGGATATGTTAATTTTGGTAAGTGCGGGTCACTATTGAAAATTACTTTCTTAATCAAGAACCTTGTGATTGTCATTTAATCAACTAGAGAAATTAATGATTAATTTCCTGAATAATTATTGATGAATATTTGTGAAATATTTGATGACGATTATTTCCTTAAATGGCATTACCATAACCAAATATGATAAGATAATTGATCTTGATCGCAATATGATTACCACAATTCTTTCAAATATAGTTGCTTGAATAGGATTGAGAATTTATTTAGCAAATATTCTTATAATGTTAATCAAAATATTTTGATAAATATTATATGGTATAACTTAGGTTAAAGGATTGATTTTGACTTAAATACAAAATGATCAAATCATATTATTCTGACCTGACGTAGATATGGTATCTAGTCGAGGAACGTTGGGGTAGCATGTTGCTCCGTGAGCGATCTACCCCACTCCGACTGGTATTGGCCATGACAACGGGTAATGAAAGGACAATGGTTGAATCGATTATAATGTATTTTTCTAATTATTAAAATTTGAATAATACGTACTTTGAGATTATACCATCCTTCAAGTAACAATTAAAAATTATTTGTTGGTTGATTAATTGGATTGATAATTGATTTAATATGATCAAACTAATTAGATCTAATTAAAATTAAACTATTTATTATGAATAGAGTAGTATTTCTCATGAATGAATTAATTATGTGAATATGATTCACAATAATTAATTAAAAATTAAACATGATATGGAGGATCGCATAAATGACATCCATGATCTCCCGTCAAGGCAAAACGTTTCGTCGCTAGGGATTGTATGTAGGAGACACATGTCTGAAGTGACAGCTCCTACAATCAAGCTCATCTGAATCAGGATCTTTACTTCTCGAAAGAGTAATACTGTATGCATAGCGACCCCAATATCGGTTTCTTAAATTATTGAGATAATATTGGATTGCGCACAGTGAATGCTATTCCTGTTGATGGTTGGTTCAATTAACGGTGGGTCAACATCACCTTAGGGGTGGTGGGTCCAGGGGTTGAAGATCAAATTGGGAATACAAGTTGGACTTGCATGATGGAAATATATTCCTGCTTCTTTTTATCCGAGTTGCAGTTTCTCATATTATTGGGATGTAATAAGGATAAGAAAGGAGATCCCAGATCTTACTTGAGATATAAAGGTAAGTATATCTCTTATATTGAAAGTGAATAAGGGAATGAACTTTCAGTATTGACAAGGCAAGATAACTTTAATATATAGATTCCTAAATCAAAGTCAAATATATATTTATGCAACTATCTTATTTCAGATAATCGTCACTAAACCCACTCAATACTATATGGATTCATGATCGATATATTGTACTTGCAGTTGGACACATAATGTATGTGATTGCAATGTGTGAGTTTCCTCATAATAACGAGGAATGATAATTAAATTAACAATAGGACAACAACCTAGGGTTTGTATCTCTCTATAGTCTTGATATCTCGTCGAGTGTTCTTTGGAAGTATCATATTAATGATGATCGTAATTCTCAAATAATCCTTATAAAATTTAGGAAGATGTTCTTGGCATACATTTATGCTCTCAACATTTAATCAAGAATGACATGGTTTACTGCAGAATGGTGGCTCGATAAGAGATGATGTACTCAAAATGTTTAAGTACCTACATGAACCAAAGTCTTTTAGAGTTTAGATGGATGTAGATACGATGGGTGTCATCATTCTACTATCTATACTCAAATCATTCATGAAGCTTCATAATATTCATATTGTATGAGTCGAAAGACGCATGTATAAATATTGAAATACTCTTGTATTGAATTCTTTTGAGTTCAACATAAGTAATCCTTTTATCATAAACAATGGTTGTTTATAGATGAAGGAAGCACAACAGAAGCATGGATATGACCCTAGGAGAAGGAAAGTCAAAGAGTTGATTGTACTTCTGTGACTTCCATATGACATCCAAGAAGTTGGATGAATGCTAATACTGAAATAAGCCGATGTATAGACAGTATGACTATCTGGACTATCTCAGATCTTTAGGGAAGGACCCAAATAGTGCATTGAAATAATCTACATATATTCATTGAAATTGACTTTCTTATTGGATAATATCAAAGTCTAAAATTGTATCTAATTCTTCTAATAACACTTGCAAATGGTTGCATATGTTTTAGAAGACCAGAATTTGATCTTAAGGTTCAATAGTCATCCATGGATATTGATGCAATTATTGCAACAATCTCTATTGGATAGTTAGACTTCATATTTTGGGTGGGAGAGCCCTTAGTCTTAGATAGTGTCTCTATGACCTAGATATTAGAATACACTCATAGTTTATTTCTAAATGTTGGAAATAAACGTGAATTCTGAGTTAAACCTATCATAAAGAATTATGATGGATATATTTCAGAAAGTAATATCACATCTAGAGGACTCTATTAAATTTTAAAAATTAATGAATGCTTCTTTAACATTTCTAAATACTAAAAATTAAATCTTATAAGATCAATAAGAGGATGAAGATCATTTGATAATAATCTGGCATCAAGCCTTGGATATATGTCTATTGATGTAATCAATAAAATAGTAAGAGATGAAACTTTATATTGTCTGAAATTTCAGATCTTACGTACTTGTGAATATTGTATTGAAAAGTAAAATGTCCAATACACTCTTCTCTGGGAATGGTGTAAGATGCCAAGGTATTCAAGATCTGATACATATTGATGTATGTGGATCATCTATACCATAATAAACATTAATGATATGTGATGTCAATTAATGAATTTTGTGATATGAGATTTCTTCCCTTCACCTTAGTGATGAGCCGAAAAACCGAGCGGTTAAGGGAGATAAATATCACGGGTCGTTGCGACCTCAACCCCTCGAGTCGAACTCAACAAGAAAACTAATACCACAAAATAAATTAATCAATCAAAGAAATCAAATAGCGGTCTCCCTATTTTTATTTAACCTGGTATAGCGACCAGGGTCGAACTCAAGGAGCACGAGATGTCTTAAAAAGCCTACGAAGCAGTAAGAAAATCAAATAAAAAGAAGAAAATGTTTTTGGTAGATTTTATGGGTTTTAATTTTTTTTGTGATTTTTAATTATGAAGAAAATGCAAAACAATGCCAAAAAGTCACAATCAACTAATTATTAAACACACAAAAACAAGTCAAAAAATTAAAATAAATTTTTTTGGATTTTATGAGTTTTCATATGTTTTTGGTAATTTTATCGGATTTTTATAATTTTTAGTTGATTTTATAAAAAATGGAATAAGACAGAAAATAGGAACTACCGTGCAGCCACATTTGAAAGGCTATTTAAAAATATAAAAATAGCCTCTAAAAATCTGGAGACAATTTTATGACAAACTACAAGTAAAGACTAAACTATCGTAAAAGAAATTGCATTTTTTTGAATTTTGTAGAATTTTTAATGATTTTTATGAGGTTTTTAGGGGTTTTCAATTTTTAAGGGTTTTATAAGTCCAAATACAACAAAAATTGGACTGAAGTAACAAGACACGAAAGCAAACAGACACTAATTTTTTAGAAATTTTGGAGTATTTTTGATATTTTTAGTTGATTTTTAAATGTAGACAGTAGCAAAAATGAGGGTTTTTGATTTTTTTAAAATAGAAAATCAAAACAAAATTGTCCCAAAAAAATCGTTCAAATTTTTACACAGTGGCAGGAGCCACGTATCCAAATTTCAAGAGATTTGGAGTTGATTTGATATTTTATTTAAGCAATAAGAGAGGAACAACACATAGGGACCAAAGTGCCAAGAAAACAAATTTCAGGGGCTTAAAGATAACACGCACAAAAATTATAAGGGGCTCAATGCAATTATTGTGTCAAATTCAGCACATGTTCCAATTCATCATGCATAGGGGCATAAATACAAATATTTAAACTAAAACTTCATAGCATCACATTCAATAAACCCAAGCCCATACATGCAAATATCCCAGAATCTCACGTGATGAAGCACATGCACCACAAATGGAGGGACTGAAATGCAAATACTAAAAAATCTAAGGTCCAAAGTGCAATTTATCCAAATTAAAAACAACTACGTAAAATATTTACAGGACTCCAAAGGAAATGCAAAACTAAGAAGGGCCTAAGTGAAATTTACCCTTTTATTTCAGACATGACAGTCGAAGGCAGTCCACTTAAGATCAGACAATAGTGGATGGCTGGTACCCCTTCGACGATGGATGTCCCAGATCAGATCCTCAGATGGATCGGACGTCTATGAGCCTCCTGCAGATGGATGGATGAGATCAGAACCAAGGTTTTTGAAACCGAACCGGACATCGAACCGGAAACCTTGTTGAAATGGTCGGATCGGGTCGAACCATGTAATCAAACCGGTTCAACCGGATGATGATGTCATCATTATTTAAAATCGGATTAAACCGGACCGGTGAAAAAAAAGTGGTTGAACCGGCTAATCAAACCGAAATGAAATAATATATATATATATATATATATAATATACACTTAATATACTTGAGATATATATAAAATACATAGATAATGTATATATTTCACAGTATACATAAAGTATTTTTCTTATACACCATCAAATATCATACATATCATATATATATATATATTATTTGGACTAGATGCTCGATAACATGATAATAGTTTAATTATTTTTAAATCCCAACACATGCAAAAAGTTGTGTTAGTGTAGTTGGTTGGAAGTGTGAATAAAGTAACCAAAGGTCATGGGTTCAACTCCCACTATCAACAATATTTTTAAATAATTTAAAAATTAAATGCGGTTCAACTTCGATTGAACCTGGTTAAACCGGGTCAAAAAAAATAGGTTGAACCGGGCGGGTTAATTAAAATTTGAACAATCAAACCGAACCGGCATAACCGGTTAACCGGACCGGTCCAGGCCCGGTTCACCGGTCGAACCGGTTGAACCGGTCGGTCCGGTCCGGTTTCAAAAACACTGATCAGAACTGGCGGATGAGGTCGATCGAACGACGGAGGAGATCCCTAGAAGAACTGGTCGCCGGCGAAATTCGGTTGGATACTATGCGTGCTAGGGGACTCCTCCGAGGTTGCTGGGATGGGAAAAAGGTAGCTGGTGTCGTTCCTCAGCTGATGGGCTGCTCCGATGGGGCCGGGAGGACCTGGAGGACCCCGACGACGAGGAAGAGCTGGAACAGCTGTGCTTCGATGGTCGGGCCTCCAGATGAGGCTCTTTTTCCTTTAATCCTGCACAGGAAGAACGTTGGGTCGAGGGCAAACTGCTTCGACCCGGTTATGGGCGAAATGGGTGATCGGGGGAGGCGGAACGTGGCTCTCCGGCGAGCGACGATGGAGGAGAACCGAAGTCCCTATTCTGTGTCGAACCAGGGTGAATGGATGGGTGGAGAACGCGGAGAGAGGTCTCGCAAAGGTGAAGGTGTGGTCGGATGGGTGAATCAATGATCGGAGCGTCGTGGTAATGGCCGTTGAACGTCGACGGTCGGAATCCTAAGATTTGGAAATTAGACAAAGCTAAGGGCTAGATGAGCTACCTGATGGAAGCAAACATCTGTGCTGGAGGTCGCCTATCTCCTAAGGTCCTCACCTCGATGGAGCGACGCCTCAAGAGGCTCGAGCTCGCTGGTGGCGGAGCACGACGACGTGGGTCGCCGGATCTAGGGCTAGAGCACCTCGTTTCTCACTACCAGAGTCCCTTAAGCTCGCTGTCACTCAAGGCAAGGGAATGGAGGTCCTGGGAGTCGAAGAAGGTGGCCAAAGATGCGTGAATTGGTGGCTGAGGTTCAGGCTTTACACGAGCAGGGTCCGAGAAGATTGGAGTCGGGCGCGTAAATCGAGGCACGAATACCTAACGAGAAGATCGGGCGTGAATCACGGGTCATGCCTCTACAATCGGAGCCCTAGGTTTGAGAAAATGGGAGGCGGATCACAGCATGAAAAATTGGCAAGTCGGGTCAACGCAAAGATCCGGGTGCAAAGTTGTCCGGGGGGAGTTGACCGGGGGTCAACAATCCCCCGTGGACCAATCAGAATTCAACTATTCGAAATTATTTATAATAAACATTAAAAATAGCAAATGATTTTATTTCAAAATATTTCAAAAAAAATGTTTATTATTTTTCAAATTATTTTTTAGTGATTTTTATTTATTTTTTTGAAAAATAAATTAATGTATATACATAATATTATATTATATTTATGCATAAATACCTATGTATTTTCAATTTTTATTTTTATTAGTTTATTTTTACATATTTATCCTAATTTTATATTTTATTTATTTACAACATAAAATTTGGGAAATAAAATAATTTTTATTTTATTTTTATTGTTTATTTACAAGGGTAAAATAAATAGATGATTTATTGATATATACACGGTATGTACAAGGGTAGGAGAGAGAAATGATTTTATTTTATTTTTATTTTATTTTTCTCATTTTTATTTTATTTTTAGAAATATATACAAATTGTGAGAAACACATATACATTTTTATTTTATGAAAATATCACATATACACTAAGAAGGAAATGTGTATAATGATGAATGGCCTTATCTCTCTCTACCTATTTTATTTTGCGGCCAGGCCAATGCTTGTCCCTCCCTTGGGTTCAGATCACTCAATATTTATTCTAAATGTTTCCCTCTTTTTCTTTATTTATTTATTCTTTTATTTTTGCACAAAAACATGCTAATTACTGCTATTTACACAAAGCATGCAGTTTGGTAATTTATTATATTTACAAGTATCTACATGGTGTTTTGCAAAGATTTTTAACTAAAATAAAAGAATAAAGAGTGATGAATGGGGATTCATCACTTAGAAACCTTTGAAGTGTTTAAAGATTTCACAATTTTGATTTAGAACCAAAGTTTGAAGGAAGATGAAATAGATTTGATCGAACCTAGGTAGCAAGTACCTAATAGCTTAATTCAATGAATACCTTATGGGAGGCATGAATATCATTCCTATCTCACTCTTCCTAGTACACCTAAACTCAGTATAGTTATAGGGAGATGCAATTGGATAATAAGTGGTATGATTTGATCAATGATGAATCTTAGCATAATTCCCTCTTAGAGTCTAGGTATATGTAGTAGAGACTACAATATATATCCTTACTAAGTAACCATGTAAGTACATTGGAATCTAGCACCAGAGAGTGCTACTTCAGTAGGAATATAAAAGATGGTATTGGATACCTACTTTATGACCTTGAGTTCTTAAAAGATTTCATATTTGAGAATGTGAATCTTATAGGATGACTTTCTCGAGAATCAAGATGAAAATGAAGTGATGGAACTCATTTAATCTTGAGAAGATAATGAGGCTCCTGAATTCGGAAACTAAAAGGACAACTAAAGATGAAACACACATACCTCTTCAAATGATTTTAAGGATGGATTCCACGTGTCCTCTATGTCTCAAAATAACTGACTTCATATAATGAATCTTCCAAGGATCATGACATGGAGATATGAATGTTAGCAATATTATCTAAAGTAGACTTCAGGTACAAGTGTTGTATATGGACCCTCGATGATCCACCTATAAGGGTAAGACATGATAAGTGTAAATAGATCTTCAAGAGAAAGAGGGAGCCTAATGAGAAGGTAGAGACCTTCAAACCACGACTTGTAGTCATGAGCTACACACCAAAGAGAAGACATCACTTGCGATGAGGCTTGCTCTTCATTAACCATGCTTAAACCCATCAAAATATTGCTAAGTATAGATACACATCTTGACTATGACATCTTCAATATGGAAGTCATAATTGCATCCCTCTATGAATAACTCTCTGAGAATATTTACATGAAGTGGCCCCAGGGCTTCATGGTTGAGGAAAGCAAGATGTGCAAGCTGAATAACTCCATCTGTGGACTCAAATAAGCTTCTTGTAGCTAGAACATTACATTCAATGAAATAATAAAGGATATGATTTCAGATAGAATCTTGATGAACCATGGAGTGCCATTGTTTTCATTGTGCTAAATGTAGATAATATCCTAATCATTTGGAATGATATAAGGATGATAATAAGTGTTTTATAGTTTGGCTATTACATACCTTGAGATATGATCTCAAGCATACCTCTTAAGATCTTAGTTCTGAAAGTGTTCATAAGTAAAGAGAAGAGAGTATTGGGACCGTCACATTAGTAGTACACCTTGGATATTTTCTAGAAAATTCCAAGAAAGGCTTCTATCCCTTAAGACATGGTATTGACCTATCTAATGGATATCACTTCAAAGAGTTGAGGATGTAAATGCCAAAGCTATATGTTCTAGTGCATTAACAATGGAAGCTCTGTGTATTTTATGTGTACAAAAAGCTAGATGTCTGCCATGCAGGGGGAGTAGTAATTGTTACTAATCCTAGTATGGAGATAAAACACTTTGATTACAGTAATAATAATAATATCTTCAAAGAAGACGGGATTTTTAAGATAGTGATCTCAAAGTCTTATCTTCTAGAACTTAAGACTTTATAGATAGTGATCTAAAAGGTCTTAACTACACATGACTTATAAGACATAGAATGGGTCTTAGTCATAGGAGATAGAAATCTCTGGGGCATTGTGATAAGGATGATAGAAATCACGTACTGTTTATATTTATTATTGATTTCTTTAACAAAATTGAGTATTAGTTTCAAGAGATGCAACATTCACATTGGATGCGAGCACTGTTACTAGGGAATATGCAAGTACCATAAAAGGACTTGGGATAGTCTCTTAGGAATAGAGTGACTGATAATCTTACCTAACTATTTTTCTAAATAGATTATAATTAGCACATGACCATGGGTTTAAAGATCAACCCATTAACGACTCTTTGAGCTAGTGGGAGATCGTTATATATGCAAGCCCATGGTGAAACATTATAAATGTTATTGCAAATATCATTCCCTGATATGAAATGAAGAATACCTAATTTGCATAATACGTCCCTTAGTACAATTAGGGTTATGTACCATGGCCATCTTTATGATCATATAACTGTTGATTCAGTTGTTGAATCATACAGGTTGGTGCTTGGATGAATATCTAAAGAGTTAGATTAAGGACTCATCAAGCACCGTCAAATGATTATTAAGAGATGATCTCCAGTCTGAGTAGGAGATGGAAATACTTTCTCTTTTGGCTGATATCTGATCGACCTTTTGATGCAGGTCTTCCTCATAGGAATAGAAATTCAGATGTGTTAGATTATTTAATTCTAGGATTAATATTAATAAATCGGTCCCCTCTTTGCCATTCACAATTAATGACACATCCCACTTACCATCACAAGATCCTCCCAACCATCAAAACACTTAGTATTCACAAAAACTCATCTGACTAACCCTCCAAACAAAGCTTACTCCCCGACCCACCAAGCAAATGGCCCTGATAGTTGGCAACGGTGTTGAGTGGGGAGTGCTTTAAGGGTTCGTTTGGTTACAGAGTTGGGCAGGGTTGGGTTGGGGTACCCCTGTGAATAGTAAACTGTGAGGAGGATTGGGATGTTTGGAAGGAGGGGTACCTCGGGTTGGGCCAACCCAACCCTTCCAACCTGCAACCAAACGGAGCCTAAGTGTCTCCTCCTGCTTACGGAATTAAGCCTAATATGTGTAATATCAAGCACAAGAGAACCTTCTATGAATTCAGAGTTACTTCAATATAGTTCACTAGAGGCTTACATGTCCAATATGTTGATGAAGTTATTTTTTGGAACTATTATTGAAAGAATACTTACAGACTTCCCTACACTTATGTAAGAGGAGTTCGATATGAGTATCATGGGATAACTCAATTCCTTTTTAGGATTACAAATCAACATCTTCCTCATGGTACTTTCATCCACCAACAAAATACATACAAAATCTCCTCAAGGGATTTAGAATGGTAATGATATGACTTCGAGAAAATATCTATCTGATCGGTTCATTATTATATTATGTTGTCAATATATTGAATAAATTCCTTGATACTTGTCTTTGTTCTAACTTCTAATCAACTATTAAAGAATATCACTTAAATGTTGTAAAAATAAGCTTTAAATATTTAAAAGATACTTATAACTATTGACCATGTAATCTCAACTCCCCACCTTTCGATCTAAACACATACATTGATGCTGAATATGTCGAAGTTAGACATAAAAAATAGCAGTGGTGGAATATTTCATTTCGCTAGAAGAGAATTAACATTGTGATTTTCTAGTAAAAAAATTAGTATATCATTATTAAGAACGTGAGCATAATACATATATGCTTTGCTAGTGTGTTTGCAAGTTCTATGGATGAACCAAACTCTTAATGATTTTTGACTAAATATTGACAATGTTCAAATTCTTTGTTGAAATACAAATGCTATTAATCTATTCGAAATCTATATTGCATATTTGAATTAAACATATGCGCCATGATCAAATAAGAGATTTTGTATTGAAAGATAAAAAATCTACATAAAGACTTGCATGCATTTTTCACAAATTTATTAAACTTTTGAAGATTTATCTATCTAATAAGATATCTAGGTTAATGCTAATTTAGTGATATTGTTTTAAAACATTCTTATTATCACTTATATTGTTACATTTAGTATGAAGTTTACTTCTTAAAATCACTTCTAATAAAAGTAAACAATTATGAAGTATAAAACTTTCAAAAGAGGAAGAGAAAACTTATAAATAATGATCAAAAGATTTTGAAAAAAAGGATGAGATTAAAATTTTTACTTTTTTGTTAACAGAAAAAAGAAGACAAAATAGTTGAATAAAGTAATGAACCTCTAATAAGAAGGAAAGAAGTCTGGGAGAAAAATAAGAATAAAAAAATCAACAATAAATATGGAAGTCTTACCATTAAAAAATGAAACCTTCAAGGTTAATAATTAGACTTCAAGAAAAACACTTGTAGTATGATACAGTTGCCCAAAGGCTTCTCAAGATGGACTAAGAAAAACAAAGTATTTAAAATCATGGAATCTCAAAACATGGGTGAAGTGCAAACTTGTAGCTCCTCAACAAAGATAGGGCTCTCCTCAAAAGTCCAACCCTTAAAGAAGCTCAAGAATGTTAAGACTTTTAATTTTTACCTTGATTTTGTTTGTAAAGAATAAGTTGGATATCCTTCAACGCTCACATAATTTGAAATTTGAGTCAGCTACTCGACTACCTTTCTTTTTCAGTCAATTACTCTAACCTTGAGTCGACTATATGTTCAATAGGCTGACCTCCTTTAAAAACAATTTTTTATGTTGATTAACTTTCCATCAACTACTCTTTATTTCAATAAACAGGTGATAATTCTTCACTAATTCCACGTTTCAATAGATTAATCATTATAGGTAGTGAAGATAGAAGACTCTTGAGGATAATTTAGTTGCTTATCTAGATAAGCCAACCATCTAATCTTTAATTGGTCGACTTCATTTTAAGTTTGAATATAGATATTTTTGATCTATCCATATTGTTACTATATGTGTAACCATACTTATTGATATTAACAACTAGGCATCTTTTAACCTATAAATAAAATATTTAAGACATTTCGCAATATGTCCGCTTAAGCAATACAATTCAATTCATCAAACTAAGTTTATGGGCTCAAAATTTCTATCTTTCACATCTTTATCAAGCTCAAGTACTCTTAGGGCCCGTTCGGTAGGAGAATAAGCAGGAATAAGGATGGGGAATAAGGGGAATAAGGGTCTATTCTCCGTTCGGCTGGAGGATAAGAATAAGGAGAATAAGGTGAAATAAAGGTAGGTATGGTGGGATAAAGATATGAATAAGAGTGAAATAAGATGAAATAATGGGGAATAGTCGTACCACGGGGAAGCGTGTTGGGGTCTTATTCCCCTTATTCCATTCCTCCTTATACTCCAAACGAACAGGGCCTTAAAGTGTTCATATTGTTTCTTAGCAACTCCACCAATAGTCTTACAAGCTCTGTAAGCTTGTGCATTTAAGTTTATGTACTAAGAAGACATTTCTTTCTAGCTTGTTGTACAATGATACCTAGGTTATGGGGTCCTTTCTTATTAAGTGACATCTTTCTTAAGTGCTATCCAAGCAAGGTAGCTTTATATAAGAGGTTGTGCTACCCTCATTGAAGTGTCACGATACAGAAGGAAGGTTTCTCTGATAAATCTGAAGAGTAAAAATCCTAAAAATAAAATGTTAGGGGTTGTGATTTTTACTCGGTTGTGTTTCCATGTTAAAATACCGATTGATGTGATTTGCATATCTTGTCTCGTAATTTTTTTATTGGAACTTATAATTTAGATTTTACATCATACAATTCAACCCCTTTTACAATATCGAATTCACACTAACATATAGTGTATCATTAAAGAGGGATGCCGCAAAGTTAAGAGGAAATAAAAAGGAAGAAGAACTTGTATATCACTCTCGTCCCACTTTATATTTTTATATAGAAGTATGCTTATCTATTTTTTCATAAAGTGACATCCAAAAAAACCATATTCATTCAATTTCTTTAAATAATATGTTTAAAGAATTTATTTCTATATTTATATTACAGATAATCATTCGAGACATATTTTTAACTTGTCTTGATTCGAAAACTGACACCCATTTTGGGAATATGATCCATCTTTATTTGGTTGCAAAGTTATCTTTTGGACAACCTATGAGTATTGCATTGAGTTCAAGGAGTAAACTCACAACCAAGAATAATTTAAGGACAAGTGAAATGAAGAAGATGCCATTCTAATTATCATCCTCACAAAGTTCAATACTTCCAACGTATTCTACGAAAAACAAAGTGAATGATTTAATTGCAGTTGTGGTTAAATAAATGCATTGTTGCAAAAACATTTTCATTGATCTTTAATCCAATGATCTAAATATAAAACCCTTTTAATTAATAAGGTGAAAATTGAGTTTTTTTTAGCATGGGTAGCAACAATTCAGTTTATTTTCTTGGGTCAACCCCTCTCAATGCTCTTCAACGAGGGATCCCAAATGTATAAAAAGGGAAGGCAATCCGCGTTGCGTCGCCATCCCCTCCCGCTCTCCCCTTGGGCGCCACCGGTGCCACCTGCCGCTCCCTCTCCATCAGAGGTCCTTCTCATCTCGCCTTCTCCAGATTGTGGGAAATCCAAAGGTCTCCTCTCTCCTTCTCCAGATTGTGCGAATTTCCCAACGCGATTCATAGGATCATGTGGATTTTAAGGGCTTTGATCGGTAGATCAAGCTGTTCCTTTAGGATTTTTTTAATTTTTCGCTTATTTCCAGTGCTACTTGTTATGTGCTTCTCCAATCGTATCGCTCTTAGGGCTCTGTCTTCTCAGGTGTTTGTGTGAACAATTTAACTATTGCAGATCTTATAGCTCTTTTCGGCATCTGCTTTAATGATTTACGTTAAGATGATCAGATCATATTGTAAAGTGATGCAGGGCTTTGTTATGTCTCTTTGATTTCACCTTGTGATTTTTCCATTATAAATATTTTTTAGTGTTTTGCCTGTATTATTTACTCTTGTATCTTCCGGTGTCGTAGTCCCTTAGCCCCTGAAGAACTTATCGTATAATTCGGAGGTTATTTAGTTTCTGCATGGGCGTGACGGAGTTTTCGTACATATTTGTTAAGACCATACCATATATTATTCTTAATCCCATAAGCACGTAGATTTTACCAATCTTTCATCTCCTGGAACAATTAAATGCATGTAAAAGAAGTTTAAGCAATATAAATATCTTTATCCTCACCTTCCACCATTTTCGGTTAACAAAAGGAATCCAGTTTCACTTTGTTTGCTTCTCAAGAAAGTTTCCCTTTGCTGCAATTCAAAATTACGAGGTTCTACTTATATTCCCTTTAACTGGTTGAGTTTCCTTCTTGAAATCATTAGCTCTCTTGTTCTAGAATTTTTGTTTAATGAAACCAAGTACACTTGAGAGTGGCTCTTGAACAAACCTTGCCTGGGAATCTCTTGATATGATGGATCCTTATAGCATACCCTAATGAGTATATTTACAACCATTAGGTGTTACAAATACAAAATAGGATGATATGTAAATACAATAATTATGTCACTAGTGTGGGAAGCACATAGAAGGCGCATACTACGAGTTAGTGCAAGGACTGACTGCAGATTCGCTCCATGGACACTTCATTTACTTATTATGGTAGGTTTAAGGGTTGATCCCTCCGGTGTGTGGGCAAGGTTGGTAAGGCCGAACCCCAATAATAGGTGGATGCAACATCCTTTGGGTCCTTGCCAGCAGTAACTGTGGGTTCATCGTCATCCATGGCCTCCAAGTTGGGAGATCGTCTTCGAGGAAGACCTAAAAGATATTGGCCGTGGAAGAGAGAGGATTTTACTGCTAGTACGAGAGACAATGCCGAATGTGTCTCTGAGAAAGATGACAGTCCTGCAGAGACCCAACATCGTGCACCCACAACGGGCACCGACACACTTTTGCATTGTTATCCACTTCCAAGCTGCAAAAACCCCGTTGCCCCCTCTGAAGATCCACTCACAACCATGCTGCCCTTTTTGTTCTTAACCCATTGGCCTCCAATGATCAATATGACATCTCTGTCAGAACAACATACACCTAACCCTCTTTGTGAAAGCACAACTACCCTAACTAGGCCTTCTCCAACCGACCCTAATAGCCAAATCCCATTCATGCCAGTCCATCTTGACCCCAAATCATTCAAAGATAGAATTACGTATCCTATTTTACTGCAAAGGACATCTACTAAGGAACACCATACACCCAGCCGAACCTCGAAAGATAAAAGAGAGGCCAAGGAAGAAAGTAGAGCTAGAAAGGACCATTCAATGCAACAAATGAGTGTTAAAAGACTGGAGGACTTTGATATAGACACGGAAGAAATCACGGGAAGCGCAAAAAAAGGAAAAGAATTAAAGACATTCCCGATACAACATCAGAATCACATTTCCAACTGAGTGGGGCTCTGGCAGCTGACCCCAACAGCTGCAAGAAGATAAATGGGCATATTGTCATGAAACTGCAGAGGCTTGCGAAGTGCATCTGCAGTTCGGCATCTCAAAAACTTTCTCTAATCAACCATGCATTTTTGTTGCTTTATATCAGAGACACATTGTAACACCCATAATATGGAAACAATTTTGAAACAAATACATGGATATAGATGTTTCGCAATCGATTCTAAAGGAAAATCAAAAGGACTAGCCCTACTCTTTCATGACTCTATTGATATTACTTTGGTTCAGATTTCAGAAGCCCATATTACAGTTGAACTTTGTAATTTGGCCGTGCAGCGTGGCACCTTATGTGCATATACGAAACCCCAAAGCAAGCAAATAAAGAGATATTCTGGAAGCAAATGACAGAAGCAACAGAGCACTTCCACTCTAATCTACTAATTATTGATGACTTCATTGCACTTGTCAGCCCTCAAGAAAAGCATGGGGGAAGAAGTTGTTCTACGAGAGAACTCTCTCATCTAAAGAATTTTTGCAACCACACATTGTATCAAGGAACGACTATATAGAACACTTGAAATAGAACGAGAATTGGTCGACGGCACGAGTCCTACACCTTCCAGCTATATGTTGTGATCATGCACCTATTTTGCTTAAGTTGGATAGCTCCATTATAGGAAAAAAACAAAATCTGATGCTTTGAATTTTGGTGGATGGAGGAATCAGATTTTTTTGCAAAGCTCCTAGATTTCTGGACAAAAAGCAACCACTCCTACTTATTGCTGAGGAAAATGTATGTGGTAGGGAAAAAAACTAACCTAATGGGCCTCAAAAGAACTCAGACAGTGGAAAGCTAAAAAGATGGAAGTAGAAAAACAAATCCAAAACTTATCCCAGCAACCTTTGACCACAAATATTAGCTCCACGCTTGCGAAACTTCATATAGAACATGCTGGCCTACTAAAGACTGAAGAAATATATTGGTTCCAGTGCTCTAGACACCAATGACTAAATTATGGTGATAGGAACACCAAGTTCTATCATTCATATGCAACCAATAGAAGAAGGAAAAATAACAGTAAATGGATTCTCCTCGAGGACAACACTTACTCAGGGAATAGGAAAGAGCTAGAAAACTCATTCTATAATCATTATGTTAAGAGATTTTGTAGCTCCAATGAGGCTAGCCGCTTCCCCATAATATTCAATGACAAAGATATATTGACCGCTGCCAAGTTAAAGTTCGTTGATTCCATCCCATATAATGAAGAACTACGTTACATCTTTTAAAGATGGCCCCCCTTCAAAAGCCCCGACCCAGATGGCTTTCAGGCTGCTTTCTATCAGAAGAATTGGAACTTAGTAGGATCTGAGGTGGTTCAGTGTGTTCAATCATACTTTTATAGGGAAAGCATCGACTATAGTATTACCAAAACATACATTGCTTTAATCCCCAAAAGGAAAGATGCAGATACGCCTCAGGATTTCAGACCAATCAGTCTTACAAACACTATATACAAGGCCACTGCGAAACTCATAGACAACAGATTAAAACCTATATTGCAAAGAGTCATCTCCCTCAATTAGTGCGCGTTCCTGCCTGGTAGGCAAATTGCAGACAATGTTATCGTAGCGTTCGAAATCATCCATGACATGAACTCTAGAATATCAAAAGGACATCACATGGCAATAAAACTCGACATGGAGAAAACCTTCGATCGAATAGAATGGAGATTCATCCTAGACCTATTAACGCAGCTCCATCTTCCCCCAAGATTCATAACCCTAGTAAGCTCATGCATAACATCATGTAGTATGCACTTACTCATCAACGAATCCCCTACCTCAACCCATGGAAGGCCGTATCGATATCGATATCGTTTCAGTCCGCCCGAAAATGGATATATCGGGATATATCGACGATATCGGTAGAAATGTTGAAAATGGCTCAAAAAAGCCAATTTGTTTTGGCATTTTTTCAGAAATTAAGGTCATCCCAGATATTAAAACAACAAATAACGTACAAATGCACACTTATATCACACATATTGGTCCATTTATAGACCATATATCGCACATATCGGTATCGCACATATCGATCATCTCGATGTTAATGTTGATTCTTGACTTATAAATATTGAAAATGGATTCTTACACACTCAAGTTCTTATAAGATTAAATAACTTACAAATATACATTTAGATGGCACATATAGATCATTTGTGAAGATTATGATCCTTATATTACATATATCGGTCATATCGAACATATCACTGGTACTGTTAGTTGTTGACCTATATATATATTGAAAATGGAGTTCATCCAAGTTCTTAGATCACTAAATAGCTTACAAATATACTCTTAGATCACACACATCGATCAATCTATGAAGCTTATATCGTATATATCGATCATTTTGAACATATCGATATTAATGTTTGATTCTTGACTTATAGATATTTTGTTTTGAAGAATTGACTTATAGATATTGGAAATCGATTTCATTCAAGTCTTGCAACATGAAATAACTTGTAAACATACACCAAGTTGAAGAACCATTATATGCACCCTCGTGTTGCACCATACCCTACCCGAAACAAAATATATATAAACCATTGTGTATTTTAATAGTAGGTGTAGCTAGATATATGTGTTTTAATATTGGGTGTAGTTAGATAAGTAGTTGAATCAATCTTGCATGAATAATAGCATTGATATATAGAGATATCGGCGAAATATCGACGATATCGATCGATATCCATGATTTTTTCTACTGAATCCAGTCATTTTTGACCGATATGATCCGATATGGCGATATATTGGTGATTATCGCCGATATCCCTGTAAAAGGAGATACTAGGTAATATCGAAATCCCTACCCTGTCGAAACCGATATATCGGCGATATATCGCTGATATATCGTCGATACGACCTTCCATGCTCAACCATCTTCCCCGGGAGGGGTTTCGACAAGGATGTCCCTTATCCCCATTTCTCTTTATACTTGATATATCGCCGATACGGCCTTCCATGCTCAACCATCTTCCCCGGGAGGGGTTTGCGACAAGGATGTCCCTTATCCCCATTTCTCTTTATACTTAGTACTGAGCTACTAACCAGACTCATGGATCATGCCCTCCTTCTCAAACTAATCTCAGGCTACCAAGTTTGGAGGTATAAGAAATCCATTTTACACCTAATCTATGCGAATGACATGCTGGTATTTGGAAGGGCCACAAAAGTGGAGGCCATTAAAATCACTCAGTTGCTAGCATCATATTATCAATTTTCGGGCTAAGCAACAAACTATCATAAATTCAAAGTCACTTTCAGCATAGGAACTCCACATCAACTCCAACAAAGCATTATGACTAAGTTGAAGATTCAGAGCAGCTTCAAGGACGAGATATACCTAGGGACTCCATTGCATGTGGTCAACCCTTCAATCAGCATAGAAGAATACATTAAAAACAAGCTCCAAACGAAACTAGCTGGCTGTAAACCCATACTTCTATCCCAATCTGGTAGGACAATTCTTATTGCCAATGCTCTTACCTCAATATGAGCACGTCACTCCTGCCCATACATGTCTGCAAATGCATTGACGACATGGCAAGGGATTTCTGGTAGGGATTTCAGGACTCTCGATACCATTACTATGCTAAAGCCTAGGACCAGATAGCTACGCCAAAACACTTGGGAGGATTGGGAAACCGAAAGGCTAAAGATATGAACGGAGCATTACTGTTGAAACTCGCATGGAGCCTGCTAGAAGCCATCCAAAAGGCTTTGTGGAAGGACATTATTCAAGCCAAATATTATGGGAATGTGGACTTCTGGGGAGCCACCGAAAGATCAAGCTCCTCCTTATTATGGAAAACCCTTCAAGTAAGGCATATGCTTTACGCTAAGTTCGCTAACACCCTTACACTTGTTGGAACAGATCTTCTACTCAAATTTGGAGAGATAAGTGGTTACCCCACCATAAGGCGAGTATTATACCCATGACCTATACTAGAGAAATGCCTTTCTGGGTCTCCCAGCTCATAGATGCTAACGACAGTTGGGATATGCCGACTTTGAGAAAATGTTTCAGTCCAACAGTCATACAACGTATTCTAACCACAAGACCAAGAGTGCTAGACCTGCTAGCATGGAAACCCCGTCTCAGAGGCACATTTTCGATTAAATCGGCTTATCAGCTACTCTCACAATATAGACGTGTTCAGGACAATCATAGGATGGAACATATTAAAAAGATATAAGCCACTGATGGACTACATCTGTGCGTCAAGCTGTTCATGTGGAAACTACTATCAAATTGTTTACCTACTGGCAAACAATTATCAGGAAGGATGCAAGCATATGACAATATATGTGTGTTCTGTGCCACAACTTTGAAGAAGATGAAAGCCATTTATTTGGAACTTGCCCATATGCTCGAGCGCTATGGTTCGCCTTGGGATATAAGACGTCTCATAACACCAATGCCATTGAAGTTTTCTTTGGTCTGCTCAATGATCCGGATGATAAACCACTCTTTTTATCCACCTGCAAATTGCTGCGCCTGATCTGGTTAGATAGATGTATTATCAAATACAAAATGTCCATAAAGTAAATCTCCTGATTACAATCAGTAAACTGAGAATGTAAACACGAATATTTCATAGCACCTCCCAAGCAGCAGAAATGGAACTTATACCCAATCAAGATACACACTAGCATCAACCCAACAACATAAATCACATATCAGTATGGTAGTTGGTGCAGCTTTCAGTCGCAACAAAGCCGCTATTGCCATTATCTCCCATAAAGATAAGGAACTTATTCTAGCAAAATGTGACTTAGTCAAGGCCTACACCTCAGAAGAGGCAGAGGCGTCACCTATCAAAGTAGCAATCGACATTGCTACCTGCATCCAGGGAAATACCATTACAATTCACTTAGACTGCAAAGCCGTGGTGGATATGATCAATCTCGCCCATCCTCCACCATGGTCAATCAGAAGATTGATAGAGAATTCCATTGAACTACTATGCAAATCTAACACAATCAAAGTGGTTTGCGCCACAAGAATTGAGGTGTCTACAATCCACAACCTTGCAACATACTCTGTATGGAATGACGTAAATGGTAAATGGTCCTACGCGACCGTTCCTCGCTCCTTGTACTCCATTATCTTTCATTAATGGGAACAATTCCCCAACATCAAAAAAAACTGGGCTTGGAGATTAGGAGAAGAGGCGTTCGTTGGTCTCCTTAATTTATGATTGACACGGGAATGTGGTTTTGCTCCCATAAAAAAACTACGAGTTTGGTCGGATAAACAATGTAGTTCTTTTGGCATGTTGTTTATCTCGAAGTTCTGTGTAATAGATGCAATTTGTACGCAATATGGACTCTCATTGCTTGAAAGGGTGATGTTTCTCACTATGCATGGAGCACTTTGGTTGGTTCGTGATGCTGGTTGTTCTCCAAGTCATTAAGGCATGTACCGATATATATGTCTCTTGCATGTATGGGCATGTGAGTTTGGTGGATAGGCTGAAGTTGTTGGCGGAGCTTCATAAGACTAGGGAGAGTTTCTCGACAATGACTTGGCTCGTTGAAGGAGATTTCAATGCCACTTTATTACCTTATACCGAATGCGATGTTGTGGTGGGCATGATTATGCATGTAATGACTTCGTTGAGACCATGGGAGAGTTGTAACATCAGGTTCTTAATGTGACAGACATGTGGTATACCTAGAGAAACTTGGGATCTCGATCGAGGCTAGATTGATTTTTGGATCAGTGGAGCTGTTGGAAGCATACCCCTTGGTTTGTGTCTCATCTCGCTCAAGGTCTAATTTGATTATACACCAATTGTGTAGGAGTTCGAGGAGAGTGTCATACCCCTCTTTTTCTTTAGATTTGAGAGATCGTGCCTTCTAGAGGAGGGATTCGGGGAGCATGTGGCTGGATATTGGACATAGGTGGAGTGTGTATGGTCATCGACAGTAGGAATCAACTAAGCTTACTACTCGGCGTAAATGGCCAAGTAGTTTCAAGAGAGTCTTGCGTGCCTAACGCAATGCTTGTCGGAATGTTGCACATGCGGAGGTTTGTAGACTTGACTGAATTGCAGCAGTCGACTTTTATCTACTTTGGAACTAGAGGGGTGGGTTGGTTTTCAAAATACCTTCTAGGAGGAGGATAAGAAGAAGGTGACATAATAGAGACAGAGTTGGATTAAATTAGTTTCTTTCATTCTATAACCTTTAGCAGAAGGCGTCAAAACATGATTCATAGTGTGGTTATGAATGGAGTTCTCGTTGAGGGTGACAAACATATGGATAGAGCCTTGGCACTTTAATTCAGCAATACCTCTCGCAGAGAGGGGCACAGAGAATGGAGATAGCTGGGCACTAGCGCTACATCAATATCTTCCCACAAGGGCTTGCATCTAACATGGAGTTTGAAAGGGAGGGAGTTAGAGCGACAATTCTGGATTTGAATGCAGATGGAGTGCTTGGTCCAGACAGGTTCCATGCATTCTTCTATCGTGAATTTAGGATGTGGTAGGGGACCGTGTGGTAGCCCTGATGATGGAATTTGCGCAGGGAAATGCTATTTTTGATAGAACCAACAAGGTACTTCTATTCCCTCTTCTAAAGAAGGAGATCTTGGAGCAGGTGGAGGATTATCGCTCATTGCATTGGCGAACGCTATCTACCTGATAGTGTCTAAGGTTATGACAAACAAGTTGAGAGGGGTTCTGGATGACATCATTTCCCCAGTGCAGTTGGCCTTTATCCCAAGGAGACATTGCAGACATCGTAGTGATGGCCATTGAGATGGTGGCAGATTGAAATAGGAGACATACTAGTGACGTGCTTTGGAAGATGGATTTCTCCAAAACATATGAATGTGTGGAGTGACGCTTCTTATGGTCTGCTTTGGTTGGAAGAGGCTTTCCGAATCCGTGGATTTCATTTATGAAGAGGTGTGTCACAACAATATCCTGTGCAGTTCTAGACAACGGGTGACCCAAGGGCAACTTCTTCCAATCACAATGGGGTGCTCGACAGGAATTCCCACTGGCACCTTTGCTCTTCGTGCTGGCAGTTGACGTCCTTGCCTGCATGGTGAGACGTATTGTACATCGGGCCTTTTTTGCAGGGCATGATGTTGGTGATATGTCCATTCTGCTGCTCCAGTATGCACACGACATGCCTTAGGATTAATCTGGTCAATTCTATCATGGTACAATTTAATATCTCAAACACAGGTGGATGAGTGTGAAGTCATATTGGGCACTGGGCATGGATTAATTTTGATTTTATATTTGGGGCTACCACTGAGCTGCAATCGCATCGGTCTTACAGGCTGGTGACAGGTCATTGAGAAGTTGGAACATAGGATTTGGGGGTGGAAGCATCCTTTCTATCGCGAGGGAGGGTGTTTTGTGTTAGTGAAGGCATTCTTTGCAGCCATCCCTGTATTCTTTATGTTGTCAAGGTTGTTGCCTATGGGGACTCGTCGTCGTCAAGAATCTATTACGAGGAGATTTTATTCGGGGTTCACCCAGTCAGAATGCAAATGGTATGCACTTGGTAGATTGGGAAATTGTCACACACTCGAAGGAGGAGGGCGGTCTTGAACTACCACATCCAGAGCCCATGAATAGGGTTCTATTGCTGAAGTGGGTAGCCTGACTTTAGGCATCTGTGTTGTAGATTGATCCAGGGTATCTATGGCATTCACACACAATGATTTATCGTCTGCGATCTTGATCCACTATGTTCTGGAAGGGGATTTGCTCGGTGTTGCCTTAGATGTCAAATTTATTCTACCATGTTCTGGGAGATGGGAACGTGTTTCAGTTCTGGATTGATGATTGGTTTGGTGGCAGGGTGCTAGCAGATCTTTTCCTCTCACCTATATGCGTTATTATTTGATGTGGTATGTTGGTTTCAGAGGCATGAGATGATGGCACATGGATACAACTTTTCACTTGGACTTCTCCGAGCAATGATTCCAGGAGTTTCTTGACCTTTCAAAGGCCATTAGTTCTGCTGAGGGACCGACTGGAGGATGTGATCATTGACTTGGAGGGATGACACTTTCTTTGTGAGATGTGCATACGTGGCCTTGTTTTGGCCCTGGGACCCCAATTTCGAGGAGCTAACCTGTGACCATAGATATGTTTGGGGGTTATACATTTCTCTACCAATCACGGCCTTCCTTTCTTTGTATCGACAAAAAAGAGTTTTGACCAAAGAGAGATGGTCGAGATTGTGCTTGGGTAACGGTAGTTGTTGCACGTTTTGTGGAGTAGATACAAAGATGGTTGATCACCTGTTCTTCTCCTGCGACATGCAAAGGAGATCTGGTCTTAGCTGGGCCTCAAATGGCTTGAACTTCTAACCAAGTCAGTTTTTGAGAATCCGTCATCGGGGCATGGTTTCATCCTAACTTTAATCTTTTATTGCTGATTGTGGTTGTTTGGGCTCTTTGGCTTGCACAAAATGGGATCATTTTCCATGCGGAGCATTTATATCTAGAAAATGTTCTTCATCATGCTAGGACTTTGCTCTTGAGTCGCGTCTTTTGTAACTTGTTTCTTTATCCCTTTAATAAATATGGGGAGACCACCTTAGCGTGTATCCCCCTTTTTTTGACTCAAAAATATAACAGGGCTAAGGGGTGTGAACTATGTAATTGTATAAGCTTTAACCTACACTCAAGGATATAATACAATATCTAACAGAAGCTTTTTGACCGATCATGTCAAAATGAGACTCATGCAGTTTGCCAAGCCTCATTGCTCAAATTAAGATTCCAAAGACCATCCCTCTATTAGAATAGCAAATGCAATTAACTATCTAATAAAAAGGGTGTGGAAGGTTGAGTAGATGACTTCTACTAGTGGAAGGTCACGCATCACAACTTTTTAACGGGACTTTCCAATTTCCAGCCAAACTGTTTTAAAGGGTGGTTTTCTTGGTGGTGATGAAAAGTCAATTGGGCTCTGATTTTGGCGGTGAATGAATATATTTTTTAATAATTTCCAAATGAATTATTGTTTGGATTTTTGGGCCTAGAATTGAGTGTTGAATTTAAGATTTTTTATTTGTCTATTAACTTCACAGTCCATCGTTCTTTTTGGAATATCTTCATAGTCACTTCTAAGACTTTCTAGTTTTCTTGTTAAATTTGTCGATTGTAATTTAGATGGTCCTGTAACTTGAATACTATTCTTACCATCTTGAAATATAAAATTATATGTTTCTTTTATACGATGAATTTGGCATTACAATATCACTTGCAATACACGTGATGCTAACTTTGAAGTCATTATATTTATACTTAATTAATTTTTTCATAATTGTTGATTGATGGATTTTAAAACCAAGCATGAAGTTTCTCATTTTGTTTCTATTTTTTATTTTGAAAGGCTTAAAAATAACCGTTAAAGATTAATGGTCTTCCAGACTTTGTTTGAAAACCGAATTAAAATACAATAACGATTCTTGCTCGTGAGATTCCCAATAACACGGGATATAAACAAGAACATTTTCCACATAGAGATGGCTATATCTAAAGACCATACGGTTCCTTTGCATCTTGATGGCTCAAATAAGGAAAGATGATAATGCATATTCTACATATTGCGAGTGTAACGCTTAAGAACCTTCCCTTTGACCCTTCCTGAAAGATGACCAAAATGTGTATTAAGAGTCTATCTCATATGTTAAACTCATATGCTACCATTTTTCCCTGCTCAATGACTGGATATGATCTTAATGAGGCACCAATTTTTTGGATAGGATGACACTCTTCATATATTTACTACCATAAATTGCCATTTTTTATGCTTATGCAACTGAAAAAGTCCTTGTCAACTGGCCCCACTCCGATCAATCCTTCCCACCCTATATACAACCTCAAGCTCGCAAGGAAGAGAGAAGTCTCAGTGATACTTAAAGTGTTGACTTAAAGCTGGTAAAGGAAATCTTTGGATCTAAATGTGAGAACCATTAGCAGATGTGGTTTATTCAAGCTTGTACAAGTGCAGTCAAACCTCTGAGGATAAATTAACAGTTGAGTGATGAATTGGATTCCGTTATTTTGTATTTTTTAATTGTCTTTATTATACAAATTGTTATTAATACACATATTCTTATATATTATATGGATTTTGACGTTCTCAATGTTACCATACTGAAATAAAAGTAAGATTTGAGTTCTAACCAAATATTAAGCATATTACTGGTAGTTTACTTTTGATAAATCAGATGGGAAAAATATCTTGAATCCTTGGTAAAAAAAGTGGCTGAATAATCGGCCGAATCGATGAGCTAATCGGGCCAACCATTCGGAGTCATATCGATTGACCAACTAGGCCTATTTGTAGGAGGCACCCCTCGATTAGTAGACCGACTAGTTGGCATATTCGACCGAGTTTTGCAAGCTTGGGTTTAATAACCCCAGCTATTGAGTGGAAAGCAATTGTCAGGTGCAACAACCATAATAACAATTTTCCCAACCCTCCAGCTCTTGATGACCTGAGCCAACTTGAAGCAAGTGTTTCCACTATCATAGAGTTTCCTTTTTAGCAACTCAATCACATCATGTACGATACACCCTCAGGTCCAATGTTCTTCCGATGGAACATTCTTTTGTGGATGTTGAAATATAATGTGGAAGCATAGTCAATAATCAAAATAATAAGAATGATACGTGGAACCCTACTCTGTGAGAAGGGGGATAAAACTACGGGAGAATGCCTCAAAAGGTCGGATTATATTGTGCATCTCTCAATGAATACAAGGGGTATGGGGTTTCTTATATAGCCCCGCAGACAAACTAGAGTTCCATTTATAGATGATTTGGGACTTAACAAGAGAATATGCTAATTGGATCCTGGAGAGATCTAACTACCCACCTTTTATATACTCTAACATTCCCCCTCAAGCCAGAGCTCAAACTGCAGCTTGCAAGTTCCAAGCATCTATCAACCCTCTTTAGTGTTGGACTCCAATCAACTATCCTTGCAACATCCTAGGGTATGCCCAAGTCATTAGTTAGTTCCTGCAGGGTATATGTCCGACGTCTGAGTAACACTGTCCCCATTCATAGTTAAAAATGGAATATGACTTCTGATGGCTTATAAAAGTCCTAAAGCTTCCCCAAAAGTTTCCAAGAGGACCTTGGTGACAACTGCCTCCTCACAATTCCTCTAGGAAGAAGATTGTATTCTTGGGAAGATGATATTAGTGCCATCTGCTAAGGAGCTGATCAGAAAACCCGTTCTAGAAAGTCCTGCAGCGCCTGCATACAAGATGTATCGTGCCAAATCTAATTTTTGTCTTATATGTCTTGCTTTTTAAGTTTGTTTCCTTTGATAACTTTAAATTAGTTTGATTGTCAAGGTTTGGCATGATTTTACATGTTAGGGATGAAAAAATGCGGTTTTGCAGCTAGCTCGATCATATACTTCTTCCTAGCTTATTTATATTCTATATCTCTTCTATCAAAAAATACTTTATTTCTTTCACACAACCTTAAATGAACAATTTTGTATGCTGCTGATGGATGTGTTTCTTTGTTAATCAGGGCCTTTTTTTATTTGCCGCAGAAAGAAAGGCAAGAAAAACCAACAGTTTTAGTGCTTCAAACACGTGGAAGATCTTTAGGCTAATTAAAATGTCAAAAGAGCTAAAGTTGTTGGCTGAATACCACAAGGGCAGAGTTGACTGCAGTGAAGTTCAAGTTCTGGCATTAGTTCCTGAATATCTATCTAAATGGTACTTTAGTGAAAAGGAGCTCGAAGTAAACTCCCCTTCCAGGATGGATGGAATTGATTGGAAGATGGAGAATGATATTAGGCAGTTGTATTGCTCATTCATTATAAAACTTGGCCAGGAGCTGCGTGTGTAAGTCACTCATTCAAGTATCATTATAATGGAGCATCCGTTTTCCTATATTATGCATTCACAGCATGCTTGCATTTCAGTTATATTTATTACTGTATCTAGTTTTCGAGTTCCTGGTGCTATTTTTTCCAATTTAAATCTCTAGAACGTTATAAATTTTAGTGAAATTATCCCTCACAGATGTCCTACAGTATTCCAAAACTTTTTGGAGTTTAACTTCATAAATTTTGCTTCTTTTAACATAGTGAACATCTGGTAAAAAATGACAACAATTTTATATTATACTTGTTAATACTGGTGATTTCTGAATGTATAAACGAAATTTGGACGCACAGGGAGGGAGGAACTTGGGGGTGACGAGAGGAGTGATGTTATATTTTAATTTAAATCTCTTGGGTCTTTTAGACATCCACTTAAATATGCCTTCTCATAAATAAAAAATGTCAAAACTTTCTCCCACTATAAGTAGAATCCCTTCTCATAAATATTCAACATTATTCCAAAACTTTTGGTGTTGAACATCATAAATTTGCATTTTTTACTCGTTAAAGAATTAATTATATATATACTATTGCTTTCGGGATGCAGTCCAAAATTTGCAAGGGTTCTTTGCATGATGGATGTATACGAGTAAAGAAGTTAGTCCAAAAGAAGTTGTAGATAGATAGTTGGAATATTGGCACTTTAATAGCAAATCGATGGAGATAGTAGATATGATGGAAAAAAGGAAGATTCAGATACTATATCTCCAAGAGACAAAATGGGTTGCGAAGAAAGCAATGGAGATCGATAAGACATGCCTTAGATTATAGTATTCATGTAAAGAGAAGGATATAAATGGTGTTGAAGAGGTTATTCATAAGGATTTGAATGATAGTGTGGTTGAGGGGCAAAGATCTGAGGATCGGATTATTTTGCTAAAATTGGTGTTTGGAGAAGAAATTCTGAATATCATCTCAGTTTATGCACCACAAGTTGGTTTAGAGGAAAGGATCAAATAAGATTTTTAAGAGTATTTGGATAATATCATGCAAAGAATCCCACAAAAGAGATGATTTACTTAGGTGAAGATCTTAATGGATATGTGTGAATAGAGGCTTCTGGGTATGCTAGTGTTCATGAAGGACATGGCTTCGTCGTTATAAATGAAGAGGGAAAAGTCATTCTGGATTATCTAACAACTTAGGACCTTTTCATAATGAACACTCTCTTCAAGAAGAGGGAGGAGCATTTAATTACTAATAAGAGTGTTTCAACTAAAACACAGGCATTGCTTTGCGATAAGGAGAAGAGATTGGTTGTGTTGTAAAGATTGCACATCGATCCCAGGAGAGAGCCTTGATATCTCAACATCACTTGCTTTTCATAGATGTGCAAATAAAAGAATTGATAAAGGAAATAACGGTTCCCAAGATTATTAAAACTAGATGATGGAATCTTCAATTAAAGAAATCAAGCTTTAATGAGAAAGTTTTAGAAGACTTATCTTGAGATTGTAACTGAAGTGCAAATGAGATATAGGAGTCGATAGCATCTTGTATTCGAAGGGTAGCCAAAGAGATGCTAAGTGAGTCTAAGGGATGAGATCCATGCCAAAAGGAGGCTTGGTGGTGGAGTAAAGGGTACAAGAGAGGCTTAAAACTAAAAGAGCTTGCTTTAAAGCCATGTATACAGATAAAATAGAGGAAACTGTCACAAAATACAAAATAGCGAAGAAAGAAGCAAAGAAGACTGTAAGTGAAGTTAAGACAAAGGCTTATGAAGTTTTATACAAAAATCCTGACTATAAGGAGGGCCAAAAGGGTATATTCAGATTGGACAAAGCAAGAGAAAGAAAGACCAAATATCTTTCTCAAGTGAGATGCATCATGGATGCGGAAGGGCATGTGCTTCTTACTCAGAAGGATATAAAGATTAGATGGAGACAATATTTCTATAAGTTTTTTTTATCAAGGAACGGAATAAAGAGATTACTTTAGGAGATCTAGCTAGTAGTGAAAGTTTTTTTTGAAAAGATAGTAGTGAAAGTTACCCGAATCGTGCAAGCTATAGATAAACATAAAGGAAGCAGATGATGCTTTGAAGGTTATGAAACATGGTTAGGATGTAGGATCTAATGACATTTCTATAGAAGTATGGAGAATTCTTAGGTGGACGTGGTTTGACATGACTCACAAATTTATTCAATATTATTTGATGACGCAAGAAAATGCCTAAAGAATGAAGGATAAGCATCGTGATACCTCTTTATAAGAACAAAGGAGACATTCAAAATTGTAGAATTATGAAGGTATCAAACTAATGAGTCATACTATGAAAATTTGGGAATGTGTGATCGAAAGAAGGTTGAGGTAAGTTTCCAAAGTTACAAAAAATCATTTCGGATTCATGCCAGGTCGCTCAACTATTGAAGTTATCCATTCGTTGAGGAGAACTATGGAGATTTATAGAGCTAAAAGGAAGAACCTCCATATGATTTTTATTGATTTGGAGAAGGCTTATTATTCAATCCCTCGGGAGATATTGCAGATAGTTTTAAAGAAAAGACGTGTGCATGTCCTATATATTAACCTTATAAAGGATATGCATGATGGGGCTTCATCTTGTGTAAGGATCCAGTCTGAGAAGACTGACTATTTTGGCATCAACATTGATCTGCATCAAGGTTCATCTTTGAGTCAGTTCCTTGTTACTTTGATTATGTTCGAGTTGACTAGTCACATTCAGAATGAGATACCATGGTGTATGTTGTTCGTCAATGATATTGTGTTGATTGATGAGATTAGAAATAGAGTAAATGAGAAGCTTGAGATTCGAAGACATGTCTTAGAGACTAAAGGATTTTATATAAGTAGGGTTAAGACTGACTATATGGAGTTTACATTTGATGGAAGCAATAGTGAAGGAATCGATGCGAAGATTGGAGACGATAACATTCATAAGAAAGATTCTTTTAGATACTTGGGATCTATTTTGCAACATGTTAGGGAAATCGATAGAGATATTACTCATAGAATAAATGCATGTTGGCTAAAGTGGGGATGTGTCTCTATTGTTCTATATGATAGGATCACTCCTGTGAAAATCAAAAGAAAGTATTACAAATAAACCACGAGACATGGTATGCTCGACGGATCTTAATGTTGTCTTGTGAACACAAACATGTACAGAGAATGACAATAGCAAATCTGAAAATACTAAGGTGGATGTGTAGTCATATACGAAAAGATCGTATTCTGAATCATGCGATCAAAAGGAAAGTCGGTGTAGCTTTGATAGAGGATAAGATGAGAAAAGGCCGCTTAAGATGACTTGACCATATGCAAAGGAGGAAGGCCCAAGAAGTGTTGGAATGAGATTATCTGAAGGGGTCTTAGTTATTTGGATCTAATCTCAAGAATGATCCAAGATAGATGTGAATGGCGGCAAAAAAATCCATGTAACCGACCCTACTTAATGTGGGAGAAGGCTTTGTTGTCGTTGTGATATACTTGGTTTTGCTAGTGATTTTTGAATGTGTGAATGAAATTTGGAAGCACAAGGAGGAACTTTTGAGCAGAGGAAGAACATGCTAACCCCCACGAGGAAAGAGAGTCGAGAAAAGGGAATGAAGGACTTCCGAAGTGAA
Source organism: Ottelia alismoides (assembly GCA_037367405.1). Lineage (NCBI taxonomy): Eukaryota > Viridiplantae > Streptophyta > Magnoliopsida > Alismatales > Hydrocharitaceae > Ottelia > Ottelia alismoides. The sequence continues at coordinate 258,603 of JAZKJV010001232.1, forward strand.
ATATACGAGTAAAGGAAAAGATTCTAAGCCCATAGTAATTATCATATTTCATCCATTCTTTAGACTATCCATCACAAATGAATGGTGCATGCAGAATATTTATTATATTTCCATCCATTGATTGTTATATCTAAAGATTCAACTCGAGGATATTAACAGCATGGGCAAAAGCATAAATACATGTGTTTTCTAGGAGGTACTCATTTAATTATAAAATAAGTAGAGGCATGAATATCGTTGTCCAAAGTTACACAATGGACAAAGTGTAAAAATCCCAAATATCTAATATTGCAAAGCTTAGACAAAAATATCACTCATCGGGTTATGAGTTTTTCAAGACAAGCAGAATTAGACATCATTATGACTTCAATTTGTTGTATTTTAATTCTTTTTAAATTTTTTTATTTTTTAAAACCGAGGGCCATAACATCTGGACATATTTTTAAGATGAAGTGTTGTATTTCAAATGAAGAGGTATGTCTTTTATATCACATTTGTTAACCAGGGATAGAATAGCTCTAGCTACAGAATCAGGGGTGGACTTGCTTCGTGCCTTTACCTCACTTGTTTACAGGTATATGTATTATTACAAACTTGTTGGGATTCGCTCTTCACTAAGAGCTAACTTGCACCTTGCTTGTAATCCATCTTGTTCTTGGTCAAAGACTTTGCTTGCTTATACAACACGAGGGAGACAAGGCCGACTGACGAACATGATAATACCCCTAGACTACCCACGAGAATATATATGGGCTTCCTCTCGAGGATCCTGGGGACTGAGTGTGCTTCCTCTATTTATCCCATGGCAAAAGAAAACTCCTGACTCTCACATGGGAAAAGCCCCCAAACTATTAACAACATCTATAATGACACATTCTATAAGCCTCAAGTCTTTTGTGGAAGAGAGACTGTTAAAAAAAGTAGGGAAGCTACATTTGATTGAATAAAATGTTTAGCTAATTTCTTACATCTAACCAAAAAACTCCATTCTTCTTCTCATTTTTCTATCTTCCCACTAGTTCTCAATCCACGAGTCAAATCATTAGATATAACAATCTTATTAATATCCTATCTCTCTTTTATTAGGTAGACCCAAACCCATCTGTTATGATAATCGTCAAAAACAACAAAATACTTGTGACCAATTACAACACGAACCGGACATGGTCCCCATATGTTACAGTGAACCAACACAAAAGGAACAGAACGATGATGCTCAACTCACGCAGGAAAAGATGTCGTATGATGTTTCACGAGCTAACAAGCTTTACATTGAAATGGCTTCAGTGGAGAAAGTTTGGGGAACATCATGGAAAGAGCTTTAGTAGATGGATGACCAAGACAGAGATGTCATATAAGGGGGTTAGAAGAGATCGATATAGTACCAACAAATGTAGAATCATTAGGAATGTCAAGATAGTAGAGTCCATCCTTTTCATTTCCCCTCTAAAAATTTGCATCCTTTGGATGTCCTGAAAATAGCAAAATAGATCATAAAAAATCACACGACAATGTACTTCAGTACACAACTTATGAACAGACAATAAGCTTAGGGGGAAATTTGGGGCACAATGAACCGCCATAAGACATAGTCTGAAAGAGAACTCCATGATCCCAACAACAGTAACCGGGGAATGAACCCTATTAGCTACTCGAACTGACTTCATGGTGGAAGAAGGTTGAGAAGATGTCAATAAACTACCTTCCCCTGTTAGATGAGCGAATGCACCTGAGTCGATGATACATGCCGAAGTATTAGATGTTGAAGTATTGGCAATGGTACCTGACAGAATGGCTAGATGAGTAGAAGTGGCATTATTGGATGGAGGATCAGAATGTTGTAACATCTCTGTAAACATATATTAGTGGAGCGACAGTCCTAGACCGGAGTTCTCGAAACCCTAACCCTATCATTACCCCCACCCGAGTGCCTCTCTCTCTCCGCCGCCGCTGGCACACACTTGTGCCCCTGCGCCTCCGCGCTCGCGTCTGCGCGCCCCTGCGCCTCTGCGCTCGCGCCTGCGGGTCCCTTGCGCCTCCGCGCCTGCGCGCCCTCGCGTTCGCGTCTGCGCGCCTGTGCCTGCGCACCATAGCGCTAGCGCGCCTGCGCTCCAGCGCCCTTCAGCGCGCACATTCGTGCCCTCCAGCGGGCACTTTAGTGTCCTGTGCGTGTGCCCTTGAATTACATCTCTAGAGCGCACACCGTCAACTAAATGGGTTTGGTTGCTTGAAGTCTACACATGCAACTAAACCCATCTATGTCCGTGTAGACGATCTTATCTTCAGTCTATCGCTCCAGTCCTCTGTTTCCAGTATGTCAGAAAGCAAGGCGGATATTCTATCTATAGGCGCCTTTCGTGGTCCAACGCATATCGTAAAGATGGACGGTACAAACTATGAACTGTGGGCGATGCAGTTCATGAGTATGATGAAGTCAACTGGTAAGAAGCACATTCTTACCGAAGAAGAGCCTGCTGAGAAGACTGGAGCCAATGCCTTATGGGAGGCAGATGATGCATACGTCAAAGTCTGGTTATCTGGAATCTTGGCGATCGAGATTGCCAATGATATTCTTCATCAGCCCACTGCTAAAGACATGTGGGATATTCTGGCAGCCACATACTCTCAAGCAAAGAATGAGACAAAGATTCTGCAACTCCAACATGACATATTCACCATTAAGCAGAATGGTCGCCCTCTACATTCACTCTACACTTCTCTGCGTGGGATGTTCGAGAAGTTGTACAGCTTTATGCCCCTGACAGCAACACCAGAGCAACAGAAGACCTACCGAAATACTACTATGGTAGGAGTTTTCCTTGCTGCCCTTGATCCAGAGTATGAGGCAGCACGATCTCATATCTTGACGGATTCTACTATTCCTCCTATGGAGGAAGCCTTTCACAGGTTGAGCCGGATCACTGTTACCTCTACGACCACGAATCAGACTGCTTCCGCTATGGCTGCCAACAGAGGTCGTGGAGGTCACCTTCATACTCGTGGCCGTGGTCCTCGTGGCAGAGGAGGCCGAGTACAGCCAACATGTACCTACTGCCACCGTACCGGACATACTAAAGACACATGCTACTCCAAGCATGGATTTCCTGCATCTGCACGAGTCGCTGAGCAGATAGAGCCTCCATCTGCTGCTTCTTTAGATCAACACTTTGATGACCTTGTTGCTCGTCTAAGGGGCATCATTCCTCCATCCGACCCAGCACATACTACTGAGAGTCAGCCTAACACTGTTGCATCCGCCTTTGCCTCTACCAGTGCATCAGGTAGAACACTTGCATTTTCTAGTAGTGGATCAGATACTCTAGCATGGATTATGGACTCTGGAGCCACACATCATCTATGTGGCGATCACAGTCTACTTATAGGATACAGACAAATCCCTCCAGGTCGAACAATGGTCATTGCTAATGGCACACATTCCCCAATTACTGGTCAGGGGGAGATTAGACTGACACCTTCTATGCAGCTGAAGAATGTGTTATATGCACCTGATTTTTCAATGAATTTGTTATCTATCAGCCAAATTACTAAGGATTTACAATGTCGGGCGATTTTTGATCCATCTTCTCTTGTTTTTCAGGACATCCTTACGGGCAACGTGATTGGTCGTGGCTATGAGCAAGGAGGCCTCTATCGTCTCAGTCAGCCTCCTTTTGCTGGAACCTCATCCTTACCTACTGGATCTATATCACCTCTGCTATGGCATCTGCGCTTTGGACATCTACCGCTTCAGAAGCTGCGTCGTGTGTTACCCCAGGGTCTACCTCACACATCTATCCAATGTGAGGCTTGTCAGTTGGGAAAGCATCATTGGTCTACCTTTCCCAGTCGTCAGTGTCGGAGTAGTACCTCCAAGTTTGAGTTATTTCACATTGATATCTGGGGTCCGAGTCGTGTTCCTGATCATCAGGGACATAGGTTTTATATAGTTATTGTGGATGATTTTTCTCGTGTGTCATGGGTGTTTTGTTAAAGAATAAATCTGAAGCACGGAATATTATTATCAATTTTCTTAATGAAATTCGTAATGTTTTCTCCACTTCTGTTAAAATTGTGAGAAGTGATAATGCCCTGGAATTATGTACTCATGTCCTAGCCAGTTATTTCTCATCCCATGGGATTATCCACCAGACATCCTGTGCCTATACCTTCCAACAGAATGGGATCGCTGAAAGAAAACATCGCCACTTACTAGATGTCACCAGGTCACTTCTTATACAGAGCAATGCTCCCTATTCTTACTGGGGTGATGCGGTTCTTACAGCGTGCTACCTAGTCAATCGTATGCCGTCATCCGTCATAGGTGACAAGATTCCTTTCACTCTTATCTTTCCTGGTAAAGATCTATTTTCCCCGACTCCTCGTGTGTTTGGTTCGGTTGCCTTTGTCCACCAATTGTCTCCCGGTACTGACAAGCTCTCTCCTAGGGCTGTCAAGTGTGTGTTTGTTGGGTACTCCAGAACTCAAAAGGGGTACAAGTGCTATGATCCATTGCGCAGACGGTATCTTGTTAGTGCATATGTTACATTTTTTGAATCCGAAATGTATTTTTCATCCTCAGGTGATCAACAACTACCTCCACTTACTACTGATGCCATCTATGTGACACCACCACCACCAGTACCACTACCATCACCACCAGCTCCTTTACCCCCTATTACTATCCCTGTTTCACCACTACCTTTTCATTATACCCGCATGCCTACTCCAACTCATGGTCAAGACTCATCACCTAGCTCGCCTAAGGTATGTTCTGAAGATATTACTCTTGATGGTGTTGGAAAAGAAAAGAGCCCACCCATGTGTTTAGTACCACATGGGGGAGCGGTCACTATTGGGTCTGTCTGTGGGGCTATATAAGGAGCCCCACACCCCCTGTACTCATTGAGAAAGTGAATAGAAAAACACGCCCCTTAGAGGGCTTCTCCCGTGGTTTCATCCCGCTCCTCATGGAGTAGGGTTCCACGTTAAATCCCGCTGTTCTTTCTTGTTCTTATTCTTTTTCCATGTTTTTGCTTCCGCTTCATATTTTATAACATGGTATCAGAGCGGGTCGATTCTCGAAGAATATCATTATGTTCTTTTTTTTCCGAGATTCGTTTTTTCATTGTTCATGATACAAGAGTCTGTTCTGTTTGTGAAGATTGTTCTGAGTTTTTTTTTTGGGTTCCGATTAAGAACCCTAATATCTGTTCATTGTCAGCCCACAACTCTCTATCGCATCTCAGGCCCAAGCAGCAGCGGCATCTGGCCTATGCGTTTAGGCTCATATCCCCCGACGTGCCTCCCTATTGTTCTCCAAGATCTCCAGATCTCCAGATCCCAGACTCCATGGCGGCGCCTCTAAGCAGCAAGCGGTGCAACCCCCCACCTTCATGATCCTCCTTGCGCGCCCTCCTCCAGAGTGGGAACCCAGGCGGCGCTCCCAACGCGCACGCCTACTCCGCTTCACCGCGCAGGCCCAGGCGGGGCCTCTCCGACAGCCCTGGCGCAGGTGGCGCACCCACGAGATACTTCTGGAACAGGGGCGTTAGGCGCCAACCCTACATCCGGCGAAACACCTCCAGAACATGTGATGAAGCTCCTGCGCGAGTCTCTTCCTCCACGCGCGTTCCCTGCCTGCTTCCTCCTGCACAACCCCACGCGCGGCTTCCAGCGATGATATGACACGGCGGAGCCCATGCCCTAGCGCCCAGGCGGTGCAGATCCAACATCTTCAGCGCACAGCCCACACATCTTCCCCACAGGCGATTCCAGTGCTCGGTGGTATCCTCCAGAAACCAGGCGGCGCATCTTCGAAGACCGAGGCGGGGCGATGCTAGCGGCACAACCGCCCCTCCGAGCCCCCACGTATCCTTCTCCAATCGATCGACGCAGATCCTGTGCGCCAGCAAGATAGACACGGGCGGCGGCGCTCCTGCTTTTTCCGCGCGCGCACCTTGCGGCGGATCCCCGCCGATCGACCCTCCAATGGTGCGTACCTTCCTCGCGGCGCGTGGAAGACCCGTGCTGCTCCCTTCGATCGATGCGACCCCCTTCAAATCAAAGAGCGGCGGCTTGCGCGACTCCCTCCAAGATCCTCCCACGAGCCCCTGCCTCCATCCTCTCTAAGCGGCGCCGCCTCCTGCAGTTCCCGATTCGGCGGCGCCCTGCGTGCGTTTTCCAGGGGCTGCAGGCGTATGCGAGAGAGGGTTCCTCATGTGGGAACCCTAGTTTATTTAAAAAAAAAGGCTATTTCATAGCCCACGTGGGCTTATCTGTTAAAAGAAATGAGGCTGCATTATTCCAGCCCAACATTGGGAAGAGTTGTAACAAAAAAAATTATAATATGCGGGAGTGGGATGCGGCCCAAATGGGCCTGCTATAAAAAAAAGAGAGTTGAATGGCCCTCTTGGGCGGTTGAAGCAAGTTAAAAAAAAATGAGAGAGAGGCAGTTATGTGCAAACAAAAAAAAAGAGAGAAAAAAAGGTGCGTATAAGGAAAAAAACCGTACGCAAAGATTTGCAAAAAAAAAAAACAAAAAAATTGAAAAAGGCCGCGTACAAAAAAAAGCCGTATGCAAATTTGCAAAGAGAAAAAAAGAAAAAAAAGAAAAAAGACGCGTACGAAATGAAATAGCCGTACGCATAAAAAATGTGATTCATATTTGCTTCTCCCAACTTGTCTATTATTTTCATTATTCTCACAAGTTTGGGAGAAAGGGGGAGTAAAAGCCATATGCATCCTACATCATTGACTGACAGACCAAACACTCCGGACTTCACAGAATATCAAGCCATCTTCATTGTGCATCGATCTTCGTCGTGGTGTCTTTATCCTCGACATCGACTCCGCACTGGATTTGTTTTGTTCAAGGCACGACAGAGACAAAGTCCGGTGACCCGCAGGCACGAGTGAGACAGAGATCCGTTGACCATGCAGGCACGACAGAGACAGTCCGGTGACCTTCCAGGCACGACAGAGATACGTTCCGGTGACCTGATATACCCGTCAGCAAGCGGGTTTGTCTACCAGTTGCGGATACATACGTTTATTGTGGTGATTTCAAGTGAAGATGGAATGATGTATATTTTTCTTTATTGTTGCAAGTTGCAGCTGTCCCAGCTACCAACTTGAGGGGGAGTGTTGGAAAAGAAAAGAGCCCACCCATGTGTTTAGTACCACATGGGGGAGCGGTCACTATTGGGTCTGTCTGTGGGGCTATATAAGGAGCCCCACACCCCCTGTACTCATTGAGAAAGTGCAATAGAAAAACACGCCCCTTAGAGGGCTTCTCCCGTGGTTTCATCCCGCTCCTCATGGAGTAGGGTTCCACGTTAAATCCCGATGTTCTTTCTTGTTCTTATTCTTTTTCCATGTTATAACAGATGGATCTAATGATGTTTCTGAGCAGGATGTGTTGCAGAGGGCAGATGAGGACACGACTGATTTAGATGTTCCTATTGCTATACGCAAATCGAAGAGGAGTTGCGCTACATATCCTTTAGCAGCTTCTGTGTCATTTGAACGACTATCTGGGGACTTCAAGAACTTTGTGGTGGCCTTGTCAGCTATAGATATTCCACAGAATTACCAAGACGCTGTTAAGGATAGTAGATGGCGTCTAGCAATGGAGGAAGAAATGACAGCTCTTCATTCTAGAGGAACTTGGAGTCTAGTTCCTATACCTGCAGATGTGTCCCCAGTGAGCTGCAAGTGGGTATTTACAGTCAAGCAGAATGTGGATGGCAGTATTGACAGATACAAGGCTCGCCTTGTTGCTCGTGGCTTTACACAGACATACAGGGTGGACTATCTTGATACATTCTCACCAGTAGCCCGTCATTCTACCCTACGGATCTTGCTGTCAGTTGTGGTTACTCGTGAGTGGCCACTATATCAGTTGGATGTGAAGAATGCGTTCCTATATGGTGACTTACAGGAGGAAGTCTACATGCAACAACCACCTGGTTTTGCTGTTGAGGGGGAGTGTTCCAAGGTGTGCAGACTTCAAAAGGCTATCTATGGCCTTAAGCAGAGGCCCAGAGCATGGATTCAGAAGCTCTCAGACCTCTTTGAAAAATAGGGATACAAACGCTCTAATGCTGATCATTCCTTGTTTATACAGAAGACTTCCAGAGGTATTATTGCAATCATGGTTTATGTAGATGACATCTTGATTACAGGAGATGATGCACAAGGGATAAAGAAGGCGAAAGAAATGCTGGGCAGCGAATTTGTTACTAAGGATCTTGGAGTCCTTAAATATTTTCTGGGGCTGGCATTTGCCAGAAATCCGTATGGGCTAGTAATGTCGCAGAGAAAATATGTTACGGATCTGTTGAGTGAGACATGAATGCTTGGGTGCCGGCCTGCTACAACACCAATGGACCCTAGCATGAAGCTATATGACGATGATACAGAGGAGGTGGACATGAGAAGATACAAAGAACTGGTGGAAAAATTATTGTATGTCACGATCACTAGGCCCGATATAGCCTTTGCAGTGAGTCGTGTGAGCCAGTTCATGGAGCAACCACGTCAGGTTCATATGGATGCTATACATATGATACTCAGGTATCTCAAATCATCTCCAGGTGCGGGTTTGCTATTTAAGAAAGGCAAGGTGACCTCTATCTCAGCATGTGCAGATGCAGACTATGCAGGTTGTCCCAAGGACAGGAAGTCCACCTCTGGGTTTGCAGTTTACATTGGAGATTCTCTAATCTCATGGAGGAGAAAGAAACAAACTGTGGTAGCCAGGTCTAGTGCTGAATCTGAATATAGGGCTATGGCTTAGGTTAGCACAGATATGATGTGGGTAAAGGCTGTGCTTACAGATCTATGTATAGAAGTCCCACTTCCTATGACCTTAGAATGTGACAATCAGGCAGCCTTGTTCATTGCAAACAATCCAGCATTCCATGAACGAACCAAGCACATTGAGGTTGATTGTCACTTCATACGTGAGATGATTCAGAAGGGATTCATTGCTACATCCCATGTTAGTTCAGAGAATCAAACTGCAGATATATTCACCAAGGCATTACTACGAGGCCCATTTCAGAAGTGTGCGTCCAAGCTGAGCATGATTGACATCTATGCTCCATCTTGAGGGGGAATGTAAACATATATTAGTTTACTTTGTATTTCTCTGTTATTTTTTCTTTTCTGTCGTATGCTTTATGTAATTTACCCATAGGCTACTCTCCTATATAAGAGAGCCTAGGGCTGATGGAATAAACACTTCTTCCATTTTTCCCAACATTGTCTTGTGCGTGAATACTCAGAAACTGAAAGTTGGAGAATCTGTCCAGTATTGTCTTGTGCAGGTGCCTCAGTGGTTGTGCTATCATAATCGTATGCTAAGTGAGCATGTGGTGGCATTCCAAACTTCGCCCAACACTTCTTCGAAGGGTGATTTGTTTTCTGATAGTGAATGCAAGGAATACTACTATGACCACGATCAGAACCACCTCTAGATGGACCACCCCTGTAGCTGAAGCGATCTCCTCATCTTGATGAGGCCATAAACATTGAGTTATCCACAACTTATGGAGGCTACGTGGAAACATTGGAATTCTCAATCTGCTGCAGACGTCCAAATATGACTTTGATGGACAAAAGTGTGTGATGTGAGGAAATGTTCCTTTACATTCTGGTATCGTGGTTGCTTGTCAGCAAGAAACCTGTACACGTGCCATTCTCCTCTCATTGTCAGATGTTTTGTACAACATGCCGGCTGGAATATTTCAAGTTCCTCGTACAATCCTGTAAGAAAATGATAATATTCCACCAACGTAAACTCGCCCTGTGATGTGGACTATATCTGTATGTAGATGTCAACCAGGCATGACTTGATCGTCTACTGTGAATATGTATGCACCAACTCCTCCCAGATCTCCTTAGTTGTCTTTTTGAACAGGAAAGCCACCCTGATTTGTGGCTCACTACACTATCTGTCAACCAATTTATGATCAGATAGTTGTATGTCTGTCAGAATTCATAATCCTTGTCATCTTCCTTCAAGGGTTCCTTTGTCAAAATGGAAATTTTCATACTGATGAATACCTTGAATGATCGAGACCAATGCATATAATTGTTAGTGCCCTTAAGTTTGATAGAGATACTATGCATCATCACATTGGATGTTGAAAAGAGGGTTTTTGTGTCGGTGTTAGGCGTAGTCATCACGGTCAAGGATTGATATACGCATGAAAGTTAGGGGATCTTCTAATCGCGCATGAAGTGTAGAGACATAGTCCTAAATTGGGGCTGGGTGTTCTTTAGGAGTCCTAAACACGGGCTGACATGGGGTTGGAGCGGTTTTGGCGGAGGGTTGCTGGAGCCCTGGTGTAGGGGTTGGAGCCGTGGCGGTGGTCTGAAACCACCTGGTGGAGGGCCGAAGAGGCCCTAGGCATTGCCGGCAAGGCCGTTGGTGTGGAGATGGGCTATAGTCCTAAGCGGCGCCGCACACAGTTGCTTAGTGCCACGCAAGACCTTGCGCGAAGCCCTAGTTGGAGAGAAGGGCCCACATAAGGGGGACGAAGATGCTTGTGGTTGCAGAGGGGAGACTTAGGTCAGAACGCCGGTCTAGGACCATTGCTCTGATACCATGTGGAGAATGATAGAGAATGGATTGTTTATTCCATAGGCTTTAGGGGCTCTTATATAGCGTGAAACTTGAAGGAGCAAAATCAAAGAATTACAATAGTATCCTCGAGGGGTTACGAAATAATAAAGTAGAATGACTAATTAATAATTCTAACAAGACGGTTGCAAAAAAAGGAAAGAGAGGAGAAAGAAGAAAAAATAAACGGAAGAAAGAAGAAGAGGAAGGAAGATGGGATGGATCTAAAAAATATTGGCTTTCTTTATGGTCTTCTCAGATTCTTTATTTTTTGTCTTACGGTAAAGCTTAATGTACTTTGATGACATGGTAAACCGCGTAAAATCGAGGAGTTTTACAGTTATTATGATGCAATTATGAAGAATGCAGGGTTTGAGTATCTTTACAAAATCATACCAGAGCATAAATGTAAAGTTTCCTTGTTTATTCATACACTACCATGATAAATGAACAGTGACATTATATGAATCAATGCCTTCCAAGAAAATACCCGTTCATTCAGAAATTCACCTCACATCCAAGCATTTCTGACCTTTGCTTTACCAAAAAAAAACAGAGTAAAAATGGAATAAATTTAAATTAGCGTTAAGTTTGTTTGTCATTTTAAAAAAAACACTTTCTTGCACCCGTAAATTCTCCTCGCTATTATCTTTATTTTCTTCAAATTAACCAGAGTTTTGGTTTTCCTTTGGAGAAACTTGCTAAAAGAACCAATCTGTAAATGATATAATTGTATATCATCATCAACCCCTGGTTTTTCTTCTTCGCAGTAACTGTATTATTTAATTTGCACCTAAGATTGCTTTACTAGTGATTTGTTTACCATATGTGTACTGAAACATAAGATGACTAATAAAATTAGCAAATTTTATCTTTTAGGCCTCAACTAACGATAGCGACTGCCATCATGTTCTGCCATCGATTCTACATGCGTCAGTCCCTTGCAAAAAATGATTGGCAGGTTAGCAGTCAGAATTCTCATATTCTCCACAGTCACGCTATCATTAAAAGAATTGGTGATCGCATTGGCATGGTTATGGGTTGTTTAATTTTTACTTTTGGTTGCAGTTTAATACTTGGTTGCATTAGCTATTGTTTATTTGAGTTTGAGGGTCTTATGCCCACAGTTAGTGGGCATAGTACCTTTACACGCAGCATTCTACAGGCTGTCCAACACAGGAAAAAAATCTGCAGCCAAGGCACTAGCTGTCATATCAAATCCCAAACTTAATGCTGCATAAATCGGATTTTTTTTAAATAATTATTAAAAAAACCGTAATTAATTAAATAAACACGAAGAAAAAAAATAAAAAAATAGGCACCGATCGGCACCTGAGGTGCCGATTTGGAGCGCCCCCTCCAAATCGGCACCTCAGGTGCCGATTTGGAGGGGATCTCCCAAATCGGCACCTCAGGTGCCGATTTGGGATGGGCATTTTACAAACCTCAACCCCTCATTGTAATTCAATTTCGGAATACTACAAATTATTATTATGTTCATTACATCTGAATAATTTAAAAATATTTTGAGGAATTATGTAAATAATTTTACAAAATAATATTCTAGAATTCTATCTATGTTCATTTGAGGAACTATGTAAATAATTGGATATCAATATTGGATATCAATATTTTCCTTCATCACAATAATTTTGATCTGTCAGTAGAGCTTCGTGGTCTCATCTTCTTCCCGATAACGTTATTGTAAAATGTTAAGTAAATCTCTATCTTTTTATTATATTCGTCAATATTGATACATACTTAGCATACTTATGATTGACATATCAACAAAATTATAGTAAATATGAAAAAATTGAGAGTTTGAACAACATCATTTACCATTGATATAGGTGAACTCAACAAGGTACAACTTGACATGAAATAATTTAAAAAAATTACAAGTATTTCATTACAATCATAAGAGAAGAAATACGAGTTTACAAATAATAAGAAAAAAATTTACAAAAACTTAAAGTTTCCATATCTTCATAAACCCCTTCAGACCTCCTCCTCCACCTCCTGCTCCACCTCCCTTGTCGTTTCCTTTCCCTCCATCTCCCAATTTTTTGTGAGTCTCCTCATGTGTTGTCTTCTTCTTCTTCTGCTTGGACATTTGTTCTGAATGCGTTGGAACGTGCCCTGGAGGATGCGGTCTAGCTGATGACTTCCGTGGCGGTTCGATTGTTTGTGATTCTGTGGCGGTTCGTACGCTTGTTGAATGGCGAGGTGGCTCTGATTGAGGAGGCTCAGTGGTCCTTACTCCGGGAGAAGGTCTTCGAGGCAGCTCCGGACGTTGTTGTGGTATCGTGGATATACCAAACAAGTGTCTATCAAAATCCGTTACCTCCATTTGCCGAACACTATCAAATATCTGCGACTGCAAATCTCCTGAACTATATTGGGTAGACGGTATGAGCTGAGAGGGACCAGAGTCAAATTGACTCGAAGGTCCCACAAGCAATGGTCCTACATGATTGAGACAATTTCATTGTTATAAGTATCACAAAATTTAAACGTAAATATTGAAATGAGTTCGTATATTGTATAATATATTTATACCTGAACCTCTAAATCCGGTTTCACCGATTTGAGACCCTCCAAAGCCATACTCGATATAGTTCATACCTGAAAGATGTTAATTACATTATATGTCACATAAATTTCTTGATAAATAAGAGGATAATGCAATATCATAAATTAAGTGCAATTTACCTGTAGATACGAATCCAGGTTGAATTGGTGGAACCTCCTGCCTGCTGTATCCCTGACTCGAAGGACCAGCAAATGATGATCCTGCAAATTGCGATTGACTGAAAGCTTCTCCATATCCTGCAAGAATGAGATATTCATCTTTTTAGAAAATAATAGATAAGATAAAAAATAGTTATTTTATTTAGTCATTTTATTACCTGAAGCTCCAAATCCGGTTTGGTCATATTGAGATGCGAGTCCTTGATGACCTGATGAGTACCCTTGCCCGTCATATCCCGCAGACGTCATTCCTGAGGTGCCAAATATTGACTCCTCCATTGTCTGACCTTGAGAAAATGCCCGCTCACCAAGTCCTGCTATATTTTATGAGGAGTTGTATTTATATGTCTAAAAATCGATATATGAATAAGAGTTGAGTATACATAAATAAATAACTAAAACCTGAAGTAGGAAACGTCGGTGGTGGTTGCGTCCCCTCCCCACCATATTCCGTGTACTCCCTTCCTGTACAATTTACAACATATAATTTTAGTTATTCACGATTTTAAGATAAAAAATTAGTTTACATTTGTAAGAAAGAAATCACAAAACCTGATGCTCCAGAAGTATGATGCTCCTGTGATGGCATGAATTGTTGATACTCATATTGATGGAAGGGATACATCAAGGAGAACATGTTGAGTGTTTCATCGAACATGTTAATTGTATTTTCGACTGTTGTCCTCATGTTGGTAGGTAAGTTCGTCGATCGTCTAAGTTGTTCCATACTGTTTCTTCCTTGTACAATTGTATCCACCTAATCCAATTACAAATATCGTAAGAATAATTTAAACGAATCTCAGTAGAATAAATATACTTCTTGAACATACCAGACGTCGTTCCATGGGTCCGTGTGGTCGGTAAGCTACTACAGGAGGAGGAATCTGTGTTTGGATCCATCTTCTGGTTATATTCCAATACCATTACATATAGATATCGGTATTGCATTCCGGGTGCTCATGAACAACTGCGGCTTCTCTGTCATCCCAACGATCCACGTACTGTCGATGTATAGTAGCCCAGTTAAGGATGTCCCCACTTCGGGTTTTGTTACGTCTAGATACAGCGTTTATCCTCTCCACGGAAAGAGGAATGTGCTGACGCATCCCAAATTGTCGCATTACACGATCAGGGAGGTGCATCACTACAAGATCGTAGCAAATAAGTGGAACTCGACTCATCCATACAGGTTGACCACTTCTGCAGATAGGATGCAGTTGTGATATCTCAACTTTAGCATATGGTGTCCAAATCATCTGTATTTTAGTAAAAAAATTAGATATTATGTTTTACAATAATTTAAAATTATTATGAGCATTAAAGTTTTTTACCTGATGAGGTTCTTGTGTATCGAGCTCGTTGCGATAGAATGCTAATGTTGCCGTATGCACGTTCTCTTTAAAGCTACGCACTCCTATCCACTTCAACGCTAATGAACCTCTAGTTATCTGAGCACCAGCACGTACTATCGGCCGTCCAATATGTACATGCTCCCATGCCCAAACCTGTAATTGAAAATATTAGAAGATGCAAATAAACCACGTTGAGACAAGTAGGGGTACTCTACATACTTGTAAAATTGAGAAAAACTCATATATCCTAGACGTGCCGATCTTTGCACCCCTATCGAGTTCTGAGTACATATGCGCCAAAGCAGCAGCACCCCAAGCCAGTTGAGCACATTCTTGCAGTTCACGTAAGTGTAATAGGTACCTAAAAAATTAATTAAACCTAAGAATACAGAAACAGTTAATAATGTAATACAGTCAATCATTAACGCATACCTTAGAGGCACCATATCCCCGCTGCTGTCTGCAAGTATACTACATCCTATATGATAAAAAATTAGAGCTCTAACCACACGGGTCGCTTGTTGTTCGTCATCAATACCGTCCAACGGATGTTCTGTCTTAAAGAAGACGTCGCGTATCCAAGACAACTTCACCTTTCCACTCTTTATCCGAGTGGGTACTACTCCTAACAAACTCATGCACTCTGCATCCCATCCACCAGGCGGAGAATCCGGACCACTTACAGGTAGACCATCAACTCTTAAACCACTAATTAATCCCATATCTTGAAGAGTAATAGTAGCCTCTCCTAAGCGTAGGTGAAATGTGTGTGTCTCGGGTCTCCATCTCTCCAGTAAGCTGGTCAATAATGATGGATCCATTTGGATTCTTCTCATGTTCACCACACATGAAAACCCCGACTCCTCTATTAATAGTTCTACTACGCCACTCTTCTTGTCAGAAATAGAGTTCAATAACTCATTATGCTCTACAAATCGAATCTGTAAAATATATCGAATAAAAAATAAGAAACAGTATTACCGAAATAGTAAATTTTAACAATTATAAAAAATGCTTACCGAACTAGTGGGTTGGGCTGATCGATGTTCATTCTTCATATACAATACTGAGGTATCTATTGGTCCAGGAAGCCTATCCATCTGTGCCATCTACAGTAATAAATACAAATGTCATGAAAAAATAACTATGAATATGTAAATAAAATGATATATTAACAATGAAATTAAATTACCCTTATAAATGCAAGTGTGCCTAAGTTCTGCGTGGACAACTTAATCTATTATGTCCTGGTTGCTTGCAGATTTTACATAATTTCGGTCGGACGCACACTTCGTCCATTTCATTTATAATTCTTCCCTCCACAGGCCTTCCGACATTTCTCTTTCCCATTTTTGGAGGTAACATAACAGTAGCATCTTCTTCTCCCCAATAACGTCTATCAGGTACGGGATGAAAGTAGAAGTTGTATGCCCGACGGTAGTAATCGCTGGAGAAGTACTGCGAACATAAATCGTAGTTATCTACATGAGTACGAGTATTTGCAGCTGCGGCAATAACATGTGGACATACGAAGTGTTTCATCTGCATAAACCCGCAGGTGCACTCACTTTCCCGGCCATTTAGATTGACTTCATGTGCAAATCCATCACGATCGCGGACTTGAAACTGAGTTAACGAAAATCTTTCAACGTGACATGCTCTTGCCTCCCTTGTTTGTTTCTCTAACAACTCTTCATATTTCTTAGTCAAATATGTAGTCATTCCTTCTGACTCCTCACGACGATCATTGAAATAGCCATTTATTCTAAGGAATACTGTTAGGATGAGAGAAATAATTGGCAAACCACGTGCTCCTCTAAAGGCTCCGTTAAAACTTTCAGATAAGTTGGTTGTCATATGACCATAACGATGTCCATCATCTAAACTTAATGCCCAATATCTCTGATCGCCATTATCCTGAGATACAATCCACTCGAAAGCACTTCTATCTAGAATGAAAATTTCACGCATCATGCTGTTGAACTTGTTCTGACATGGTTCCTGTCCAGCAGCGTAGAATCGACTTAGAACTGTACGATTTCTATGACCAGCTCTCTGCATGTTCGCACGCATGTGTCTAAGACAATGACGATGTGTGAATCCCTCTTCCGGTGGAAATAAACTACGTATAGTGTTCTGTAGACCAGGAAATCGATCACTTATAAAACAAATGTCCCGACGATCGATAATTTGTTTTAATAAATTCAAAAACCAGCCCCATGCCGAAATATTCTCGTTCTTTTCAGCAACTGCAAATGCCAACGAAAATAGGCCATTATTGACGTCAATTGCTGTGGCTACGTACATGTGACCAGCGTATCTCCCGTACAGATGTGTTCCGTCAATAGACAAAACAGGTCGACAAAATCTAAACGCTCTACGACACGCTGCAAACGCTACAAACACTCTCTGAAAGTGTATAGTGCTGTCGTTTTGGCCTTCTACTGTCTTGAACCACGTATATGTGCCAGGGTTATGTCGTTCTAAAGCACGAATGAATCTCCGGAGATCACGATATGAGTCAACCTCATTTCCATAAACCACATCCATTGCACGACGTCTAGCATTCCAAGCTGTCATGTAGTTGATTTCAGTTTTCAACTCCTCCTTTATCTTGTACATTATCGCTCCCGGGGTCATACTAACTTTTGCTTTAAAGGAAGATAAAATATACTGCGCTACAAAAACAGAAGTGCACTGGCGATGTTTCAATAAAAGGACTGGATTTCTGCATGTATGCTTTCCCCTGTATCCGGAAACATACCAATCTCCGCGAGATTTCCTCTCTGATGCATGCAAACGCCATCCACAGTTTTCATAGATACAAACAGCAGTGAAAATCTGCTTGTTTGATGCTTTGGGTTTATATTGCACATGATTTTCCATGCTCCATTTCTGTAAATCGTACTGTAAATCCCTTTTCGACTTATAACTCCTACCTAACCAATAACTTAGTCCGGAATCATCGGTGGATTCTGATTGACTCTCTACAAATACTACATCTTCTGCCTCTGCAATTTCATGATCGAAAACGTGAGGCAACTCCTCCATCGGTTCTTCAGCATCATCGTTATTAGCAGAATATGAGTTCCCCCTTTCCTCATTACCTACGTCTAGAACTAGCGAACCATATCCAAAATCATGACAAGTATTACCACCAATATTTTCTTCTAGTGTTTGCGTATCATTTTCAGACTCCTCATTTTCTTCGGATATTTCTGTCTCTAAATCATCTTCTACATTTACTTGTGATGGCCCTTCGATATCCTCAAACATGGTCTCATTTGTTGTTATTTAAATTTTTGTCAGTTTATATATAAATGGTGAAAATGTAATATAATTTGAATGTGAATAATTTTACCTCGAAGATGACGGCATATTTTCCATATTAAAGGGAGTAGCTTGTACGAAAAGATGGATAAATCTCACATCGACGATTGAACTCAACATTGCTAATGTTGATTCATCATCGTCAATCGGTACTGCAAAGAAAGTTGATCCCTCATACAACCACTTACAAGTTAATGTAAGTATATACTTGTCGAGCGGGAGATCAGTGACTTCGGAAACTCGAGACAGTAAGCCAATGTAAGTTAATTGCCATGGTAATGTAACCATCCGTTTCTTGCCCTCAATATATTCTACGTGGTCATCAGAGACATCAATCGATCCTCCCCAATATATTAATACATGAGCGGTGTTGGGGGCCATCTATACGAATAAAATAATGATTTAATTAGTTTAATTACACAAAATAATTACTTAATAATCGGATGTAACAATTACTTTAATTAACATTTCAGTCGGTTGTTATCTTTAATAATCAATAATTCAATTGATATACTAATCACTCAGAAATGGAATCCAAAAATTCGATCTTGGGGCCTCATCGGTGCTCACCACAGTGAGTCCTGCCAGCGCTGTATAGAGGCCCTCTCGGCGCTCGATTCCAAATCTAAATGACAGTAATTTTAACATGAATATGTGCACTTTTAAATCTAAATAAATGAAATGCTAATGTAATGTGTAATGTCCCCTATTTAATTAATTTCAATTTTTTTTATAATTATTACAAAAATCTCATAATAAAATGTCAACTGTCCTTAACTAATTTCAAATTTTTTAATTATTATTACAAAAATCTCCTAATAAAATGTCTACTGTCCCCTACTTACTTAATTTCGATTTAAATAACTATTACAAAAATGTCTTCATAAAATGTCTGATGTGAGTGACATTAAAAAAATCATATTACATTTACAATTACTATTGTCCAACATCATTAGATTACTTCATAGACAAATGATTTACCATTAAAAATACACAATAATTATTTTAAAATATGTTTTAACTAATCATCAATTTTGCACAACTAATTACTTGTTAAATTTAATAAAAAATCTTAAATAAAATTACCTGAAAGATGCGTGTCTTCTACAAGAAATGTTATCCAAAATATAATAATATAGTGTCCTCACTGATATAGCGTCCTCACTGATAAAACCCTGCAAAAAACGCAGAACAAAATCTACAAACAAAAATATCTTATTCTTACTTGAATAAGATTAGTCGATCGAGAGCAGCAATCGCACTTCAGAATACAGAATGAGGGAACCAGAGAGAATGAATGGGGAGATGATGAAGAAGGAGAAGGAGAGGGGGAAATTGTGAGGAGGATGGAATGAGGGGGGGCGTTTTATATAAGAAATGGGGAGGAGGGGACCGTTGGCAAATTTCCAACGGCCCTCTCCAAATCGGCACCTGAGGTGCCGATTTGGAGGGGGCGCCCCAAATCGGCACCTCAGGTGCCGATCTATGCCTATTTTTTTAATTTTTTTTTCTTCGTGTTTATTTAATTAATTACGGTTTTTTTAATAATTATTAAAAAAAAATCCCGCGTAAATCATAGATTAGCTGTAGTGTCTGTTTAGTTGTTTTTTCTTTTTAATATTCACTAAGCTTGGCTTTTCATCTGAAATGAGCATCATCTTTGCTGCTCTTCTATGCTGAACACACCATTTTTCCTTTGCAACATTTTTTCATTGTAGTTATAGAGGGAAATAAATATGTCCTGGATTAATATAATCAATTTCCACATTATTTTTATTATTTTTCTTATAGAAGTGTTTTTGTATCCCAGTGTTGCAAATTTGCAATAGCCAGCGACTAGGCCTTCAACTATGCAGAATGCACAATATTTGATGGAAATTCAAAGTGAACCTATGCTCAAAATTTTTGATTGAAATTCAACTTTGCGGAATGCAAAAATTCTGATTGAAATTCAGTGGTCAACTGCAACTGAATACACAATATTTGAGTGAAATTCAATTCATATTTTTATTTTTTTAAAGGAAAAAAGGTACGGCATCGTAATAGATGAGCACCCAAAAACTTTACATTAGCAAGTTTAAGTATTAAAGTTACAAAGACCAAGAATTTTGCTGTATCCTAGCTTGTTCTGATACAATATCCACGTAAAACTTTTTCCTCTTAAAAAATCATATCTTCTCGCAATCCAATTTGCCCAAAGAATGGCCTCTTCATGGATTTTCTCCACATAAAGACAGCCTGAGATGACCCTATTGAATCCTAGAAAGCTGAGGTATTCTCAATAGCCACCCCATCAAGATTGACATCTGACATCTGCCCAGATGTCTCTAGATGTGCCATAGGTTAGAATAGGTAAGCAATGTTTACCTGCTCAAAATAGCACTGGTAAAAGATGACCATATTCATACTTTTATCTTGATAACTACTGCCAATATACAACAACAACAAAAAAGCCTTTTCCCACAATTAAGTAGGGTCGGCTACATGGATTCTTCGCCTCTATTCAGATCAATCTTGGGTCAATCACGTGCTTATATCTACAAAACTAAGATCCATTCGTATGGTCTCTTTCCAATGCTTCTTGGGCCGTCCTTGCCCTCTCTTAGCCGGCTCAACATCCCAACACTCGCATCTCCTAACAGGTGCATCAGCTGATCTTCTTTGCAAATGTCCAAACCATCTTAAGAGGTTTTCTCACATCTTATCCTCGATCGGAACTATACCAACTTTCTTTCTGATTGCATCATTCCGATCTTTACGTGTGTGTCCACACATCCACCTTAGCATTTTCCTTTCTGCTACATTCATTCTCTGCACATGTTTATGGTTCACAGGCCAACATTCAGATCCATAAAGCATAGCAGGTCTCACGGCTGCTTTGTAGAGTTTTCCTTTAATTTTTAAAGGAATTTTCTTATCACAGAGAACAGCAAAGGCTCCTCTCCACTTTAGCCAGCCTGCATTTATTCTATTAGTAACATCTCCATCAATTTCCCCATCATATTGCAGAATAGATCCCAGATATCTAAAGGAACCTCTCTTCTGAATGTTATTGTCACCAATCTTCACCTCGATTTCTTCACCATTGCTTCCATCAAAGGTGCACTCGATATATTAGCATAATCCATATTAAACCCATATTAGTTATTTGAGTGCATTATTCTTTATTCAGTAGTCTATCCGAATGAATATTGAATTCCTGACTTTTGCAAAACTGGAATTTTCATGAGTATTCTTTTTATTTCTTTTGAAGCTGATTTCATTATCTACTTAAAGAATAATACCATCTACATAGATTAGCATAACTACAACCCCGCTGTCATCCTCGTACACAAAGAAAGAGTGATCAACAAATGAGAAATAAAGGCTAACATCATGAATCAATTTATTGCTTTTTAAATCAAGCTTTTGAACTATGCTTCGAGTCATAGATCGTGTTATGGAGCTTGAACACTTTGGAAAATTCCTCTTGAATCTCAAAATCAAGCGGTTGCTATACATGCAAACTTCCTCATGTCACGTGTAGATCTATAGAAGAAATCATTCTTGATGTTCAACCAGTGATGGACCACTGGAGGTTAAACACTCCTGCAACAAGAATGCATGTATTGAATAGACGAGCTACTCAAGAGATTATATTGAAGAAACCAACTCCATAGGTCGAAGAGAAGCTTTTTGCAATCAAGCGAGCCTTGTATCTTTCAACAGATCCATCGAAAATGTATTTGATGGTGAACACTCATTTGCATCGAACTATATCAGTTTTGGAAGGAGATTCAATCAACAACCATGTATGTTGACTATGTATTGCAGACATCTCATCCTTTTTAGAAAAACACCACTTTGGATGATGGAGAGCAATGCAACCAGGCTCCCGTAAATTTGCAAAAGGATGGCATCAGATGATGAAAGGTGACAACCTTGGTGAGAGGATGAGTGATGCATGGTCGCTTGCATTTAGGTAGTGCAAGATGCCGATGAGGGTTCATATCAAGCTCATGTTGAAGGGTAGACTCCCACGACAATTATGTTGGAGTATATGCATCACTTATGTAGATGGGTAATTGGATAATTCCAAGATCCAATTATCACATCCAGTGTTTAGTCTCACATCTACCAGTTGTGATGGGATGTGGAGACTCGGTGGGGGCTATATAAGAAGCCCCACACCTCCTGTAACAGATGAGAGAAACTTCAATAGAAGAATCAACCCTTTGAGGCGTTCTCCCGTTGTTTCATCTTGCTCCTTAGGTAGTAGGTTCCACATAAAATCCTAGTGTTCTTCATGTTCATATTTCTTTTTCTATGATTATGCTTCGAATTTCATATTTCTAACATGGTACAGAGCGGGTTCAATTCTTGATGATTTGTTCTTGAAGATTTATTTTTATATATTGTTCAAGATTTGATTGTCAGTTGTTCTTGCAGATTATTCTTATTTATTTTCTCGATCAAGTCCGAGAAGATTCCTAAGGTTCATTATGAAACCCTATTTTTGCAAGCAATATCCACGCTACAGATCTACGTGATTCCAACTTAGATTCTTCAATGACTCTTCCTCCGCTAAATCTGAAACTCCTAGGCCCTTGTTCTGAAGATCGTCATCGTTACGAAATTGCAACCCCACCAAATCCAAAGGCAAGCAACATGCATCACCACCACCTTCATTCAGCGGCTGCTCCTAAGACCTCTAGGCCATCAACTGGCGCCACCAAATCTGCGACGCAAAGCCTTCCATGCGGAGGTTTCCAAATCACGCCATGCATCTCCAGTTTTCTTCTCTCGCGCATGCGACACGATATCCATGGATACCCATCTTCAGCCTAGTCACAGGCAGCATGACTCCATGCTGAGGAGCAGCCTTCATCGCATCCTTTGCGCATTCTAGGACGTGGAGACACCATTCTCGCAGTCGTCGGGTGATGCCGCAACCCCCCTCTAGTCTTTCAGATTCTAAGCGGCACATCTCTCCCTCGTGTGCACCTCCTCCCTCACGCACACCTCCAGAATCCCCATGGCATCGATATAGATCTTGCTCGTCGATCTTGGACAAGCAATCCTCCACTACGCAGTGTTGCCTTTTTGTGTCGCCCGCCACTCCTTTGATATCCAAGGCAGTGGCCCCATCATGATGCTCCAACGACAATATCGTCGCCACTTCTCCAACAACAGAAGGCGACAACCACCTTCAAGCTCCAATGGAGGCGCCACCTCTCCTTCCCTTCCTCACGGGTCTCACAGACGATGCTAATCCAGCAGAGGATTCCCATCGAGGGAACCCTAACATCCTTGGTCGAGAGTTGGGTTCCCAGTAGGGAACCCTGAATATTTTTTGATGAGATTTGGTCCAATAGGCCCGCTGCTGCAACTTAAAAAAGGAAAGAAAGGCAAATAGGAGGAGGTGAGAGGTTTGGGCCCAATTGGGCCTTGTGTTTTTTTTAAAAAAGAAGAAAGCTGAAAAAATATATATCGAACGACTTATTTTTTAAAGGGGAGAGCTGTATTTGGGCCCAATTGGGCCGAGTTGTATTTGGGTCTATTATTTGAGCCAAGAAGATCTTGTTTAAAAAAAGATGCGTAAAAAACCTTATGCTTTTAAGAAAAGGGGAGTCGGCTATAAAAAAGGGAAAATAGCTGAGAAAAAAAGAAAGAAAAGTCGTAAAAAATGAAATGGCTCATAAAACAAATGAGAAGAAAACGCTGCAAAAAAATTGAGACCGGCTTATATTTTCCCCATTTTCTTGTCTTTTCCCAACTTTGTGGATGTCGTTTTGTTCCGACAAGTATGGGAGAAAGAGGGAATATGGTGTAGAGTTATAGGTCTGATTCATATTTTTATATTCTCCAGATTCCAGGCCAGCCATATTTCAGAATCTACAGGGATTTTCAGTTTCAGACTCGACATTCAGATTGATTTCGATTCTTCAGTTTGATTCGCACAAGTTTGCGATCATTATTTGTGTGGTCCCCATTTTTGTTTTTGGTCTCCGAGTTTTCATGTCATACATAGGGACACCAAAGTAGAGATCCCATTCTCTATGCCATGTAGGCTAGGGTTTTCATGTGGTTTCACAGGGACTCCAAAGTAGAGATCTCATTTTCTTAGCCAGTATGGGAGAGATCTAGTTCACCGACGAGGAGACTTTCAGACTCCATTCTCCAACGACTATGGACTCCAATGAGGATGCCTCTGTGGCTTTTTCAGTTCGACCCTTCAAAGATGGAGCAATTGTCCACATCATGCAGTCTTCTACATATGGCAGGCCAGAGTACTCCGACAAGGAGACTCTTTTCAGTTTATGTGACTTTCTGACAGGCGTAGTACATAGCACATGTTCTTCGACAAGGAGACCCAGTTCGACTCACACTTCAACTCGTTTGTTCCTCCTCACCTACACGACATGAGAAGCAACGTCCTCGACAGCAACCGACATTTGTGTTTGCATTGAGTTGATATTGTCTGTAATGTCTTGTATTGTGAGTTTGAGATTTCTTTCTGTTTGTCCAAGCTGAGCATTGCATGCTATCCAATTACCACATCCATTGTTTAGTCCCACATCTACCTGTTGTGGGATCTGGAGACTCTGTGAGGGCTATATAAGAAGCCCCACACTTCCTGTAACAGACGAGAGAAACTTCAATAGAAGAATCAACCGTTTGAGGTGTTCTCCCGTGGTTTCATCCCGCTCCTTAGAGAGTAGGGTTCCACGTAAAATCCCAGTGTTCTTCATGTTCTTATTTATTTTTCTCTGATTATGCTTCCGCATGTCATATTTCTAGCGACAATTATCCGGCTTTTGTCCTACGTATGACAATTGCTATCATCCAGAAGGGGACAATAGCAAACTTCGTGTAATTTTCAAACTCATGTTGAAGGGTAGAGACTCCTGCACCATGTCTACAAGGCCGAGGCAGTTAAAACAGAAGTTTAATGTACATTTTGCATAGTTGACCATGTGACAAAGAGATGTCTCAGACAGCTATACGCCTCCATTGTGAGCATCTCAGCTTATAAACATGACACACTCAGACTCATATTCCTTATAAAGCTCAACAATGAAATTGACCACCATGTATTACACAATAATCCCAGAGATAGAGGTGAAGGAGTTTAGCCTCAAAAGTGACCTTAGGAACAGAGAAGTCATGTCAAAAGAAACACCATCTTGATGGAGACGGGCAATAATGTGATCAATCTAAATAACCTTTTTTTATGGAAAAGAGGGTGATCTTCCGAGGTGGGAGTCACCGCAACATCTATTTCATTAAAAAGGTTAGGAGTACATTACCTTGAGACCCAAGAATTATAAAGCGTGTTACAATGAGATATAACATAATACAAGTAAAACATCTGGTTGTTCAATCTAAATAACCTTGTTGGCATTCTTCTCTTGGGAATTGGGATTGAGAGCACGTGTCACATAAAGTGTCCTACATCTCCTCATAGTAAGATGATTCATGATCTCCTCCATGATCGTCGGGATGGTACAAGACATAATCCATGATCATGCTGTTGTGTTATCTTTCTTCCATTATGCCAATTTTACATCATGATCCTCCTCTTCTGGTACTAGTGTTTTGAGGTTATTTTCTTTTTCCTGTCCTACTACTGAAAAGAACAATTGAGGACCGGTAGACTAGTTGGTATCATCTAACCTCATCACATCGAAGAATGGATGTGATTTAGAAGGTTGATATTGTCTCCAGAACAATAGCCCGAATCAGTCGTTAATGCCACAGGTAAAGAAGATGTAATAATACTGGTCACACATGTAAGGAGAGGTTTGGATTGAAGGAAGTTTAAGATTCCAACACCTCCCATGAGAAATCTAATTGATTAGTTAGAAGGGGGCGTCAAGTCCAGCAATCTGGATATTTATGGTCGTTGGAGAGTTGCTGCTGCTGGTTTGAAGTGATGGTACGGTCACCACAACCAGCAATATCCGCTCAAGGTCACCCCGACAGTATTGGAAATTTGGTACCACCTTAAGAAGGTTTTTGGTGAGAGCAACACCTTTTCCAAGTTCCAGTGACATCGTGGGTTGGAGGCAGAGCTGAAGGTGCTTTGCAAAAGATTGGGGCACGCGAAGGTATAGCTATGGTAGTTCTCATCGAAGTCACTCCATATTTGATGTTAGTACGAATAGATGCACAGCTGGACACGTACAAATTACCCTACGATGCTGCCAGGGGAGGCAATTTAGACTTCAGCAGTGGTCAAAAAGGGTATTTGGTGGCTTATTTGGTGAAGAGAAAGGAAGACCAATAATGTACACGACTTCTGCCTGCTGGTTTATGATTGGCGCTTTGATATCACATTTAGGAAGTGTGTTTATGAATCATCCAAGGAATCCTAGCCTTTCATATAGAGAGGTAAAGGGAAAATAACAAGGTTCTGCAAGTGAACCAAGCAATATAAAAATGTCCAATAATAGAGCACAAACTTGGAATGTTCAACATGACTTTTCTTGCTTTTACATGAATATATAGATAGAGCTTTGGTCTTCTTTATAGCATATAGACACAGTTGATAATGTGATTTATCGGAAAGTTCTCTGGTTGAGATTGGGTGCATTTCTATTTTAATATCTCTTGCGACCTTGGTGATGAAATGTGTTAGTACAAGGGTCTAATTTTATCGCATTTACTGTGGATGACTTTTAAGTATAGCTGTTCTATTCTTTGGGATGCCCCTCATGACTTTTTTATATTACACCACATACCTTTGTTACCTCTTACCTCTTCAGATATTAATATGTAAACACGAGTGAGTTAATGGGAGGTTAGGGAACTGATGTTATTTTTATCATGAAAAAGTGAAATATTGACTCCCTTTAAGTTTGGCAATGGCAATTCCTATTTTATTCATATGTTTTCTGATGGTGTGTCCGTGAAGCGGACAAGATTCCCTGTAGAAATGAGTTGTATGGGGAGCTTCTAGTCTTGGTTATAGTGGGCATTCCTCGTAACTTGGTGTGATGTTTGCAGATCTTTGGAAGATGTTAGATTGTGGATACTACTTTTTAGGTACGGATGACACTTTTTCGAATGGGGGTTTGTACGAATGAGCGCAATAACCTTTTCTGTAAGATTTTCTATTAGCCACAAATTAGCCTTAATCAGTGGGGGAAAGTGTCTGTTGTGCAAGCCCTTTTTCATTTTGAAAAGATAGGTTATAATGTAGCCAATTGTCACTCTCATATTCAAAGGAAAGACAGTGGTTGCGGCTTCTTAAAATTGGATGAAAGGCCATGGTTTTCTTTTCTTCATGCCCATTTGTACTTTGCAGTTTTGTCACGCTGATTATCGTCCCATCTAGGATTTTCTTCCAAGGGGGTGGAGTCTGACTTTCACTTTCCACTCTGATTGACATTTATATGGAGGCTCAATTGACTCAATAAATTTTTTGTTCTTAGTGATTGTCACCGCATTTGAATGCCTAGCCTTTCTTGAAGACACAAATTCTGTGTTTGTTGTATAGGAAGAAATTGGTTGCAAAAATCTATAGGTATAGGTCTCTTCCGTTCCTGAAACGGTGTTGTAGACGTGTGGTCTACATTGTGGACTGATTTCTGATACAACGCCTCTTTTTTTGGTGGAATTCTAGAATATGTTAATCATATGTTATCACTTTGTGGATGAAAGAGCACATACTTTAACCATGTTCTTTTGTGATGCATGTGATTTCTAAGAAGGCCAACTATCATTTGAGGCGCTATACTTTTATTATTAAATTTTTTATATGAAGTATTTTATCATCTTTAGCTTGGTGGTTGATTTTATATTGTAAGAGGACCACCTTCGATGGGTAATAATAGTTTTATCTCTAAAAAATATATAGAATGATTTTTTATGATTGTTGGAGTATATACGTCATATGTAAGATGGGTGAATGGATTATTCCAAGATCTATTTACCCCATCTAGTGTTTAGTCCCACATCTACCAGTGGTGGGACTTGGAGGGTCTGTGGAGGCTATATAAGAAGACTCAGAACCCCTGTATCCAGTGAGAAAGTGCAATGCATAAATCAACCGTTTGAGGCATTCTTTTGTGGTTTCATCCTGCTCCTGAGGGAGTAGGGTTCCACGTAAAATCTTGTGTTCTATATTTCTTTATCTTTATTTATGCTACGCTTCCGCATTTATATTTTCTAACATGGTATCAGGGCGGGTTCGATTCTCGGAGATCTGTTCTTGGAGATTTTTAATGTATTTTTCGACAAATCAATTTGATGAAAATTATTACATATGTTCGTGATTGAGATCAAGATTCAAATCTAGGGTCTCTTGAAAGCTTAATATTGTAGAAGGTTTAACTTCATCACGGTGGAAATTTTCTCTAGTTTGGGAGTAAGAAAATCAGGGTTTCGGGAACCCTAAAAGGATCACGACGCTAATCTTGGTGGCAGTCGTCACTAGACGTCGCATCTCATCATCGCCAGGCAGCGCCACTCCATGCGACGCTTTCCTCCAAGCCCTACTCGGGGGCAGTGACACCAAAATCCGAAAAAACCCTCTCTAGCATCGCACGATCTATCGGGCGATCTTACACAAGACTCCATCGTGCCCAGGCGACACCCTTTTCTCGGCGGCGAATACATCACCAGTTCGGCAACGGCCCTCGAGGTGTGTCACCATCTCCTCTTCAGGCGGAACCCCATGGTGCTCAGGAGCAGCTTTCAAGCCGTGGAGACATCCTCCAGGCGGCAGAGCCTCATCGATCTTAGGTTGATGAAACCTCCAGGCGAGGTCCTCTCCATGCACACGACCTCCTCCGTTCAAGTGCAGTGAGATCTCCTCCTCAGGCTCGCAGGCGACATAGATCAGAAAGAGGCGGTGGCATTCGATTGAGGAAGGATTTCCACATAGAGGAACGCTAAATAGGGTTGCGTAGATACATTTCAAGCCCAACAGCCTTGCTGCTACAGTTTTTTTTAAAAATGGAGAGTTTAGGACTAAGTTGGGCTGAATGTGGCCTTGCTGCTACAGTTTTTTTTAAAAATGGAGAGTTTAGGACTAAGTTGGGCTGAATGTTGCAGCAAATTTTTTTTAAAAAAATTCTGGTGCTGCAAATACTCAAGGCCCAATTTGTGATGTTAAAACAACAAAGGTAACGACAAAGGCAAGAGCCTAATTGGGTTGAAAAAAAGGGAGAAAGAGTTTATTATTGGGCCCAATTTGGGCCGAGTGAATTTGTTAAAAAAATGGTGCGTACAAAAAAACGTACGCAAAAAACAAAAAAAATTGCGAAAAGAAAGCAATTTTCTTGAAACGAAAAAAAAGGAATAGACGACTATTACAAAAAAACAAATAGCTGCAAAAAAATGAAAATGTGATTCATGTTTTCCCCTATTTTTTGTCTTCTCCCAAGTTCGTCGATACCATTGTTTTCTGACACGTATGGGAGAAAGGGGGAGTATTGTGTAGAGTCACAAGTCTGTTCCAGATTCAGATGATAGATTCTAGACCAGCCGGATTTCCAGACTCTACAGTTCAGATGATTCACACTCTGCAGACTGGTTCAGAATCCATGTTCGAGGCACTCCATCGTTGAGTGACACATTTCCTTCGAGTTCTCCAGAGAGAGACTCCTTTTCAGATGTGCACATGTTTGCCATCTTTTTGTGGTCCCCATCTTTTATTTTGGTCAGAGTTTTCATGTGTTCTATAGGGACTCCAGAGTAGAGATCCCATTCCCTATGCCATGTGGGCTAGGGTTTTCATGTGGTTTCACAGGGACTCCAGAGTAGAGATCCCATTCTCTAAGACAATATGGGAGAGATCCAGTTCTCCGACGATGAGATTTTTCAAACTCAATTCTCCAGCGTCCGTGGACTCCAACGAGGATGTTTTCATGGCTTTTCAGTTCGGCCCTTTCAGAGATGGAGCAGTTGTACGCATGTTGTGGCGGGCCAGAGTACTCTAACGAAGAGACTCATTTTCGATTGCAGTGATTCTGATAGGCGCAGTACAGAGCACATGCTCTCCGACGAGGAGATTCAGTTCGACTCACACTCCAGCTCATTCGTCCTCCTCACATGCATGATATGAGAAGCAACGCCCTCGACAGTAGCCGACAGTTGTGCGCGTTGAGTTGTATTGTCTGTAGTGTCTTGTATTGCGAGTTGAGATTTCTTTCTGTTTGTCCAAGCCGAGCATTGCATACTCTAGCTCAGTGTTCACGAAAGCGGCCCGTGCGGCCGCTTATGCGGCCGCATATGCGTATGCGGTGCCCTCAGCGCACCGCTTTCCTGAAGCCCCCCATTATGCGCCCTGTGCGCTTATGCGGGCCGCATATGCGGTCTGTGCGGCCGCATACCCATTATTTATTTATTTTTTTATTTTTTTATTTGTGCCATGTTTTGTTGTGTTATTTATGTCATGTTTTCCTTTTGCATGTATGCCAATCAAACATTCCATGACTATTTAAATCCATCGTTAAAGTAGTTGTACCGCGAGATTGAAGTAAACACGGAAGGAAGAAAAAGAATAATATACTAATAATTTAGCAAACTAATTTAGTCAACTAATAGTTATTATGAATGCAATATATTATATTAAAATTTGGTACTTTTGATGGAGGATCAATTATAAATATAACAACAGAGATAAATGACATTATATTCAACAATAGAGGCATTTTGTGCGCTAACTTTTTTATTTTGTTGATTGTTATCAATTATTTTGTGAGCTAACCTTTCTAGTGAAGTATTGATATTTGATTGATAGAGATTGTTTTGAACTCTATATGAAAGTTATTTTTTTAGATCTTATGTTGGACTACAATTATACATAAGTTTGGTTCTGTTATAGTCACTTTTGTATATATTTATTTATTTTTAAATAAAAAATTAGAAAACCGCATAGAACCGCGTATACCCCGCATATGCCCCCGCATACCGCTTAAGCGTTATTCAGTGACCTTTCCGAACGCATACGCATACCGCTTTCCTGAACCTTGCTCTAGCTTAAGGGGGGGTGTTGGACTATATGCGTCATATGTAAGATGGGTAAATTGATCCTTCCAAGATCCATTTACCCCATCTAGTGTTTAGTCCCACATCTACCAGTGGTGAGACTTGGAGGGTTTGTGGAGGCTATATAAGAAGCCGCAGACCCCCTGTATCCAGTGAGGAATTGCAATGCATAAATCATCTCTTTGAGGCATTCACCGTAGTTTCATCCCGCTCCTTAGGGAGTAGGGTTCCACGTAAAATCCCGTGTTCCATATTTCTTTATCTTTATTTCTGATACGCTTTCACATTTATATTTTCTAACAATGATAATAAAACGGGACTATTAACTTCGAGAAGCTATCCTACGCTGAGTAGTTTTCCAGCTGACTTTATGGTTAACCCCTTAGACAACAACAACAAAGTCTTTTCTCACATTAAGTAGGGTTGTCTACATGGATTCTTTGCCTCCATTAAGATCTATCTTGGGTCATTCTCAGGCTTAGATCCAAAGAACTTAAATAACTTTGCATAGTCTCATTACAACATTTCTTGGGCCTCCTCGCCCTCTCTTAGCCAGTTTAACATCCCAAAACTCGCTTATTCTAACTGATGCATTAGCCGACCTCCTTTGCAAATGGCAAAACCTTCTCAAGAGATTTTCTCTCATCTTATCCTCTATTAGAGCTACACCAATTTTCCTATTGATTGCATCATTCCAAATCCGATCTTTATGTGTATAACCATATATCCACCTTAGCAATTTCATTTCTGCTATTGTCATTCTCTACACATATATTTACGGTTCACAAGCCAAATTCAGATTTATAGAGCATATAGGGATGAACATTGGGTCAGGTCCACCTCAGCCCAACCTGGGCCTGTTTAAGGTGATCGGCATGTGGGTCGGGTCTAGGCTTGACTAAATTTGAGAAAACCAAGCCTAGGTCCAACATGGTAGTAATTGGGTGGGCCTGAGTTGGGCCCACTTAAATTTACATATTGATATTGTTCTTAGTCACAATATGGTATTCATAAACTCACATATGAAGTAGCTAAATTTGCCATCATATGCAGAGGTATAAGAAGTATAATAATGTATGAAAATATTTATTGAAAATTATCTCAGAACATGTTATCTCTACAGCTTTAATTACAACCTTGCAGGCAGGTTTTAGGCTAGTTTATAGGCACAATCACTCCAAAGAGGGAAAAAAACCGACTGAACAATAATTATATTATAAAATAAGAACTATGTCATGGGAACGATGTGATTAATCAGTTGAAGAATGTAGCACTGACTAGAATCTCATCACTGGAATCAGAACAAGATGAAAAACGGCTTTTGCTACTAGAGGTAGGTTTACTAAGAACCGAATCAGAATTCTCACGTGACAATAGCCAGCAGTCGGGGAATTGGGCGCAGGCCAGTTGTTTGACCTCCCTGAATCCTCTCTTTCTTCCTCATCATTAGCCAAATCATGTTCCAATGCTTGAAAGAATTGGGAATAAGAAGAATTTGAAATTCCAATTCAACATTCATAATTTTCGGTTCAGTATTACATTTACATACATGAAGTTGTTGCTTGAGTAGTTCATTCTGCAGTAGATCTTCATTATTTATTGCCACATAGGTATGCCTAATATAATATCCCTATATTTCCA
The DNA here is from genome assembly GCA_037367405.1 of Ottelia alismoides. Classification (NCBI taxonomy): domain Eukaryota; kingdom Viridiplantae; phylum Streptophyta; class Magnoliopsida; order Alismatales; family Hydrocharitaceae; genus Ottelia; species Ottelia alismoides. The sequence goes on from JAZKJV010001232.1 coordinate 291,282, forward strand.
AAAGTTCCTCATTTACAAATTGGCTCACAACAAAATTTCCGAGACTTAATAAGATGATGTGCAATTTAATCATATGTAATCAAGTTGTAGCAAAAGATAGATGAAATATATCAACGTCATCAGACTATATTAATAAAGGTTAAGCGCTTGTACTAAAGGTAAATGGATTTGGGCAAGGATCCACTTAACCCATATAAGGAGAGTGTATTCCCCTCTCCCCTAGTTTTCCTCTGATAGAGTGTGTAGAGATATATTTTATGTTACACTATTACGTTATTTATATTGTTTCATATTTTCTTTCTTCCTATAAACTCTTTATGTAATTTACCGACAGGATACTCTCTTATATAAGAGAACCTAGGGTCTACGGAATAAACTTCTTTCTCATTTTCCCCAACATGGTATTAGAGCGGCAGTCCTAGGATGGAGCTCTCGTACCCGAAACCCTAATCCCAGCCCCACCTTTCGACCTCTCCCTCTCCACACTGCCTCGCGGCTCTTGCCGCATCGCCTCGCAGCTACGCCACCTTGCGGTCCCTGTGCACGCAACCTCCGTAGCCCTCGTCCTTGCGGTCCCTGTGCACGCGCCATCGCATGTGAGCACACTATCGCCACACAGTTGCTGCGGTGCTGCCACGTAGCCCCTGTGCGCATGTGCACTCGCCTCTGCGCACGCCTGTGCCTGTGAGCCCCTGCATCCCTGTGCGTGCGTGTATCCCTGTGCTCCATCACACCTTGCGCGCTCATCCCCTCTTCCGCGAGGTGCATTCAACCTAATCTAGAGGCATCACTGTCCATCTCTTTTTCCATGTTGAGATTGGTTGCATGAGTCTACACATGCAATCAAATCTCTCTGTCACTGTAGACATGATCTTGTCTAGTCTACAACCCTAGTCTTTTCAAGCCGTCATGTTAGAAAACAAGGTCGATATTCCCTCCACAGGCATCTTCAGATGTTTTGCGCCTATAATCAAGATGGATGGGTCAAATTATGAACTGTGGGCTATGCAGTTCATGAGTATGATGAAGTCTATTGGTAAGAAACACATTCTTACCGAGGAAGAACCGGCTGAGAAGACTGGGTTAACGCCTCATGAGAAGCAGATGATGCATATGCCAAAGTATGGCTGTCAGGTACGTTGGCAATAGAGATTGCCAATGATACACTTCATCAGCCCACATCCAATGCGATGTGGGATATTCTTGCAACTACTTATTCACAAGCAAAGAATGAGACGAAGATTCCATAGCTTCAACATGTCTTCACTATCAAACAGAATGGACGGCCACTCCATTCTTTATATACATCCCTACGTGGGATGTTTGAGAAGTTGTATAGCTTTATGCCTCTCACGTCTACCCCTGAACAACATAAGGCTTGTAGGAATGCTACTATGGTTGGTGTATTCCTGGCAGCCCTTGATCTAGAGTACGAGACGACACGTTCCCAGATCTTGGCAGATTCTACTATTCCTCCTATGGAGGAAGCTTTCCGCAAACTCAGTCGTATTATTATTCCATCTTCTACTGCCAATCAGACATCCTCAGCAATGGCAACATCCAAAGGTCGCGGTGGCCCTCAGTTTCGTGGTCATGGATCTCTGGGCAGAGGGGGTCATGTTCGACAACAATGTACTTTTTGCCATCATTCTGGATATACTGAGGATACATGCTACTCCAAGCATGGATTCCCTGCTTCTGCACGAGCGGCTGAACAGATTGAACCTCCACCTGCTTCCTCTTTGGATCAACGTTTTGATGATCTTGTAGCTTGTTTAAGGGGTATCATACTTCCATCTGGTCTTGTGACACAATTGCTGGCTTCTGAAAGTCATTCTGATGTTGTTGCTTCAACCTCTTCCAGTACCTCAGGTAGTACTTATGCACTCACTAGCAGTAGTGGATCTGATACTATAGAGTGGATTATGGACTCAGGTACCACACATCATCTGTGTTGAGACAAGGGTCAACTTACAGCCTACAGACAGGTTCCTCCAGGATGCACTGTGGTTATTGCCGATGGGACACACTCCCCGATTACTGGTCAGGGGGAGATTAGCCTGACCCCCTCCATGCATCTAAAGAATGTGTTACATGCACCTGATTTCTCTATGAATTTGCTATCAATTAGCCAGATTACTTAGGATTTACATTGTCGAGCCATTTTTGATATATCATCTCTCATTTTTTAGGACATCCTTACGGATAATGTGATTGGGTGTGGCCGTGAGCAGGGTGGACTCTATCGCCTTGTTCGGACTCCATATGTCGGAATTTCCTCTCTACCTGCTGGACCTGTCTCACCATTTCTGTGGCACCTACGCTTTGGTCATCTACCGCTTTCGAAACTATGTCGTGTTCTACCCCAGATTTCACCTCACATGTCCTTTCAATGTAAGGCTTGTCAATTGGGAAAGCATCATCGGTCTACCTTTCCCAGTCGTCAGAGTCGGACCAATAGCTCCAGTTTTGAGTTGTTGCATGTCAACATTTGGGGTCCTAGTCATATCCCTGATCATCAGGGGCACATGTTTTATCTAGTCATTGTTGATTTTTCTCGTCTGTCTTGGGTCTTTTTATTAAAGAATAATCTGAAACTGAGAATGTTATAAAAAATCATACATCATTTCATTCTTCGGAAGAAATTTGCTCGAGACACGTGGAGTGTTCTTGAGAGCATGTAAGATCAAAGGAAGAAGGAATTGTGAATTTACCCATTGACTTGGGATATCTATAATCTTTGACAGGGGGTTTCTGTGTCTGCCTATTGCATTGCCTTGATGTCAAAATGGAAAGACCCTGATTATCATTCTGAATAATTGTGGAAGTGCATTATTAATCAAAAGATCTATTGGGATAGAGAATGGAATAACATGACCTTCATCTTCTTAGGTGGTCTCAACTCCGAATTCAAAAATGTAAGGAGCCACATATTGAATTATGTAACTTTTCCTAATATTTAGGATGTTTATCATCAGGTAGAGGCTGAGGAACAATGGAGATCTGTGATGGATAGTATGCCTCTGGTGCTTCTGGACATGGAACAATATGCACTTGTATCTCGTGAGGGTAGCGTTGGAAAGCAGAGCAGAAAATGTACCCATTGCAAGAAATCAGGTCATACTATTGATTAATGTTGGGATCTTCATCTTGAGCGGAAACTATCGAACGGGAAGTACAATCGAAGGTCCAAGAAAGTCACTGCAAGTGCATCTGAACATAGGGGTGGAGAAAGGAGAAAAATCACTTCTGACCAAATTCAGGACCTTCAGGTCTACCTCTCCATAATAAGCTCTCAAGGGGAGAACTCCGGTGAAGCTCCTAGTAACAACCATGCATTTGTTGTTGTTGCTCAGAAAAAAGGTAACAATGCTAGTAATGATGAGTCTAGAGAATGGATAATTGATAGTGGGGCCATTGATCATATGAGGGGCGATCCAAGAATATTTAGAGCATATAAGTTGGTTTTTGGAAAGAATCGTGTCGCTCTTACTGATGGATCACATGTTACTGTGACAGGAAAAGGGAGTGTCTTTCTCCTTGACAAATTCCTGATCCATGATACCCTTTGTGTGCATGACATGCCTCTTAGTCTTCTTTATATTAGCAAGATAACAAAAAAATTGAAGTGTGAAATATTTTTTTCTTCTGATCATTGCATATTATAAGGCTTGGTGGCATGGAAGAGGATCCGGATTTGTTTTTAAAGGCTTGTATCGTCTTCCTGTCAAAATGATTGAGGCCTAAACATATGTTATTCAAGTAAAACAAAGTGAGGAGTGTCAACAACTAGTTATGCAGTGGTATGAAAGATTAGGTCATCTCTCATTTAGTTCTCTTAAAGAGTTGTTTCCATCCTTTTTTAAAGATTTAAAAGTTGAGAACTTAGTTTGTCATGTTTGTATAAGAGCTAAGCACACCCGTGCTACTTAATCCAATTTCTGAAAGCATTGCTTTAGTTCACTCTGATGTTTGGGGTCCTTGTAATGTTTCTTCCGCTTGGTTATAAGTACTTCACTTTTATTGATGATTCTTCAAGAAGTACCTTTGTCTACCTTCTTCGTGATCATGGAGAAGTTGTTAACACTACAAACCTTTTTTTATTTTATTGAGAAACAATATGGAAAAATGATCAAGAGGTTCAGATCTGATAATGCTCGCGAGTATAAGATTAAACAATTGCAAGATTTTTTCAGCAGTAAAGGGATTGTTCATGAGACATCTTGTCCATATACACTTAAAAAATGGGGTTGTAGAAAGAAAAAAAACAAACACCTTTTGGAAGTTAGCAGTGCTTGGTTGTTCCAACGGAACCTTCCTAAAAGTTTTTGGGGGAGGTTGTGCTAATGAGTGCTTTCTTTATCAACCGGATGCCCTCAAAACAGTTGAACATGGCTACTCCATGTTCCATTGTTCAACCTGAGAGTAAGTCATTTCTCTTTCCTCCAAAAATCTTGGGATGCATTTGCTATTTTCCCAATTCTGCTTTTGATGCAAAGAAACTTGATGCATGTGCTATCAAAGATATTTGTTTAGGATACTCCCCTACTCAAAAAGGTTGCAAATGCTTCAATACTATAGATGGGAAAATGTATGTGACTAAAGATGTCACTTTTATTGAGCATGAATCTTATTTTCCTAGTCATTCCCTTTAGGGGGGAGTAGGTGTAATGATGAACGGAATGTCCAGGATATTCCCATGTTAGATTCATAGGAGGATTCTATAGGCCCTTTCAGTGAATCAACACATGTTGACAAGAAGACATGAATGGAAGTCCCGTTCTCCCTTTGACGTGAGAAGATCTGTATTAAGAAAGCTTAACAAGGGGTTTTGTTGTAGACTCAAAAAAGAGAAACCGATCCTAATCATATTTAATCCATGGATGATCCAAGTTCCTCAACTATCCTCGATGATTTGAACTCTAATATGGAGAGTGGTCTGGAGAGGGATGTCAATGACAATGGTGATGATAGGAGATTAGGAGTGTTGATGAGTTGATTAGCTTATACATGGATTCGATTGCTCAAAGGTATGGACGAGGGGAGATAAAGCACTCTTCGAGATATGCAGGATGTACCAAATACCCTATAAACAGATACATCTGTTACTACCAGCTTAGAAAAAATTATAACTGCTTTATCTCATCATTGTTTGATTCTGTGATTCCCAGGAATGTTACTAAAAGTAAAACTGATCTTAGATGGGTTCGTGCAATGTAGGAGGAAATGAAAGGTCCTTAAAAAATTGTACTTGGGATATTGTAGATATTCCATGGAGTGCGCATTTGCTGGTTCAAAGTGGTATAGAAAGATACAATGCTAGACTTGTTGCGAGGGAGTTCAGTCAAAAATATGGTATTGGTTATATGGAAACCTTGCTCTTGTGGCAAAATGAATGCGATGCGAGTTGTTCTCTCTCTCTCTCTGTTGTTAAAGGTTAGGAGCTTCATCAGATGAATGTGAAGAATGCCTTCCTGAATGGATATCTTCTAGAAGAGTTTTACATGCATATGCCACCTGGCCATGATGAGAGAGGAAAAGGTTGCAAGGTGAAGAAAATGTTATATGATTTGAAACATTCACCTAGAGCATGGTTCGAGAGGCTTAGGATTGTGATGCTCATATTGGGATATCACCAAAGTAATGGTGATTAAACTCTCTTTATCAAGAAGGGTGGAAGTAGAATTTCCCTTCTTATCACTGGGGATGAGGAGGAGATAGTTCACCTAAAAGATGAGTTGGTTACAACCTTTGATATAAATGATCTAAGAAATCTGAAGTATTTCCTAGCTATTGAGTTTGCAAGATCGAAGGAAAGTTTGGTTCTTTGCCAAAGGAAATATACCCTGAACATGTTAAAGGAAACGAGAACGCTGAGATGTAAATTTGTCCCTACGCCGATTGAAGGAAATCACAAACTGAGCATCGAGGATGGAAAGCAATTGGATGAAGATCTGAAGAATAGGTACCAGTATGGCGGGGAAGCTTATTTATCTCACATTAACCAGACCGGACAATTACTTATGTTGTTAACATGGTGAGTCAATTCATGCATGCTCCTACATATATTCACATGAAAGCTGTAGAGTATATCCTCTGCTACATAAAAAGGGATCCTGGAAAAGGGCTCATTTCACCAAAAGTGTAAAGATGGAGATTGAAGGATACACTGATGCGTTGGATGCATGGATACAAGAAGTTCTACAACCGGATATTGCATATTCTTGGAAGGTAATCTAGTGATTTGGAGAAGCAAACGTCAATCAACTTGTGCTACGTCTAGTGTTGAGGCAGAATACAGAGATGCTGCCATTGGGTTTACTGAGATGTTGTGGCTGAAATCTATCCTGATAGACATTGAGATAAATCTTGAGCTGCCTATGAAGTTATTTTGTGACAACAAAGATGTCATAAACTCTTCAACATTCATGTCCCTCATGATAGAATAGAGCAATATGGAAATCAATTATCACTTTATTAGAGAAAAGATTGACGGTAAGGATCTGGTATTGCCATATATAAAAATTGAAGATCAAGTAGCTAATGTTTTTACCAATGGTCTCCTCAAGCATGTTTTTGAAAAGAATGTAGGCAAGTTGGACATGCACAATTTATATGCCCAACTTAGGGGGAGTGTTAAGTGCTTGTACCAAAGGTAAATGGATCTTGGGTAGGATCCATTTACACATAAAAGGAGAGTGTATTTCCCTCTCCCTTAGCTTTTCTCTGATACAGTGAAAGGAAAAAGAAAGAAAAAATCCCTCTCTGCCAACGATAGTGAGGGGAGTTTGTCCTATGGTTTTTCCCTTCATCTTGAAGGGTTTTCACATAAAACTTTATTGTGTTTATGGGATTGTTTGCTAAGAATAAAAATAGTCACCTCTTGACATTTCATGTATTTGTTATACTCGATCTTAAGGTTATTTAAATTTTTTGATTTCTCCTTGAACATTTCCCTACAATAATATTGAACTAGGTTAACAGAACTGGAAAATTATATGATGTTGAGTGCATGTTCTTTATAATCAATTTCACATTCTTCGTGTTTTATTCCAAACATGTGGCAAAATTACAGAAACAAAGCAAGAAAGCATATGTCAAAATATGAGACAAGGGCAGGGAGGGTTGATGAAGGGAGGGACCTCAAGGGAAGAGGCAGGAGCGTCGGCGACCTCCTGGCTACTGGGATTACGGAGGCGAGCCGTGATCATCTAGGTGGTCGGAGGAGGGAGGCGGGTAACGGAGAGGGCTGGGTGGGGTCTGGGTAGTGGGCACGAGCGGAGATGAGCTTGATGTATTCTCCTCAAGTACGCTCTAATCTCCCTTTGCAATCGAGTCGAGCTCAAGCCAGTCCTCCATCGGGTGGTTGTGGGACGATACTCAAGCTTTAGGTTCAGGCCCATTGGATCCCAAGTCCATCACAAAAATTGAAATGGCCTAGAAATAGGGCCCCATCCCGCCCATTGGAAGGTCGAGCTTGAGTCTGGACTAGGCTTCAGCATGTTAGGCATTGGGTTGGGCCAAGCCGGCCATACCCATGCTCAATCCCTAAGCATAACAAGTCTCATGGTTGCTTTGTAAAACTTTCCAGTGATTTTCAAAGATATTTTCTAATCACATAGAACAATAGAGGCTCCTCTCTACTTTAACCAACCTATATTTATTCTAAGATTTTTATTAGTTGCGCCCTCTAAGATATTGCAATATCAGTTATGCCCCTCCCATTTTTGGAATATCGGTTGTGCCCCTGGACTTCTTGTTGATCTATCACTTGTGCCCCTCGTAATGGTTGTCGTCCATCCTAACACAAACAGACATTAACTTTGAGGACGCAAGGGAAATTAAATTTAAAAAAAATAGCTGAAAGGTTTTTCCTCCCCCTCTCCCTCCTCCCCATCCTCCTCCTCTATGCGAGCCTCCTTCTCTTCCTCCCCCTCCTCTATCCCAGTCTCCTCCCTTTCCTCCTCCACCCCCATCCTCCTCCCTCTCCTCCATCTCCTTCTCCTCCGCCCCCAGCCTCCTCCTCCCCCTGCAGCCTCCACCTCCTCCCCTTCCTCCTCTTTCGCCCAAGCCTCCCCATCCTCTGCCCTCAACCTCCTCTTCTCCCTCCTCCTCTGCCCCCAACCTCCTCCTCCCCCTCCCCCTCCCCCTCCCCCTCCTCTTCTCCGCCACAAACTCCTCCTTCTCTAGTTTACCCTCCTCCACCTCCTCTGCCTCTGTGTTCCTCCACTACCCCCTGCTCCTCCTCTACCTCCTTGCCTCTCTGTTACCCCATGCTCCTCCTACGCCCCCTCCTCCTCCTCCGCCCTCCTCCCCCTCCTCCAACGTCTCTTTCTCCTTCGGCCCCATTCTCTAGTGCCTCCCTCCTCCAATGCCCCCTCCTCCACCACCCATGCTCCTCCTCCGCCCTCGGCTTCTCCAACGCAACCATCACTCCACGATGATGTCGCCCTTCGACATCGAAGCCATAAAGACTCCTCGTCAGTCTGTCGCATGCAACCGACCCACCGGTGATAGTTCGACCCCCATTTGTAGCTGAATTTGATGAAGTTCCGTGCATCGGTGAGGATAACGAATGAGGAAGTCGAAGGTCGCGTGCGGCGGAGAAGGATGTGTTGGAGGAGGAGGATGGGTGGGGAATTGTTTGGACAATTATGCCTCTCTTAACATCATCAGGGTTTGAAAAAAGTGTGGTTAAGTTTAACTTATTGACGACTAAAGTAATAGAAGGGTACAAGTGACTGAACAACAAGAAGTCAAAGGCACAACTGATATTCCAAAAAAAGGGGAGGGGCATAACATATATTGCAATATTTCATAGGGGCACAACGGATAAAACTATTTTATTATTTGAGTAGCATCTCCATTGATTTCCCCATCACATCCCAAGTATCTAAAAGAATCTTTCTTCTAAATGTTATCGTCATCAATATTCATCTCGATTCCTTCACCATTGCTTCCATCAAATGTGCACTCTTTATATTCAGTCTTAGGCTTACTTATACAAAACCATCAGTCTTACCCCTTAGAATTATACGTTTAGGGGGTAATTTTAGGGTTATCTTTTATATTTAATCAAATGAACTTCTAGATATGCACATGCAAACTGTGCCAATAACACATTTATCCCTACTTATTTCATATTTATAAATGTTTATATTTACTTTTATTCTTCTATATCTATCTTAAGTTAATCTCTATGGGTAAACTTTTAAATGTAATGGTTAAAGTAGTAAAATGCATGATAATAAATTCACAAAATGATCTTTAAATTATATGATATTTGTTTTTTATCCTTCTTGACAATGACCATCTTGAGACACAACTTACGATGGACATAGCTAGTGGTGAGGTGTGGAGCTTTCCGGGGGGACACCCTCAGGAATGTCCAAGACGAGGAAGGAGGTTGGGGTTGTGCATGTCTATATCCTCTTATTGTACTAAATCCCAAAGGCATGATGTTAGTTCTCAGCTTCTACTTCATTTGCTTCACAAGCAATGTCCCAGAGGGTCTATAATTGACCAAACTCCCAACGATCACGCCATTGCATTGCATTGAGTCCAAGGTGATAGTCATCAATTATGACTATGTGCCATAGTTTACCTCCATGTTACATAGACCATGACTACGATCTTGGATACGATTCTCCCTCAAGATAATGGTGCCTATGTTCTCATCGTTGAGCACCATGATGACGAACAACAAGGGCTTGTGCATGATGAGTATATAGGACATGAAGGGCATGTCCTTGACAATGAGCGGTCGAGTTTTGTTGTAGTGACGACACAATCGTGACATATACCCATCAGGGAGGAGCTCACTTAAGGGGAACCCCATGGACGTCATGGATAAGGGAGGAGGGTAGGAAGGAGGTAGAGGTGAAGGATGAGGAAGCGAGAGTCAGGGAGGACTGTAAGGAGGCACAAGTGGAGGATAGGGAGGAGAGTGCTCCCACCATTTTCCCAAGCATGGTTATCCCCATCGTCTCCTCTCTTCCAACCCCCTTTCCCTCTTCTTCTCAATATGTATAATTGGGCTCCATACTGACACCATCGAGGCAACAAAACCACCTAAAACCGCCACAAGATGAGAACAATAACATCTCTCTACCACCACTCTCCTCTTATCCTCACCACTTCCTCCCCTTTATGTAGTTCATCTCAAAGAGCAAGAAGTTTTGCGTTGTCCTCGTGGATTTTAAATGCAGTTGCCCTTAAGGAAGTCGATGAGAACTTCAAGCATTGTGTCACCTACATGTATCTCATGAATTTCAACAGTGGTTCTGAATTCTTTAGGTCTGCTGCGAAAGTTATGCTACGATGTTAGGATGAGATCATGTCCTCTAATATTGTCCCCCTTTGCTACACCGCCAATTTCCTTAAGATAATTGACAACGATGACGATACACTCTCTCGTGAAAAACTTGTTCGTTGTAGAGACTACCTCAGCCAGTACATCCTGTGCAGCTTCAAGAGCTCGTGCATCCTTTGGACCATCAACTTGTCACTATCAGTGTTGTAGTTGATGTCTTGGGGACTAGGCAATGGCTCATCAATGCCACTACCGCAAAAGAGGCAAGATATCATAGAAGTTGGCCACATCTACCCCATCCCCCTCTTCAACCTTCTCCCTGACTTCTCGAACATCGTAGTCCTTGTCACCAGCCTTGTCACCCTTGTTGGTGTCTGCCACCACCATCAAGGAGGGAACTGGGGATGTAATTTATTTTGCGTAGATGAGCTTTTATAAATATATTTATTTCATTTTTGTCCTTTGATTGGTAGCACTTAATAATTTGAATTATGGATGAAGTCTAGTGATTTGAGATTGATCTTGGATAGAATAGAGGGAAGATTACGGGGGTAGAGGTGGTCATGCTCTCTCGGGGCAAAGTTGATGTTTCTGAAACATGTTCTCTCAGCTATCCCTATTTTCTTTTGCTCCACAAGATTACTGTCAGTTGTGGTGCACACCAAAATTGAGGTTCTACTGAGACGTTTCTTCTGGTCTGATGGAAGGCAGGAGAAGAGAGGGTTCCATTTGGTCTATTAGGGCAAAGCTACAAAGGCGAAGAGGAAGGGAGGTCTAGGGGTGTTGCGGGTGGAAGAAATGAGTAAGGCATTCATGGCGAAATGGGTGATACAACTATGGGGAAATTCAGAGGATCTGGTATGCCGACTCCTGAGGGAAATCTATGGGAATTCCATGTCATTGGAGGCCATCTAGGGGCATGCTTTGTCCTCGTTATGGCAAGGTATTACTAGAATCCTTCAAGAGATGGCCGTCAAGGTACGACCGGTTTTAGGAGATGGAGAGAAGTTTTTGGCTCGATGACTAGATTGGTGATGGGGCCCTAGGGGAGTGTTTCCCGCACCTCTTGGGTCTGGCTCCTAACGAAGACGGTTTAGTTCGTCAGATGTAAGAGCAGGGAACGTGGTCTCTTGTGTTCACTTCAGAGTTGTTGGATCAGAGACTAGATGTTCTTCTAAGATTACAGAGAGAGTTTGACACATTCGGAGGGAACGTCAACAGGCAGGGATCACTTTGTGCGGGGAGAGAGGAGATTCATAATTAAGAAGCATACCACTTCTTTGTGGAGGATAAGAATATGGTGCAGGATGAAGTGAGAATCGAAAGGATTGATCTGGAGGAGCAAAGTGTCGAACAAAGTCAAGTTATTTTTATGGTTGTTCAGACTTGGTAGGATCCTTACCAAGAGCTGCCAAGAACAGTTGCTATGTATTGAGGACTGTACTTGCGACAGGTGCAAGATGGCGGTGGAAGAAGTGATGCCGGAGTGCAACAATGATCATGAGGACATTTATTATGCCTTTGCAATTTTGTGGGCAATTTGGTGCGGTGGAAATGCGGCCATCTTCGGAGGTCAATTTTTTACTTGGAAAATGTACTTGAGCATTGTATGGCATTTTGTATGTCATTGCGAGTGTAACATGATGTAACCGCTCTTTATTTCTTTTAATTAATTTAAGTCATGGTGGATCCCATCTTGGGATACCAGCCTTTCTCTTTCCAAAAAAAATATGGATGTTCATGACAGGGCCACATATTTGTGTGTTTTATAAGGGATGTGTAAATTTGAAATAGTTAGGAGCACAAATGTTATTGGAATTTGCAGGCTTATAACGTGAATATCCCTTTTCTTCAAAAATAGCGTAAAACCCCATGTTTAAAAGAAAATTCCTTTTTAGACTTGCTATAGAATATTTTCAAATAGTGAACTAAAACAAGTTGCTCCAGCTTAGTACTTGTGTTACATAAAGAAGATATATTTGGCTACCATCATTTTTTTTTCCTTGTTGAAAGTTGAAGTAGTTAATTTTGAACGAGGAGTATATTTGAAGAATTCGAAAGTTTCTTTGCCACATTTGATCATGCATCTAAATTATCTTCATTTATTTTGCACTTTGAAAGGACATCTAGGGTTTACTGCTATATCCATTTTGTGACCTACATGTTATAATTAGGGATACAAAATAAGTTTCTATTAATATATGTCTCATCTGTCTAATCACTAATTTAAAAGGCATTAAATAGGTGCAGAAATCAAATTTCAACGTCTGGAGGTTCAGGTTAAACATGTGTTTGTCCACTTTAAGTTTTGATACATTTAACAAATACATCATGTTTGACATTTATCCATTTTTTCCTTTTTGACAAGACTTATTTGTCCCTTTTTTCAAAAAAAATGGAAAACATTGTGCCATTTGAGTATTATTTATATATGAAAGTTACTTAAGTTTTCATCTTTTTTTAGCAGATGTCTTCTTGAACTATATACCTTGTATTGGGTTAGTTCAGGGTCAACTTGTGTAGCATCCTTCGATGGTTTGGCTGTTATCGGATGACTATGTTGTTCCATCTTATATCAAAATCAAGTTTTCCCACTTTAAGTTGTGAAAGGCATGGTTTTGGTGGATATCCTATGCAAGTTCATTTCGTTGTGGCACAAGAAAGGCATCTGCAACCTAATATGTCCACTATATTAACATATTGGATGTAAGTGATCTCACGGCTTCTATTATTCTCTATATATAAATGCTTAATACTATCATTAATTATCACTATACCTTACGATTGAATCATCTATAGAAATAGAGGAATTAGAGCTCTTTTGCTAATTATCATGACCTCTAAGCCCTCTGAAGGTCCTTCTGTTAAATTGCTTCACATACTTTTGCTACACCCTTCTTCTATTTTCAGAGAATATCTATTATATACCATTCCAGCAAATTTTTTGACTGTGAATTATGTATATGCATCTGTTATTTTTCTTAATGCATCTGTTTTGTCAGACTGTTGCAACAGCGTGCATGTTTCTTGCTGCAAAATCAGAGGAGACTCCTTGCTTCCTGGATAAGGTGGTTGTTTTGGCGTATCGATTAGTTTGTGAGAAAGATCTTGTTGCTGCACAAAGAATTCAATCAAAGGTAGATTAAAATCAACTGAAATTTCATTAGCATTTTAAAAAAAATCAGAACACATGAAGTTAGTTTAGGAGTTACCATTAAATACAATTGCCGAAGTATATCTTTTGTTATTCAGGCAGTTTTTGCAAAGCAAAAAGAGCTAATCTGGACTGGAGAGAGACTCCTCCTATCAACAATTGCATATGACTTAAATATTCAACACCCTTACAAACCACTGGTGTCTGCTATGAAGAGGTTTGGTTTACCTAGAGAAGTGGTGAAGGTAGCATGGAATTTTGTGAATGATTGGTGAGTGTGTATATTTGTTGAGTTTCTTATTGTAACCTAAATATGTTTCACAGTTTTGTTTTTTGGTTTTCTTTTAATTATTTTTATTTTCATTCCTCAGGCTGCAAACAACTCTATGCTTGCAGTACAAGCCTCATTATATTGCAGCTGGTTCCCTTTATCTTGCTGCAAAATTAAACAATCTGAAAATTAAATGTTGGTGGCAGGCATTTGAGGTGGCTCCTTCAGTTTTGGAAGGTTTGGAAATTTAATTTTATGCTGGCCTGCTATTTTACCTTTAAAAAAAATTTATACTTAATTCCAAAATTTTTATTCATCAATTTGTCCGGCAGAGGCAATTCAGAAGATGGTGGAGATGTTAGGCAACAAGAGAGTTTCTGCTGTGGCACCTAATATTTCTTTGAAAACTGGTGAACCGCCATCCAAAGAAACAGTGCAATCTCTAGAAGCGGATACAAGCAGTCCAGAATCATGTATTGCAAGTCAGGCCGGTTCTTCAGATTCCTCCAGCCCTGTTTTTATTGAACTGACGAGAGTTGGGGAGCAGATGGGTGACCAAAACAATGGCTGCGGTGGTACTCCATCAGTCAAAAATATATCTACACAAGAAAAACCACTGCTAGAGCACCCGAAGAAGAATTCAGAGCATCTGCGATGTGTCATTCATGGAATTGAAGATCCCCGAGGAACGAATGGAGGTGGAGATCCATGGGGAAGGAATGGTGGCGAAGAGCCTGTAGAAATGAATAGAAGTGAAGAGTTACAGGAAGGTGGTCATGGGGAAGTTGCCAGCAATAGTGTCAGCTCCCAAGTTGGTGGCATGAGATCTTTGGACATTGAGAGAATCAGAGAAAAACTCCGTAGAAGAAGGCGTGAAAGGGAACACGGTACCCTAGTTGTTTCACTTGAGCCATGTGAAGATTTCTTGGAAAGAGAATTGGAATCTTGCATTGAGATTCAAATGGACGTGGTGAAGAGACCCCGGAAGATTACGGTGATTTAATCTTTCTGCACATTTCCAAGTTTGTGAGATTGAAGTTACTCCGAATTCGGTTTTGTTCCATTGGGCTGTATTTTAAGGCCAAAATAGAGGTAATCTTAAGCCTTCTCCATTCTTGCAACACGAATTACATCCAAAGAGATGACAGAATTAGCCGATAATTAGTGCCATTGGTTCATATCCCAGTTTGAGCTTACATGGCCATAGCTGATTTCGAATTATACTATCTCAATTTTTGTGCTCTATGTACCTTATTAACTTAAAGGTGGCTGGGTAGGACATTGTACCTTAAGTGCTGGTTAATTTTACAAATCAGATTTGTAACATTTGATTCATACAACTATACTATTTTTAATAAATAAATGTATAGTTTTGTTAATTCGCCACTTCTATGAATACTCTATTTGTGAATTGTGTCTAGGTTAGATTGTTGGTAACATGGAGGTTCTTTTTCACTTTTGAGGAGTGGAATAGTTGTGCTCTGACTGCGTCGACCTTTTTGAATGAAATTCCAGGATGTACCTTCAGGTGCTTTTCTTTTTATAGCTTGTGTTTGTTCCAGATGGCTCATGGGTAGAAATTGCAGTGTTACTCAGTCAAAAGCGATCAGCGTTGGCATCAATGTAAGTAATGTTGTCCCATTCTCTATGAATATGATTGAATACAATCATACAGATGTTCAGCCGGCATGTTAAACCGAATCGTCCATTCTCCGCTGGGAACCGAGAGAGGTCATATGGGAATTGACAGCAGTATCGACCTTGTGGATGTTCCTCACCCAGATTCTCAAACTTTTGTTCGCGGGTGACTGCAGCCTCACATTCAGCATACAAGGTGAGTAAATTGGTTAGATATTTCACAACCTAGCTGTCTATATTCTGCAGGATGGCTGTTATCGATGACTGGTTGGAAGTGAAAATCTGCATCCAAAATTCTGCTTATGAAGGAAGGTGTTGGATAAGTTGACCTAATGGCTTATGAACGTGGTTAGGCATGCAACTGCGAGGCTTCTTGTGGTTAGTTGCTGAAACTGAGATAGCATCATTTTTCCTTTTTGCACAATCACCATATATGCTCCACATTCTCTAGCACACATCCTCTGCGCACCCCTTTCGGGGTCATTTGCAAAACTGTCTGCCCCCCTAGGGCGCAGGAGCCTTTATCAATTCTATGATGGCGAACTTCCTATGTTGGCGCACATTTCATGTGACCTTGTACGCAGCATCGGTGTAGAATCGTCTCATTTGGCACATAGTATGTCATCTTTTATTAGATGTTGGTAGTCATGTCTCCTATTTAGTTGTGAACATCTGAAAGGTGGTTTTCATGTTGTTGAGAGCTTATTTTATTTTGGAGTTGTAGCTTATCTTTGTTATGTTTAGATGGAATGATGCAACTTATAGTGATTGTCTCTATTACAGAAAAAAAATACATTCTACGTGGAATGCATTACTACATGGCTCCAGCACATGACCTTTCTCATTGCCTTTGTGTCGTCTTGAATGGGTGTGATGGTAATACCTGAGAGGTTTAGTTTATACATGTAGTTGTGTGATGCAGATTTTTCAATACGATCATTTTCATTATGATGATTGTATTAGTAATATGGTTTGTGTCCATGCTTGTTTCATAGTATAAAATATTCGGTATATGTGATGACATCAATATTTTTGTTGGTAGTTTCAAAGGCCCATCATCGGTGATCTCATGTATGTGAAATTTTAGACATGGAATTTTTAGTTCTAAAATAAGTTTATGGACTGCTTTGCGGCCTAAAATATTGAACAGATTTTATTTATTACAGAGCATGCTCTAATAAATTTGAGCTACAAGTTTAATGTGAAAATTCAGCGTGATACTACAAAAATTCACCGGTGGGCGCTGGTTATGGAACCTGAGCTAGTGGGGGAGCTATTGGTTAAAGGAGAAATGACGTAATGGTAGATAAATGTAGCAACTCCAAAAATACTCCCGCATCAGAAACTCGTGAAGTGTGAGAGTAGATTATAAGAGGTGGAGGTTACTACTTGACAACTTGGACTCAGGCATTTTGGATGGTTGTCAATGGGTCTATTAAGGCTTAAACACAACAAGTTGTCAAAGTCAATTTTCTTCGTTCGAGGACCTCAGACGAAGATGTTACAAGAAATGATATCATGGTGGTTGAGATGAATGGTGAAGAGATGAAGCTGAGGCGAAGAGAGGAGTTTTTTTGCAAGAAAGTGAGGGTGGTCAAAGGTGTATATGGATAGGAGGTGACCCATTACCTTTGACAGATTTCTGTTTTAGATAATAACTCGTCAAATGACAAGTGATCTTTGCAAACAAGGGCATATGACTGACTTTTGGGATGAGAGATCCTAAGTAGCTTTGTGGAAAAATCAAACAGTACAATAACAAGAACATCTTAGCTCTATTGCAGAGCTTCCCAACTCATCGCAAGTCTCACTCTATGACGCATTCCTCTTGGGGAGGGGAAGGAAATCATGATCCCCATTGTCACAAGCATTGGAGAAGTCTACCTTCCAAAGCAAGTCGGACACCCCCTCCAATCTACCACCATCTCTGATGCCATCATGATCTTATCCACCAACAACCTACCAAGTAGTGACGTCGTATGTTGTGGACTAATCACGTCATGGTTTTACAACAAACTCTGTTGTGATCTCTAGATGGGCGACATGTAGCGTGGGGGCAAACCAATGATCAGATCTGAAAGAGCTAAAAGAGCAATCTCTCTCCAACACCTTTCATCTCCTCTTCTGTACCACTCAGCTCCCCGCATCGCACCCCTCCTCTTCACCCCTCTACGTCTCTCTCCTCAGAGATCTGCACCTCCTTCTTGTTGCTCCTTTGGTGAGACCAACCACTACAAGATCTGGAGATGTGTGCTCTCTTTGTGCACGCGATTAGGTTGGAGATGGCTGATTGATATGTGTTCTTCCTCAGGAACTCTCCAGACTTTGAAGTGTTCTTTGATTCAGCAGCTCATTCATGGATCTGGAGAATAGTGATGCTGAAGGTGTTCACTGTTCAGGGTACAGATATGGAGTGTGGTTCTCTTCTTCCTCTTTTTTTCCAGTGTTGCAAAAATCATCTTTGCTTCCTTGACTGAGAACGATCGAGGCTTGTGTTTCTTTAATCTTCCAGATCTCTTCTGCAAGATCACCACACGAATCTGAAACCAAAAATAGGAAATTAGATATGGGCTGAGATTGATCTGAATTCTCTGGATGTTTTTCTCCTGGCGGAAATCCTTGCCTCGAAAGATGGAGGCAGGCTCAAGGGTTTCTCGAGAATTTGCTTTGCGTGATGGACACGATGGGAATATGGCTGTTAAGATCTCTCTCATTCTTGATTTGTGCATTAGCAATTTGGTTGAATCCCAACAAGATTCTTGCAATTGCTTGAACTAACCAAGAGAAGTACAGTACCAATATCTTCAATTCTTAAAAACTTAATGACATCTCAACAAAAAAAATATCAACGATGGAATGGTCTCAGAACAATCAAATGGAAGGAGGTAAAAATCATTATGGTCTTTAAAAACTATGAGTGGCCTAAATTGAAGAAAGAACACATTCTGACATCTGGAAATTACTTGGAATTTAAAAAAATAGGAAGTTGGGGAAATTATATAGAGATTTGAAGCTGACCTAAAATCTAAACTCAAAATCAAAAGAACAACAAAATGTACTGAGGATTGATACCAAACAACAAATATACCTAAAAAAACTTTCTGAGATCTACAACAGTAGACACATTCACATTTATGTACAAAAACTTCCTCAGATCTACAACAGTTGGCACATTCATACCAACCACCCATCTAAATATAGCACACCAATACAAAACTCTCTTCCCCACTAACCATACCAAAGAATACATCTACTTTCTCAAGTCTTTGTTATGGTCAGTGGGAAAAAGAATTTTGTATTAACATGCCATATTTTGTATGAAACAATATAAGTGGTTAATATGAATAAGCCTACTGCTTCAGATTTGGGAAAGTTTATGTAGGTATTTTTATTCTTTAATGTTGTCATGGGAAAGAGAGTTTTTTGTATGAAAGTGCACGTTTTTGTATGGCAAAGAATGATTTTTACAGATATTAAATAATTTTTGTACAAATATGATTTCTTTTGTATGGTTAGTGGAAGAGGGACTTTTTGTATCCAAATGCATGTTTTCTATGTTTAAGGAGTATTCTGTACAGATCCGCATGTTGTTGCAGCTCTTAGTGAGGTTGTTTAAGAAGAGGCCTTCTTTTATGTGGTTGGTGGAATACGTTTTTTTATCCAAGTGCGCGGTTTTGTATGTTAAATGAGTATTTGGTATGGAAGTGTACTATTAGATAACTGAGAAACGCTTGTGGAGGAGCCAAAATGGATTGGAGGGAGATTGCTCTTTTGGCTTTTCAGATATAAAAGGAATTGACAGCGCAGCTTGTTACCTGTCTCCCATCAATCTCTCTGTAATAGCTTTTCTATTTTACATGATGGATCTAACGATTGCTTTGGCCCATGCCACATGTCACCCATCCAAAACTGCATTTTTCTAGATATGTTATTATCCTATGTGCATAGTTTAGATGTAGCAGAGTCTTTGTTAGCCTAAACAAAGATTAAGCCATATTATTGTAGTCAGTGAGAGAGGTTGTCGCAAAGGTTTTCAAAATCGAATGGAATTGGCCGGTTCAACTGGTTAAATTAGAAATGGAGAAAATGGTTGAACGAATTAATTTTTTACATAAAAAATGCTGGCAAGTCAAAATTAATCAAAATCAGTTTGAAGCAGGTTAGATAGCATGGTCTGGTTGAACCGGTTGAGCTAAACTACTGGTTCAACTGTCAATTTTTCTTTTTAAAAATAATTTCTAAGTTCTAAATAAAACGTGAATTCATACATAACTATTTATATATTAATCTCAACCTAATTAGTAGCACGGTAGTCTTTTGGCTTTACACCTTCCATATTTCCCCAAGAAAAGTTTCCATAAAGAAAATCTCCATTGATTTAGTTCCCTTCACTTCAAGGGTATATGCATTGACCACTCAATATTGCTTCTTCTATGTGTGCATATAGATTGGATAAAATCTGTAATCCGATCCAATCTGATGCTATTGGATTGGATTGATTATCATTCTAATGTATTGGATCGGATTGGAATTTTTCAAATCCGTTCAAATGGATTGAATCAGATCTTTACTAAAATATGATCTGATTCAATCTGATAATCCATTAATACACATACATATACATATATATGTACATACATACATACATATAATATCTATGTGCACCCATTTCAAGTTCCTTGATGACCATAATCAATGTCAATCATCTCATTTTTTCTCGAATCAATCTTAGATACAAGTCCTTTGCTACCACTCTTTCTTTCTCTTTTGAAAGACAAATGTTAAATCTCAAAAATAATAAAGTATGATTATACTTTTAAAATTGTAAATCATGTTCGGTTATTCTCCTCCTAATTCTTCCCCGTCTCTCTCATTTCACTCTTGACGTTCAATATTCCTCTTAGTTCTTTCTCAGTACATTTCAATGGTTCCCCATGTATAATGTTGTTCCCCTTAGTACAATCCACCTCCCTCTCCCTCGTGATATCGCCATCCCCCTCTCAGGTGACAACATTTGTCCTCAGTATGTTGCCACTCTTCTGATCTTCATTAAACGAAATAAAGTTTTGGTATAGTTGCATAGTACGTTTGTTAGTTATTCTTGACACATTTGCTTCTTATCTTTTACTTGCTCTAGCTTGAAACCTTATTGTAGGGATGCAACTGAATCAGTTACATGATCAAGTATAACACACCCATCTAAGAACATATAAGCATTATTTCAATTCTATTTATTTTTAATTTGTTTGTATATTTTTAGTATAGGTATAATCTTACAAATAATTCTATTTCAAGTAAAAGTTAAATGAGAGGTGCGTTTCTCAAGTGGTAGGCTATATTTGAGTTACTTTTGTCTTGGTTATTCAATTGAGTATGATTGTTATTTGATTATTGTTTGTTAATGATATATTATAGAGCTTTGAAGGGTGTTCTTGAAAGTGATTGGGTTGATCTCGGACTTCACCAATATCTGACTACAAATATCATATTTTTTATTTATCTAAGCTGTATATGTATCTTTATTTGATAAGCATGAGAGAGCAGATTATTGAGCTGGAACATGTAAGTGTAAAAATCCGATCCAATCCAATCCATAATCCGATGAATTGGATTTGATTAGACTAAAGTATTGAATGGAATGGACTGGATTGGATTCAAAAAATAAAATCAATTAAGATTGGATTGGATACAGATTAAGCTAAAATCTGATCCATGTGCAATCCTAGTTTCTTCCTTCTTCCCCTCACAAGCATCACCTCTCCATTCTCCCCTTGCATATGATGTCTCCTTCCAACAACAACAAACAATGCATCCACATCAAGAAGAGGTTGACATCATCACATCGTGAGAAGTGAGAAGTCAAATGTTTTGGCAATTCCTCACGGGAGGACGAAGCGATATAATTTTGAACAAGAGTTTTTTATCCTTGTTTATCTTTAGAAATCATAATAGCTTGGGGTTTGTAACGAAAAAAGGTCTATGGGTAAGTAATTGTCCTACTCTAGGAATGGTCGAAGGCTCCATATATAGTCCAAAAAAGAATGAGTTCCAAGTACATTTCAAGTAGTTGTAGGAAAATCCGTCTCATTGATCCTTTTGCATTTCTAGAAAAGGGCGCTTATCTAAGTATTGCCGCTATGTCATATATGTCACATACATGTCTTCCATATGAACTTTATAAAAACACATTTAAATTTAGGTTTTTTTATAGTTTTGCCCCTTATATTTTGCAATATCAGTTATATCCCATTTTTTTGCAATATCAATTGTACCCTTACATTCGTGCACTATTATCACTTGTGCCCTTCCGCCACTTTAACTTTCAATGAGGTGAACCAAATCATGTTTTATTCAAACCAATGTATGATTAAGTGCAGTGGGCCTCCGGTAGCAGCTGTGGAGGAATGAGTCGTTGAGCTTCGGAGGTGACGGGTGAGACACGGGTTCTTTAAGATCACGGAGAATGTGGATAATAGGTAATAGGGGACACCCCCCCCCCCCCCCCAAGCCTAGCCCTTTTCCACCTCCCCCCAGAGCTCCTTCCCTAAAAATCATAGATGAGATTAATTCTGTAGCAGGTGATGAGTCTAAAGTAGTCAATATCACCTTCAGCAAAGAGAAATAGTACCCTACAGTCTAATCCAAACCTTGACTTAGCGAGCAATAGTCCTCATAGGAGTAGGAAGCTAGCTTATAGTGTTGTTGGGACTAAAGAAAGTCTATGACAAATGGGATTTTCCGATAAGATTATTAGGCTCTCTCTTAAATATAAAGAAAGAGGTTAAAACAAGTTTCTAAGCTATATAATTAACTTGAATCATGCTATCCCTATCACTATATTTCCGTAAGTCACTGTTATATCTATTTCTTCTTTATGCGTACCACTCAAAAGATAGAGTGGCTGATTATAGATCAACCTATAATTTCATGCCATTAGATCCTCGAACATGCAATCATTCATCTCACATCTGAGTCTTACCACCATCACTATCGATGTAAGATCCTCCACTTCGGCCACCGATAGATATAGTCTGCCATCGTCAACTTTGTCGAGTCCTCCCTCCTTTGGCGCGACAACCATGGCTTTGTCTTCCTCGTGTCCCTCGCCATTAGGCTTCTCCTTGGTCCTTGCCATAAAGCGCTCCTCCCTTCATCCCCTCCATGGTGGACAACGAGATCCACATCCTCTCTCACCTTCTCCCCTCCTCTCCCCTTAACCATCCAAGTCCACCTCGTCAGCTTTTCGATGGAACCCCATTGCCTCCTTGTCATAGAGTACATGTTCAACAACACCCTCTTCGATGTTCTCCATCCCTGCCTTCACCCCCCCCCCCTTCTTGGTCCCTCTGTCTCCGTCTCGCCCTCCACGCTGTCAGGGCTCTCCGCAGCCTCCATAAACCCAATTGCTTCCCTTCTCGATCCATCCCCTATTGGGAAGAGGAGTTGGCAGCGGGGAAAAGGGTGTCAGGGGTTCTGGATCGACCATGTGGAATGGGATTGGTTCCCAAGTAACAAAGAAGAAGATAAATTTACACTTGTATTCCTTCCTTTTCGTTTCGGTTACGTTTTTATCCTTAAGTTAACGTCCGTTTGGATGGAAAATGGGTGTCAACAAACAGAGGAGCACAAGTGATAACAATGCAAGAGGGTAGAGGAACAACTAATATTGTAAAAAAAAGGGGGACATAATAGCTGATATTGTAGAATATAAGACGGATATAACTATAAAACCCCTTTAAATATATGATGTACCAATATATACACTTAGATCTGGTTTGACCATACTAACCAAATCAACAAGATAACGATTCAATTTTTCTTTTTTAATAAACTGTTATTATCAGTATCTATTCGATCAATTGATACGATCGTAAAATCCAAAATCAATATCTAAATGTTTGATGTCGGGTTCAACTTTTAAGATCTTGTTTGGGAGTTCTGACCACTCTCCTCCAAAAAGGGGCCTTGTATATCAGAATCATTGTATTATCTTCTCGGAAATTTCAATTGCGCTTATATCCATCATTGTAGGAATTGGATTCAAGCTTTTCCCCGTCCCTTTTCATCAATGGACTCCTGACGTATTGTAGTGATGAATCTTGTATGCATCCTTAAGAAAAGAAATTTGTCCATTTCATTTTTTAGGTACCAAAGGGTGCTCGTTTTTCTAATTATGAAGCATGGCTAAGCGATCCTACTCACATTCAACCTAGTGCTCAAGTAGTTTAACCAACAGTGGATCAATAAATATTGAATGGTGATGTTGACGAGGATTTCTGAGTAATACAAATAACCTCCAGTTTTTTTCAGATTTGGCGAGCATACAAATAAATTCCGTATCCATTATTGGTTTCGTGTCTCAATGTAACAACTTCAGTGGATACTACCCATGAACGTAAATCCCATTCAAAAAAAAAGGATCAGATCTTTTCCTATTAAGATGAAGTAGCAAATGACATCGGATTTAAACGAAATTTGAAAAATATGCACAATATTAACCGAGGATTTAATCGATAAGGATGGATTTCGGAATGTGATTCACAAAAAATACCATTACAACATCTCTGTCGTTACAGTCTCTAGAGCATCATTGTATGGGAGAAATATAGTTAAGTCTGAGCTGACAAAACATGACATGCAATTTTTGGGAACAGACATCGATTTGAGAAAGATGAGGGAAGATTTATAACCAATGGATCACAGCAGCCA
The DNA here is from genome assembly GCA_037367405.1 of Ottelia alismoides. Taxonomy (NCBI): domain Eukaryota; kingdom Viridiplantae; phylum Streptophyta; class Magnoliopsida; order Alismatales; family Hydrocharitaceae; genus Ottelia; species Ottelia alismoides. The sequence continues at coordinate 315,366 of JAZKJV010001232.1, forward strand.
CAAAAAAAACGATAAACTTGTGGCTGCTGGGATTCGAGCCCAGGTCTCCACGGCCACAACGTGGAATTCTCACCACTAAACTACAGCCACATTTGTGTTACTTGTCATACATGTTTTTAAAGGAAGTAGTTTAATCGCATATGATTAGTATATACAGGAGAATCCATGCCTTCTGCACCTGTACAGGATATCCTGGTTTTAAAAAGGTACAGCACGAATCAAAGAAAAGTTGCTGTATCCTTCCTGGAAAGATGGCATCGAATGTCTCACTTCGTGCTCATTTTTATGGGCACTGATAGCTTCAAAAACAATGGAGGTCTGGTGTGATATTGTTGTTGTCTGATAAAGAGTGCTGCCAGATACAACTATAGGGTAAAAGAGGGTTTTAGTTATCTCTTATTGTGTTTGATATCCCTTCCTCCTGGTATCATCTATTTGACACAACACTGCCCTCTCAAGATCCCATCCTTCCATCCAGATCTTGTCAATGAACCTCTACCATCAGTGATCCTCACTTCCAACAATATGTAGTGATATCATATAACTTTCCTTTCCTCTCTTTCTTTTTCTTCTTCTTTTTCTTAGATTTTATTATAGTGCAAAAAAAGGCCTTGACTAGGCCTCAATTCCCAAAAAAGGTATTTATTTTTCAAATGTAACAAAGGGGGGCCCAAATTTTCAAATTTAAGGTTTAACGTCAACATAAAAGAGTTGTGGAGCTTATACGTCACACCTCTAAGATCCGGATACTTGGCAAACTATTTCCATGCAAATAAGTTCCATTCTGAGGGAGTGATGAAACGTGTTTGGATTTTAGTGACTCCACTCATAAGATTGATTATCCAATTTTAGTCCAAATGATGGACATTGATCTGAATATGATTCGGATTTAATGAGAATATTAGATATTCTTTTTAACTTGATCAGACATCTCTGAATGGTCTTCTAGATCTGGATATTAGATTATATCTCAGTATCCAAGTCATTATACATTGCATATACACTCGCAATGTCCTTATCTCCAAGTATCTGTGGAGAAAGGACATTGTTCTTGAAGGAGTTCAAGAATGATAATATATGAGCATTGAAATTGACGATTATATATGATTTAATTATCAGTAATAATGTGGATATGATTCACATTATTTAGACACATGAAGATATACATCTAAGATAATTAAAGTAGAATTAATTATCAAATATATGATTAATGTGGAGAGTACTATCCACAATAATTATATTTGTATTGTGAATATGATTCATAATATCATAGAGAGTTTAATTGTAAATATGATTTACAATTTATTAAGTTAACGTGAATTGGATTCATATTATATAATTAAATAAGAATTGAATTCACATTGTACAATTAAATAAGAATTGAATTCACATTGTACAATTAAATGTAAATGTGATTTACATTTAATATTAGATGGATCAATATGATTCATAATTATCAAAAAAATAAGTTGAAACTATTTTCATGAAAATTCTAAAAATAAAAGTTTTGCAAGCATGTGGAAAATATGGTGAGATTTGAGAATTTTATCCATAAGGAAAGAAGAAAGCTTCATACCTTACTTGGTCTGGACTGCCACATGGAAAATGATTCCATGGTGGTCGTCCACCCTAATGAGGAAGGAGGCTTTCCTCCTTCCTTATTATTCCACATTTAATTAATTTAATAATAATTAAATTTATTGAAAAAAATTAAATTTATTTATTCCTTTTAAATTAACTATTATTGTAAATTATTGCAATAAAATCAAGATCATTAATTTTAATCAAGAGTACATCCTAGCCATTCAAAATTATAAAAGAAGAGCCAGTCCTAGGCTTTTCAATATACAAGTTGAAGCAACAAAACTCTCTCTCTCCTATACACATCCATATACTCTCTCCCTCAAGCCCTAGTGGTTGTCCACTATAGGATTTCGTGAGAGCTTTGTCGTCATCGCGTTGCCCTTATGCATCTCCATCTTCTTCGATGCCCCGTGCTGGCGAGGAAGACAAGGGATTTCGTGAGATGAAATCATGAGGTTCCATATTCATGTCATCAACTTGGATTGTGTAAAGCATGCATCTCATCCATGTGCTTGCAAATGCTCTCTCTACCGGGTCGGACTTGAGACAGGAGGTCTCTTTATTTAGAGATACAAGGATCACGATCACACTACAAGAGGTAACCCTAATACTTATTTGTGATCAAGATGAAACAACATTGGAATGATTCCCATGTCACGTGATTTCATAGGAACATGTTTTAATTCTATTTCCCCTTATGATTAGTGTGACTAGTCGACCTAGATTGCACAAGATGTGATCTTTATGCTTTCGTGATGCACGATGTGAATACCATTGCCTTCAAAAGGCACACAAAGACATCTGCATTGATTAGATCCTTTATGCATTATTTTCTGATACAAAATTATTATTTCAAATAAATTAAATACATAGGCTAATTAAAACTATGCAATTAAAGAACCACCATTCCATGAGTTTGACCTTAGTATACTTACCAAACAAAAAAGTTGACCACACAATAACTCTTGGAACTTGTGGTTTTTTTATTGTCCATTTTCTATCTCCCTATACGACAATTCACAATTTTCAGAGAGGTAAAAAGTGGTTTATCAATTTGTCTCCATGCATTTTCATGTCTCGTAGGTTGTCTTTAGATGTGAAACTTGGTCAAATTCAGTTTCTAATAAGGCAAAATATGGAGAGTTTATCACCTTTGAGTTAATGGTCATCTGGGCTAGCTCGCCAATGGTGTAACATGTCTCCTTTTTCTCAATGAACTTGAACTCTTTTATTATCATATTCCATATTGAAAAATCTAAGGACTACAGGAAGATCATCATCTTTGTCTTCCAGCTGGAGTAATTTGTCTTGTTGAAGACGGGTGGACGAACTATGAAGCTTCCCTCCAAAACGCAATCCTGAAATGCTGGACATTTATGCTTCGAAATGTTACTTCTTTGGCATTGACAAGGCTTTGATACTAATTGTTGGTTTTTCTATCCCATGTGAACGGCAATCGACAATTGCATGTGGATCGGACTAAATGAGTTGGATCACTGCACTATGTAAATATTATATAAAATATTGTATTTTAATCCAAAATAATAGAATAAAGAAAAAGAAAATGAAATGAAATACCGAGACCTAGGCATCATGATGACTGGGTCGACAAGGAATAAAGTAAGGCGAGATAAGGGCTATAAGCACAATAAAACCCTAATTACCAATTCATCAATAAGTCTATTTTGGGACCTATTTTATTCTATATTATTTGTACCTCAAAATAGTAAACTTTATACATAAAAGTTATACATAAAAATACATAGAAATAATAAAATTCATTTGATGCAAAAAAATGCTCAATGTGCCCTGCATATTTAGAGTAAAGAGTCAAAACTCATACTTCAAAGACCTGTATCTTCTTCATATGAACCAAAATTCATTAAAATCATCTTTAATTATATATAACTTTTAATGAATCATTTAATGAAGATGGATTCATTTAATTCGTAGTTAAGATGCAAAAGTTAGGTTTTAGACCCATATTGTACATTATACCGGAATAAAAAAATCATTTTATTTGTTCTTTATATTTTTATAATTTTATATTTTTAAAATTTTGTAAATATTATTTATAGCATATATACATAACTAGAAGAAAGAAAAGTATTTCAAGACATAATAAAATAAATTAGTATCCATAAATACACAAATGAATTATTCATACTTAGACCTAAATAATAATATACATATTTATTTAAGTGTACAAAAACTTCATAAAAAATACATATATATATTTATATGTACTTAAATAAGTTATAAATATATAAATTATGTATATATAATAATAAATAGAAAATAAAACTAAAATACAACTTATACATGTAAATATACCTATATTTGTGCCTATAAAAAATAAATATAACAGATAAACTTGCAAAAATTAATAAATAAAACATAAAAATGCTACAAAAATAAAAAATCACGTTTTAATAAAAATAATAAAATCATTTAATAATTCCTTTTGAATTATTTCTATTTTGCCTTATGTTTTTATCTTTTTATGGGCAACATGGCCCAATCAGGTGCCAGGGTGGGTTGACCCAAGTCACGCCCTGGTCTCCTCGATTTAGCCGTTGTCAGAGTGTTTGACCCTTCTTTCCTCTATTTTCCCCTTCAATGCTTTCATTAAAATCGCTCGCTTTCTTCTTGACTTTCATTCCTCAATCATATCTCCTACTCGCCCAAGTGATTCCTCGATCGAAGGACCTTTGAATCGAGGTGTGTCTCCCAATCAAACATGTACTTGCGTATAATATCGCCTCCACCTCCCTTCTCATTTTGGTCTCACTTTCGCCATCCAAACCCTAACCCTAGATTAGATTGAAGCTCCCAGTGATAGCATGAGGCTCTCCAATGGTTCGGCGAGTGAGGAAGGGTATGATTCGAGCTAGATCTAGATTCGCCAACCATCTCCGCCACGAGCTTCGTTCCCAGCTACCCCGGGAAAGTAAGCTCCATTTTTTTTTGCATTTTCTATTCCTTAGGTTAGTAGTGTCTAGGTTATTTGTTAGATCTTTCGACTTCGCTCTAAAAAATCTAAAAACCTCAAAAAGAAACTTTCTAGAGCTCGGAGCTCCGACCATAATCCTTCATCGAACTGCCATGTTCTGACCACCTCTCCGCATCCATATCATTCCCCTTCCATTTCTCTGTACTCCTGATCACCCAGCTCACTTCGAATCCTTTTGTATCAAAGAATCAAAGTCCTCATCCGATGCCTCCGCCGAACTTCATCATCCGCTCCATCTCGCATTGATCTTCATCAAATAACGGCGACGAACATTCGTCTTCATCTTGTCGTGTTTTGTGCCCCTTTACATGCCTTGAAGACTCCATTTGAGGAGTGTCTACATCCAAGAACAACCTCCAAGTAGCACAAGAGCTCCAAGTCTTGATCGATGAGCCCCTGACCCATTTGAGGAATCAAGCAGCGGCAAAACGCCTCCAAGAAGCGGTTGAGTGTATTTGCAGTACCAGAGGAGCTCAGAGGAGGAAGAATCCAAGGATCGAAGCTCGGGGGGGTGACACAATTCGTCCTTGTTCTTCGCATGAATCTACTACCTTTGGGTCAATCAAGATCTCTAGTTTTGATCGCAACCGTCGGATCTAGTATGCACGTGACCGTCATATTTCCTAAGAGATCTAATCCCAGCTGCAGATCCACGAATCATCATTGTGCAAACTTGACATGCCACATTTACAAGTGAAGAGCTACCCACCATCATGGGGTAATTTTGCTATATACCCTACTTATTTCGTATTTTCTTTTTAGTATACAAACTTTCCCATGCAATTATAAATATTTTATAAAATTTATAATTGGAACCTCATGCTATCTGTATTTGCAATTAGGTCCCTCATCACATCACCACATGTGCCTATGCACATGAGGGACATATTTTTTGTAGAGGGAACCTAAGACTTCTGTATTACTTTTTAGTCTATTAAATATCAGATCCAGTATAAAATGTTTTGGTTAAATTGCATTGTGGACCTTACACTTTTATTAATTTCAAAAACACCCCTACCAACATGTTTTGGATTAAATATTCGGGACGTTTTGCATTTTAAGGCCTGGAGTTCTCAAGGGGGATTCGGATATTGAAAAACTTTTTGATAATTACGTTTAGGTCCCTACTAGAAATCAGTTTTTAATTCTTTTATGTTGCTTAGTAAAAATATCATTTGGCATTCAAAACATGTAGGATAAGTTCCTTATATCATGTTTCCTCACATATATTTTTGGTAGGCCACTTAGAATATATTTCTTATTTTTAAAAATCAAATGCATTGCATTTTCTTTCTATTTTCATTTAAAAATACATAAAAATTACAAAAAAAACATTTCCAAAAATCTTCAAAAAATTACATAAGCTTTATTGTTGTATTTTTTATTTTTAAACTAAAAATCCCTAAAAATAATAAAAGAAAACACTAAAAATTAGAAAGATCTAAAATCCTCATAAAAATTACAAAAAATCTTAAATATTCAAAAATAGTGTTTTCTGTCTCAAAATTATGCTTATTATATCTACTATATATTAAAAATAGTTGTGGGAAATTTTTGGACTTTTATCTATTCTTAACTCTCAAAACAACTTGGCCCATTAATATAAGTAATTATTTTGTCATTTTTATTCAATTAAAAATAAAAATGGCAAAAATTCTGAGAAAATATCAAAAATAAAGAAAAGTAAAAAATATAAAAAAGATTTTAATTCGTCATTTTTGAAGTATTTATTGCTATTTTATAAATATAAAAAGGCCACGTCTATTTATATAGCTATATTTACTTGTACATTATTAAAATATCAAAAATATATTTTGAAAATTTTAAACAATAAAAAGGATCGTACTTGAGAGTACTTCCCTTATTTTATCTTTATTTTTTATTTTTGTTATCTATATTATTTATATTATATTTATATATTATATATTTTTCTTATATCTCATAAAAATAAAAAATCAGAAAATATAAAAAAAGGAAAATAAATTATAAAAATGAAAATTATAAATTTAAAATTCCAAAAAAACAAATATTAAAATCCAATAAAATTCAAAATATAACAATTATTGCCTTCTTTTGTCAATGCTTATTATATATTCCCCTTTCTCCCTATGTTCGACCTCTACATACTTGCATTATACACACATTTTGTAGTAAATTTTAACTCCACAATTATTTGCATTACTTGATATATTTTTATGGGTTTATTGTTGATTATTCTAGTGGTTCTGTGAGAGGCCGCCTCATGGATAGTGTAGGCCTTACCATGTGTAGACCACATTAAACCCTTGCAAAAACCGTAGTCATCAAAGAAGCAAAACTAAAACTATCTTACAGAGCGAGGAGCATCATAATAATTGAATGTATAGAAATGATGAATCCACATTTCATCATCTTTATTCTGTCATTTTCGCCTCAAAATCCTGGCAAATGCTTGTCAATACCCTTAATTCCTGCATCTTAGCATGCATGCATGTGTGTGTCAATAGTGTATAAAACACATAAAATAAAATAAAAATATATTTAAGTGTATAAAAATATTTTATAAATTTATAAAATAATAAACAAAATAAATAAAATTAAATGTGCAAAATAAAAAAAATATTAAAATATATAGATATGTATACCTATATAGGCCTAAAAAGGCAACTTGTATTTTTATACCTCATAAAAATAAATAAAAATCGTAATAAAATAACTCATAAAATAATAAATATTTTTTATTTTACACTCCAAAAATAATTCATTTACTATTTTTTAATGAATTTTTAATGATTTTTCGCAGGGTTTTTCCTGGTTGGTCCAGTGGACCAACCAGGTGACAGTCCACGTTGATCGCGGTCAACTGGCTGTCCTTCCCCTCTGCCCCTGTCAAACCTCGTTTTGACCCCCATTTCTCGATTTTTTGAGGTCGAGCCTTGCACTCTTTCATGTCGACTCCTTCACGACTTTTGTACCTCGGCCAATGCTCTTGCACGCCCTAAGCTTTCATAGGGCCGAGGTGCGTCGATTTTGTCGATCCATCTCGATCTTTGGAGACTGGTCGTCGACCCTTCAAAAGACCCTCATTTTTCAAACAAAATTTTGAGTCCCTTTTGGCCCACCATCCTCCTCCCTTTCGTGTTCTTCCGGTCGCTGGAGGTGACAGCTCCATCATCCTTGTGTCAGGCCAGTCAAGGAAGGCCATAGGCACCTCCACCACCTCCGCCAACTCCGACGTCGAGGTCCCCCCACCTTAGGTATCCCACCTTCGAGGTCATCATTTTCCTTCGTTTTCTTTCGGTACTTTCGTTCGCCGTAGCATTAGGATTAATATCCCATCGTTAGCTTCGCAATCCACCCACTAAATCACCCAAACGTTCACCTTGCCGGAGCTCGCTCCGGCAACCATCTTGGACCACCCGCTTCACGCCTCTATTACACCACCGAGGGGTCAAGGCATTTTGCCCTCGACCCTCTAATCCTTTTTGCAGGTCCTATACGTCAAAGCAACACCTGGGGCTCGTTTTGAGCCTCGTCGGAGGACTCAGGAGCCCGCCAGCTCCGTCGTGCCCTCCCGCGAGCTCCGGCCATCGCCGAAGTCTTTTGGATGCCCAGGAGCAAGAGGAGGACCCAAGGAAGGAGACGCGCCACTTTTGGAGCTCAGAGACGCCCGGAGAACCGGGATCTGGAGCGGGGAAGCTCGCCTCGCCGGTGTTGCTTCCCTGTTCTTCGTCTGCGGCCCTCCATCGTTGGATCTTGGCCTCCTCCCAGATTGCGCGCCAGCCGTTGGATCGCAACCCGCTTCAGCCTTTCAATCATCAGGGCCGTCAAAGCGAAGCGTCATCGCCTCGTCTCGTGCTGCCACGTGTCCAAGTCAGACGAGGAGCGTCGTTCGATCGCCCGCCTTGGTATTTTGCATCTTAAACCCTGGCGATTTTTGTATTTTATATTTAGTTTATAAACTTTCATCTGCAGTTGAAAAGTTTTGAAATATTTGCATTTAGACCCCCATACTTTCCGTATTTGCTAACAAGTATTATCCACGTCACCTCACGTGGCCTGTGCACGTGGGGTGGTGGGTATTTTGCAAGGGACCCCTGTGGGTTTTTGTATTTCGTTTTAGTCCAAGAAAAGTTTTTATTCAGTGTAATACTTTTAAAAAAACATTGCTTTTAAGCCCCTAGGTTTTTGTTAATTACGCTTAGGTCCTCTCCAGGCGCATGCACACCACGTGTGTGGCGAGGAATACTGCACTTGTACCCTTGTAGGTTTTGTTATTTGCATTTGGTCCTGGAACTTTTTTTATTAGTTATACATTTTGTGGAAAATTGCACTTTGGCCCATGTGATTCTGGATATTAACGTTTATACCCCTGCTAGTAGTTTATTTTCTATTTGTTGCCTTTATGTATTTCATGCATCTATAAAATCTTAAACATCACCAAAAAATTAACTCAGGCTCCTGTATATATGCTCTTTCATGCCATATTTTTTATTTGCATTTTTCCTGCATTTTCTTTTTTATAAAAATTCAAAACATATATTTTCAGCACTGTTTGCATTAGAAAATACATAAAAATTATAAAAAAATTCGAAAAAATCCAAAAAAATTATATTTTGTTTTTTCTGTGTTTTAACTTCAGTCCAAAAATCACTAAAACTTTCAAAAGAAAACTCGTAAAAATTACAAAACCCCTAAAGTCTTCATAAAAATCTTAAAAACTCCACAAAAATCCTAAAAATATAATTTTTATCCCTGAAATTTCTATGTTTTATTCTCTTCATTTTAAAATTAATTTAAGAAATTTTGGACTCTGTTTGATATTTTTCATCCTTATTTAATTTCAGCCAGCAACTTTGTTCAGTGTTTTCTAGTATTTGTTACTTTAAAAATACCAAAAAATAGAGAAAATATAGAAAAATCACAAAGACATTAGAAAAATATAAAATTCATAAAAACACTTTATTTCCTGTATTTTGAGTATTTTCCTTCTTTTATATATCTCTTATCTCTAGTGTATATATATTCCTTATAGATTATATCTTTATTAAAAAATAAACAAAATATAAAAAGAAAAATACAAAATCAGTAAATTAAAAATCAAAATATAAAAATATAAAATCAAAAATTAAATAAAAAATATAAATTTAAAACCCACAAAAACATAATACATTTGTAGGCATTTGATCACTTTCACATTTTGAGCACTGATTTTTTAGATCTATCTTGCTTGCTCCCTGTGTTCGACCTCTACACATACTTGCACTATACATTTTGTTGTAGAGTTATAATAAATTTTAACTCCACATTTGCTTTTCATTGTTTGATTGTTGTTGTGGGTTAACTGTTGATTAATTCGGGTTTCGTAAGCGGTCGCCACAGCGACCTCGTCTCCCGCCTTGTGTGGGACGTATTTTGACCCTCGCAAAATCCGAGTTATCAAATGGCGCCATTGCCAGGGAGCAACAACGTATAGATTAGTTCTTTGTGATTGACTATGATTGTTTGTCTAAATTTTGTCTCTCTCATTTATTGATATATATTTGAGCTATCTAACCACTCTCTTTGTTGACTTTGTGCGAGGTACTGCAGATCGAGGGAGGCACATTTTCCTAGGTGCCTGTGCACCCACATGAAGCCGACTATGGCCCGCTCAAAGAAGACTTAGAGAATTTTGTAGCGTAGCTCATTTATTTTCTTGCATATATTTGTGTAATTATTTGTGAGAGAGAGTGACTATAATTTGTAATAAACATGACTTATAGGACACTTCAGCACTTCACGAGGTCCAGTGCTCGAGGGAATGTTTCCTTGGGGGCCTCGTCGGTTTTCGCAACTTTTTCGTGGTTTTGCCAATTTTATTACCTGCTTGTTTCATGCGGATTTAGCCCCTAGATTTAGGAGTTTTTATTGATTGTGACGTAAATAGCTAAGGCCCAACACTTAATATCTTGCCTATGCCTATAGATCGTAATTGGACTTGGCTAAAAATCAACTGAAAAAGCTATTGACTTGGACTAGAGACCATGTGCCGGGAGAGATCATATACAGCGCGTGCAGGATCCATTGTGGTGGACACCGATCGGCTCCCAAGACTAGACTCCGATCTCTCTTTCTGGTCATAGCTACTTGTGCTTCACGATTAATAGAAGTTGCTCATCTAGGAACGATTTCCTCGTGCATCATATAGGTAGTTTTATTCTTGTCTTTAAATTTATGCGCGGATCACCCTGCATGTAGAGTGCTGGAGCAAGGTACGCATTTCTATCTCCGCATGCATCATTGTGTTTGATCGCGCATCGGCTTTTCTGACTTCCTCCCCTGTTTTATTAGACTTAAAATAACCGGGAGATCGGAAAATTCGTTAGGCGTTGTCTTTATTCAGAAAAAGATTGAAAAAAGTGAAAATGATAAAATTGGGATTGCTAAGGCAAACTTGACTCTAAAACTCACCTCATTATTTCAAAAAAGTTTTTGTCTTGGGGAGAGTAACCCCCTCCTTGGTTGATTTATCTGCAGCGAGAGAGTGGCCCGAACACTAGGCCAGAGCCGCACCCAAAATCTTAGTTGACTACTAGTCTTGGTGAGTCGTTCTTCAGTGAGGATCTCTCCGGTAACTGGTAAAGCGGACCGCGGCGTCCTTAACAGAGGGAGTTGATCGGGTAGCCGGTAAATGGTCCGCAACTCCTACTGGCTGGGAAAGATCTCATTTGAGATTGGGACAGTCGGCTGGGAGAGTTGGGTTCCCAACAGCTCGCTTAACCGCTCTGATAGATTGATTGATCACCTTAATAAAATTTGACAAGATAAAAGACCGAACTTTCACGGTCATCAGCTCAAGAGTTGCGTAGGTGAACTGGGGGTTTGTTTTCACATCTTGTTTGCATTCCATATCTCATCTACCCTTTTTCCAGATCAAAATGATGGTAGTATGGTGGCACCGCTATCGAGCACTCCTTCCTATTCATCTAGGTCGGCTTCGGGGAGTCCAGACCCACTCTCCGAGCCCGAGTTCACGTCCACCTTGTTCCCCCTCAATTATCCTTCTTCTTCTATCAGTCCAGTGGTGTCAGAGTTTAGTGCAGCACACAGTTTGGAGCATTTGACGGCACCTGAGATGGGTTCTTTTGCCTTTGCAGAGACCCAAGAAATGGCCGGCAAAGAGGAACACCCATATGAGCAGGGACGGCATCCATTCATATATGATCAAGCTGCCATCAACAATTCACTGTTAGCCTCCCTGGAGACCATGCGGAGACGGATCAGAGACCAGGGAGTCTTCATGGGTGATATTATGAGAGAGATGGCGCATATGCAAGAGGGTAGAGATGACAGACCTGAGGGAGGTGGTGAAGACATACCCCAAGCAGAAGTCGGAGGAGAACCTAAACAGGAGAGGCCGCCACCGATGACCATGAGGCAGTTGCACAACCCAGCTGCAACCCTCACTCACCGATAGATCCAGCTTCCTCCCATTATTGGGAACTTCGAGCTTCGCCCGCAGGACAATTAAGTTATTTCCCAAGTTTCATGGGCTCGCCACCGAGGAGCCTCATCTCCATATGCAGGAGTTTGAGATGATTTGCAACACTATCCATGATAGATTTGTGGACGAGGACACGATCAAGATGATTGCCTTCCCATTTTCCTTATCTGACAGAGCAACCTATTGGCTGAAACATCTTGGGAGGTACGTCACATCCTGGGCACAACTCTGGACCGATTACTTGAACAAGTACTATCTACTCGGTCGGACCAACGCAGCACAAGCAATGATAAGCAACTTCAGATGATCCCAAACGAGCAGTTCCATGAGGCTTGGGATCGATTTAGAGAGCTCATCGACCGGTGTCCACATCACGATACATCAAAGCCCAACCTGGTTCAGAGTTTCTTTTGTGGGCTGATACCGGAGCTGCAGTGGCTTGTTAATGCCTCTTGTGGTGGATCTTATTTCTCCAAGGGAGAAGATGCGGTTTGGGAGATCTATGAAGGAATGGTAGAGAACTCTACAGTCATGGCCCAATCCCGCATTTACACACAACCGAAGATCCCACCACATGCAGTTGGATATCAGAGGATTGCACGGATCGATGCCGGTACCCATACACCGTCAGCAGCAGCAGCTCAGGCTGAATCTGTCGCAGCCGACATGGGGATCATCAGCGAGAAGTTGGATCGCATCGAGATATTTGAGAAGAAGCAGAGTCAAGGTCTGGCCTAGATGGACCAGTTGACGAAGACCATGAGTGACCTGAAGACGCAGATCTTATGTATTCAGGAGGCACATACGTTTACTCAGTAGCCTCCCAGGTCACGTGTTGATCCCAGCATTAGCAGCTCCACTCAGTCCTCTGCCACGTACCGTTAGGTTAACCACATCCATGCAGAGCTGACCCAGCAGCTAGAGCACTACGCATTGTCGCCACCATCTCAGGACACGCAAATGGTTGTGTATCGGCCGGATCATCCACTGGCAGTTCTCCCTCCACCACCCGTTGAGAAGGAACCATTGATGGAAGTCAATGGGACATGGTACGACCGGTACCCACAATAGGTCGGGATTTGGCATGTTCACCCCAGATTCCGTTGGACCACCGGTGGCACCTCATCCCAGCAGCAGTCTCCAGCTCAGGACACGCAGAACAACTAGCACCAACAGCAGCCCCATCATTCCCAGCAGCAGTACCAGCAGGGTCCTCGTCCCTTCTATCAGGGACAACAGTGGAGGCAGCGTCAGCAGCCTCACCAGACATACTCTCAGCCTCCCCCTCATTACTCTCAGCAGCAGCAGCCTCATTTCCTGCAGGGGAACACTTCCGATTCTCAGGAACCCGCCTTTGAGAACCCAGCTCTAGATGACCTCGCTCGCTTGCTCTCTAAACAGCAGGCATCCTTCTGACAGGAAATGGATGAGTTCCGGCAGGAGATGAGGGATATCATCAAGGGCAAGGCCGCCATACTAGTACAGATTGAGCCTAATCCGAACAACTTGAAGAGGAAATCTGAGCAGGTACAGTTTACAGAGGATACCTCTCCTAGTGAATATTTGAGTGAAATGTCTTCTTTTTGTGATGTTGATTTCGTGACTACTAGGAGTGGTAGGATGCCAGTCGGTGGTGCCTCATCTGAGCAACAATCACACGAGGAACCAGGAGCACCAGATGAGGAGAGTAGCGGTGCTGAGGCCGCTGATGATGTTAATGATGGTGGTGCTGATGCCACCAAGGATGGAGATCCAGATGACGGTGCTGAGGCCGTCGTGACACCCGATGCCCACAGTGGTGCTGAGACCACCATTTTGCATGATGCAGATCCAGAGCGCGGTGCTGATACCGCGAAGTTAGATGCCGTGAGTGGTATTGAGGCCACCACTTCTACTTTTGTTGAGCTCCCACATGTTGTGTTGCCACCTTTTGTATCTTAGGATTGTGGTAACAGGAAAAAGAACAAAAGTATGAACAAAGGAAAGGTTTCTGTATCCACTTCGAGTCCATATGTGTTGCATGATGATGAATCTCGAATTCATCATGCTAAAAGCCGCAAATTAAACCCCTGTCTGGACTAAACCAAAAAAATCATCTTCAATTCTTTATTATTATCCTGTATCATATTGTGTATAAATTACCCTTAAATTATTGTATTTAATTTCCTTTATTTTTCTTGTAATTATTTTATCTTCAAAAACCCCTAAAAATTAGGTAGAATAATTGTTTATAAATCACTAACCTTTGAAAAGCCTAAAAAATACAAAAACATCTCAAAACCACAAAATCGGTATTTTTATCCCCCTAAAAATACCCCCCAAAAAATACTTTTTGTACAAATGACCTCTTTTGGCTTTTTGACCAACATGAAAGTTGTAGATCTCGTCGAGATGAGCAACTTTCATGTTTTGATTTTTTCCTAATTTTTCCTCTAGGTAATTCTTTTTTATTTATCTTTGTATTTTCAATTTGAATTTTTCTAATTGGGCCACGTGGCGCCCACTGGGACGCCCACGTGGCCCGCTCCTCTTTCCGCCACCCGGCACCTTCCTGGGTCGTTGGATCTATTCACCCCCACCTTCATCTGAACCGCCCACACCTCTCCACTTCTCAGCCGACAGATCGAGCCCCTAGATATGATCTCAACCGCCCCTTCCCGCCTTCGTAACAGCCGCCCGATCTTACTGACATCCAATGGTTCACCACGCTCCACGTCGCCCTCAACCTCAGCCGCAGGATGAGCTCTCATCCCATGGTCATCCGCACTCCACGTTCCCCCCTTTTCTCCAGGTTGTTGGATCCTCGCCTGATCTAATCCGATCCGTCCACTAGCGCCTCGATCCCCGCCCTCCATCTGCGCTCACATCCTAGCCGTTGGATCGTAAGATCCAACGGCTCTCCCACCGTCTTCCTCCTCACGTAACCCCCCTCCCCCAGCCATTACGCCTCGCCGACCTGCCGTCCCCTTCCATTTTTATCCATCTCCCCAGCCACCTTCTCCGCTTCGTAACGCCACCAACACCGTCCCCGTTCCTCCGCCATCCTCGCACGTCACCCATCATGCACGGCCATCACTCCTCCCTCAATTCCTAAGCCGTCGAAACTCCCCTCTTCACTACGTAACCGTCGGCCGATCTCCGCCTATTTAAGCCACCCTCTGCCACCTGAGACCATGGTCTACCATTTCTAGGCTTTATCCCAGTCTCCCCACCCCTCCAGTGACAACGGAGAGGGCGGGGCATCGAGGCGAAGACGGCTCCTGTCCAGTGTCGACCCACGGTAATTTTGGTTGTGCTACAGTGTCTCCGGCCACCACCAAGCTTGCTGGGCTTGCTGACCATCTGGGCGACGACCCCGAGGCTTGTATGAGCCTCAGCCCAAGCACCCTCCTCCACCAGGGTTTCCCTCTCCGACGAGGTTTTCCTCCCCCTTCTTTTTCTCAGATTTTCTCCCTATTTTTCCGTCTACACCGCTCACCGTCACCCTCATCCGACCTCCTCATCAGCTCCGACCAACCATCAGCATCCTCGCTGACCCATCTCCTCTTCTCCAGAACCACCTCCGTTCCAACTTCCCTCTTCCCCTGCTCCGCCGTGAAGAGACCTCCGGCCACCGCTTCCCGTCACTTCACGACCGCCCACTCGCCTCACCTCACTCACACGCATTCGCACAAGCTTCGGCTATCGACTAACACCAGCAGGATCTTAAATGGTCGAAGTTAGCATCGGAGCACCTTCGAGCTCCAAGCCTCCGGCGATGCTTCACCGAGCGTCACTTCTGATCCACCGTGGAGCCTCGTCACTGCTCCAGGACCTTCGCCGGACCTCCAGAGAGCTTTCACGACCACCAGAGGGCCTCGCGAGGCGGGGTAGAGCTGAAGGCAGGTTGCCGGATCCCCAACTTCTCCGGGGACCTGCGGAGGAGGATGAAACTACAGTTGACGTCCGATCATCCCGATCGGACGGCCACGATGAAGACGCGTGGCAGCCCAAGCCTCGAACCAGACCAATAGGCTCAGGTCCCACCGAACCTCGACCCGAGCCCCAGATTGTCGCCACGTGGCCCGAGCCAGAGGACGCCTCTGAGCCTAGGTGCCTCACGTGCACCACACGTGAGGGCCTGGGTATTTCGCATGAAAGACCCTGGATGATCTGATAATTAGATTTTGGTCCCTAGGCACGTGCCTCACGTGCGTGCTTGGGTATTTTATAAGGAAGCCCTCTAACTTTCTGGAAATTGTAAAAAGGTCCCCACGCGTAATGGAAAAATGACACAAGGGTCTAGGCGATTTTCTTTATTTACATTTAGGTCCCTCCAGGGACCTAAATGTAATATTTATCCTTTTTATTTCTTGCATTTTTATTACAACTATGCCCATGCATTGTTTTTAGCATAACTTGAGCATCGTAGGTCCAAATTGCATGATTTTAGTGTCGTTTTTATCCTTGTTTTGTCCTCTACATCTTAGCATGTTTAATTGTCTCATTTGCCACTATTTAAATGAAGTGAATTTTTTTATGTGAAAAATGGGACGCTGCTCTCCTTGTCTTGTTTGGATTTGATGACCGATTTTTATTGTCGTGATTAAATTGACCCTGATTCACATTTCTGTTTTGTTGCTCACATTTTTAGGGTATAATTGTAATCTGTTGTTCAGTATACATATTATCTTGCATCATATTCCTGCATCCTCTTTAAATTGCATAAAAATCAATAAAAAAATGCATGCATCTTAGGATTGCATTGTAATTAGCATAGTTCATCATGCAGACCTGAAATTGAGAAATATTCCACGCTTGTACTTCATGAATCGAAATTCGATAAATTCATTAAGTAGTCGTTTCCCTGTGTTCGACCTTAGTAGACTTGCCAAGTATAAATACTCCACAGCATTCAAAAGACTGTGGTTTTTGCTGGACCGAATTCGCCTCCTATACTCTGACAATCTCACATTATTAAAGAGGCGAATTCGACGTTCATCAAATGGCGCCGTTGCCGGGAACACGACTTAACTTAATTATTGAATTTTGATTTTCTTTGTTGATTAATTTAAAATATTTTTGGTCCTCATTTCATGCATCATTTTTACATCTTATCTGCTGATTTAATTTCTCTGACTGTTCTAACTCTTCTCTTTTGTCGTAGGGCCCATGATCATCGAGGACGCTTGATCCTCATGGAGGTGTGAAGTCGGGAGCTTCCGCTGAAGTGGCCGCAAAAGAATCTGTGAAGAACTTTTAAGATTTTTATCGGTCAGATTGCATTGCATATTTTAAAAAAAACTTGCATCTGCATATTTAATTCCAGTTCTTGCATGTTGTAAAAAAAAGAGAGAACCCCCCCCACCCCGCAGACACACCTACACTTGCACATACACACTCATCCCCACCATCTTCCCCTGTATATTTCTCTCTCTCTCTCTCTCTCTCTCTCTCTCTCTCTCTCTGTGTGTGTGTGTGTGTATTTCACGAACCCCCTCCCCCTTGTATCATAGAACAACTTCCCCCATAATTCAAACCTTACTTAGGTTATTTGTAGCCTAAGTATAGGGGGAACCGCCCGCTCATTCATCCCTCGTATTGTCTTCTTGTATTTAGGTCAGCCTTTGACTTAAGTATAAGGGGACCCCCTCCTCAGTTCCGCTATATCACCCTATATTTGATCGAGCCTTGGCTTCATGGCACTTGTGCTATGAGGACATAGCAAATTTTAAGTATAGGGGGTATACCGTATATTACTATGTATTTACTTTAGCCATAGCTCGTATTTTTGAAAATTTGTTTTCGGGCTTGGTTTTTAAAACATGTGAACTGAGTTTTGAAAAATCTTGTAAAAATGTTTTCTTAGAATTGAGGGTTTAAACTGTGTAAATAACCCTTTTCAAAAAAATCTTTCTTTGAACTAGACTCTGACCACTAGGCTTAGTAGACACTTCCAGTGAGGGAACTTCGGGCTCCCTTAGCAGAGTGGGTGATTTAGAGGACACTGCGAAAGGCATCGTCCTTAAGGATCACGGGTCCGTTTATCGGCCCGTACCTACACTCATACTGGCTGAGAGTGGATACTTTTATTCATTTGAGCCTGGACCAGTCATTGTCTCTCCGAAGAATTAAAAAAAACAACAAAATTAAAATCCATAAAAATCTGCAAAAGTCAAAAATCACACAAAAACCACTAACCAAGGAGTTGGTGTATTCCTAACACATTCACACTCACTTAAGGCTTGAGGATTTTTTAGGACACTGGATTTCTGTGATCTTGAGAGTCTGAGTTAACATGCCTTAGTCATTAGGGTTTTAAGCTTAAATATCCACACTTCCCTGGTTTGAAAGATTTGAGCGCTATATTGCACTCTTCATCTCTACCTTCAAGAAAAATATGATCAGCACAGTCACTTCCACAACTGCATGATTGATGAGATGAGTTGAGATATCACTTGAGGAACTAGGACTAGAGATTTGTGTTTAGATCTGATCTAATGATATTCGAGGATGGGATAAAGTTAATAAAGGCTTCAGAAGACCTGAGTGTCAGCAAAAACCCTAGCCAGTTTGTGAACAAGATTCATATGCTATCTCTTTGATATTTACCTAAAAGTGCCAGGGTGATGAAACTTAATGAATATCGTTGATCAGTGTGCGCCAACTTTTGGTAAAAGCAGTGGAGCTAGCCAACAAAAGCAATGAAATGTCAAAGAAAAAGCTCGATCATCCAAGTCAAATTATAAATGAGCTTCTACCAATGGCAAGCGCTCCCAAACATTTTCGAAGTGTTCACTTGGATCAAGCGCTAATTAGGACCAGGAGACGGGCTGACACCGAAAAAGGGCTCTGCATCGTAAATGCTACAAGTCTGGGTGTCGAAGGTATCTTAGATACTCAAAAGAGACACACCCCGGTGTACTCCCAGAAAAACAAGTGCAGACGACTCCAACTCTCTTGACGGACACATTTGTCAACAATTTAAAAATTTATATGTGTTGAGTATAAAGGCATTCGAGAGGCCCCTTGTTCCAATGTGAGGGGTGAGAAAAATAGACACAATCCCATGACCTCCATCATCTGGCCGTCCATCTACACTTTCAAGTCTGACAAACTAATGAGATGGTTGATTGAAGCAAGAATAGACTTATTCCCTAGTATTGAGGATGAGGTCTAGAGGAGAGTCTTTTGGACTGGAACTTTGAGTGATGCCTCGACTTGACTCTCATGAAATGCAGTACACTTAAGCTCATATCCCTATATTATATGTACAAAAAGAGAGTCTGATAATTAGAGAAGTTGGATTCCTTCTAACTAAGGCTTGGATAAACCCAGAATTTTAGGATCTCTTAAATTAAGGGTCTTCGAAAGATTGAGCCTTGAAATCTTCACTCGCACTGTCAGGAATTAATCCGACTCCTTCATTCTTTAGATGCTCGAGGATGAGCATGGTTTAAGTATAGGGGTATGATGAATCTCGAATTCATCATGCTAAAAGCCGCAAATTAAACCCCTGTCTGGACTAAACCAATAAAAATCATCTTCAATTCTTTACTATTATCCTGTATCATATTGTGTATAAATTACCCTTAAATTATTGTGTTTAATTTCCTTTATTTTTCTTGTAATTATTTTATCTTCAAAAACCCCTAAAAATTAGATAGAATAATTGTTTATAAATCACTAACCTTTGAAAAGCCTAAAAAATACAAAAACATCTCAAAACTACAAAATCGGTATTTTTATCCCCCTAAAAATACCCCAAAAAATACTTTTTATACAAATGACCTCTTTTGACTTTTTGACCAACATAAAAGTTGTAGTTCTCGTTGAGATGAGCAACTTTTATGTTTTGACTTTTTTCTAATTTTGCCTCTAGCTAATTTTTTTTATTTATCTTTGTATTTTCAATTTGAATTTTTTTGATTGGGCCAGGTGGCACCCACTGGGCTGCCCACGTGGCCTGCTCCTCTTTCCGCCACCCGACACCTTCCTGGGCCGTTGGATCTATTCACCCCCGCCTTCATCTGAACCGCCCACACCGCTCCACTTCTCAGCCGTCAGATCGAGCCCCTAGATCTGATCTCGATCGCCCCTTCCCGCCTTCGTAACAGCCGCCCGATCTTACTGACATCCAATGGTTCACCACGCTCCACGTCGCCCTCAACCTCAGCCGCAGGATGAGCTCTCATCCCATGGTCGTCCGCACTCCATGTTCCCCCCTTTTCTCGTGGCCGTTGGATCCTCGCCTGATCTAATCCGATCCGTCCACTAGCGCCTCGATCCCCGCCCTCCATCTGCGCTCACATCCTAGCTGTTGGATCGTAAGATCCAACGGCTCTCCCACCGTCTTCCTCCTCACGTAACCCCCCTCCCACATCCATTACGCCTCGCTGACCTACCGTCCCCTTCCATTTTTATCCATCTCCCCAGCCACCTTCTCCGCTTCGTAACGCCACCAACACCGTCCCCGTTCCTCCACCATCCTCGCACGTCACCCAACATGCACGGCCATCACTCCTCCCTTAATTCCTAAGCCGTCGAAACTCCCCTCTTCACCACGTAACCGTCGGTCGATATCCGCCTATTTAAGCCACCCTCTGCCACCTGAGACCATGGTCCACCATTTCTAGGTTTTAGCCCAGTCTTCGTCACCCCTCCGGTGACAGCGGAGAGGGTGGGGCGTCGAGGCGAAGACGACTCCTGCCCGGTGTCGACCCATGGTCATTTTGGCCGTGCTACGGTGTCTCCGACCACCACCGAGCTCGTTGGGCTTGCTGATCAGGGTGGCGACAACCCGAGGCTCGTATGAGCCTCAGCCCAAGTACCCTCCTCCACCAGGGTTCCCCTCTCCGACGAGGTTTTCCTCCCCTTCTTTTTCTCAGATTCTCCCTATTTTTTTGACTACACCGCTCACCGTAACCCTCATCCGACCTCCTCATCAGCTCCGACCAACCATCAGCATCCTCGCCGACCCATCTCCTCTTCTCCAGAACCACCTCTGTTCCGACCTCCCTCTTCCCCTGCTCCGCCGGTGAAGAGACCTCCGGCCACCACATCCCGTCACTTCACAGCCGCCCACTCGCCTCACCTCACTCACATGCATTCGCACAAGCTTCGGCTATCGACTAACACCTGCAAGATCTTAAATGGTGGAAGTTAGAATCGGAGCACCTTCGAGCTCCTCGCCTCCGGCGATGCTTCACCGAGCGTCACTTCTGATCCACCGTGGAGCCTCGTCACTACTCTAGGACCTTCGCCGGACCTCCAGAGAGCTTCCACGACCACCAGAGGGCCTCGCGAGGCGGGGCGGAGCTCAAGGCAGGTCGTCGGAGCCCTGCCTTCTCCGGGGACCTGCGGAGGAGGACGAAACTACAGTTGTCGTCCGATCATCCGGATCGGACGGCCACGATGAAGACGCGTGGTAGCCCAAGCCTCGAACCAGACCTGCAGGCTCGGGTCCCACCGAACCTCGACCCGAGCCCCAGATTGCTGCCACGTGGCCCGAGCCAGAGGACGCCTCCGAGCCTAGGAGCCTCACGTGCACCGCACGTGAGGGCCTGGGTATTTTGCATGAAAGACCCTAGATAATCTGATAATTACATTTTGGTCCCTAGGCATGTGCCTCACGTGCATGCCTGGGTATTTTACAGGGAAGCCCTCCAACTTTCTGGAAATTGCAAAAAGGTCCCTACGCGCAATGGAAAAATTACACGAGTCCAGGCGGTTTTCTTTTTTTACATTTAGGTCCCTCCAGGGACCTAAATGTAATATTTATCCTTTTTATTTCTTCCATTTTTATTACAATTATGCCCATGCATTGTTTTTAGCATAACTTGAGCATCGTAGGTCCAAATTGCATGATTTTAGTGTCGTTTTGATCCTTGTTTTGTCCTCTACATCTTAGCATGTTTAATTGTCTCATTTGCCACTAATTTAAATGAAGTGAATTTTTTTATGTGAAAAATGGGACCCTGCTCTCCTTGTCTTGCTTTGATTTGATGACCGCTTTTTATTGTCATGATTAAATTGATACTGATTCACATTTCTGTTTTGTTGCTCACATTTTTAGGGTATAATTGTAATCTGTTGTTCAGCATACATATTCTCTTGCATCATATTCCTACGTCCTCTTTAAATTGCATAAAAATCAATAAAAAATGCATGCATCTTAGGATTGCATTGTAATTAGCATAGTTCATCATGCGGACTTGAAACTGAGAAATATTTCACGCTTATGCTTCATGAATCGAAATTCAATAAATTCATTAAGTAGTCGTGTCCCTGTGTTCGACCTTGGTAGACTTGCCAAGTATAAATACTCCACAGTATTCAAAAGACTGTGGTTTTTGCTGGACCGAATTCGCCTCCTATACTACGACAATCTCGCATTATTGAAGAGGCGAATTTGATGTTCATCACATGATGATCATTGTATGGATTCCATTCCTTCCCAGGCACAGGGACCTCTTCCTAGTCCTCCATCTGAGGAGGCCCCTACTATCCCCTTCCCTCAAGCACTCCGCTTGGCAAAGGGGAATAAAAAAGAAAATCCCAAAAAGACTCAGTTAAAGTTCAGCAACCAGATGATTGACAGATTCCAGATCCAACTGACTCTACAGGAGGCGCTTGAGCACATCCCCCTCTTCCAAAAGAACTTGAGAGAGAAGACTACAGTCTGTAGGAAGAGGAGGAACTGCAGAGTGAGATCCATGTGCTCACCCATTCTACTTGCTCTGCCATTCAGAACAGATTGACAGCCAAGAGACCTGATGCAGGAGCTCCCTATGTCAGATGCGAGATTCAGGAGCAGCAGTTTGACCGTACTTTATTAGACAGCGTCTCTCCTATAAACCTCCTTGAGGCAGCCTTACTCGACCGATTCGAGTTTGGTCCTCTTCTTTGGAGCAGGACAGTCCTTCAGTTTGCTGATAGGTCGATTAAGAGGTCGAAGGGGTTATTGAGAGACGTGGTCGTTACCATTCAGGGCCTGAAATTCCTCGTGGACTTTGTTGTCCTGCACATGGAGATCCCTGAGTCGGTAACAGATGCCCCCATCATACTTGGACGCCCATTCTTGGCCACTGCCAAAGCGGTGACCGACCATGATTGTGGGAAGGTGTACTTTCGCGTAGAGGGTGAAAGTATACAAATAGAGACGGTCGATGAGACTAGAGTGAGAGGATCAGCATGCTCAGAGCAGTCCAGTGATACCGAACAGATGACAGAGGCTGAGCGAGACGTCCACCAGGAGTATGATTTTGTGATGACAGATGATGATTCCATTTGGACATATCCAGTAGCACAAGCCATCGCCTTGCATGCAGATTCAACATACTTACAGCTTATGGAAGTTGAGAGCTTGGAGAGCATACCCCTGGCAGAGGACACATTGGAAGCTGACAGTTTTGGGATGAATGGTGAGGCAGAGTTCCATTCGTGTTCTTTGGATTCACATCCCTCGGCTTCAGACATTGATTGGGATGATTTTGATGATTACTTGCTAATGAATCCCCATTCATCACTCTTTATTCTTTTATTTTAGCTAGATATTTTGCCAAAATACCATGTATATGATTGTAAATCTAATAAGTTACCAAAATGCATGATTTGTGTAATATGAATAATTAACATGTATTTGTGCAAAAATAAAAGAATAAAGAAAAAAAGAAAAAGAAGAAGACATTTAGAATAAATATCGAGTCACCTGAACCCAAGAGAGGGCCCAATATGGGCCTGATCGCAAAATAAACCAAGTAGAGAGAGATAGGGCCATTCACCTTGCACATACACCCTCCTTTATGTATATATTTTATTTTCATAAAAAAATTAAAAATGGGTTTTTATTAATTTGTATATATTTCTAAAAATAAAATAAAAATAAGAAAAATAAAATAAAAACAAAAATAAAATAATTTCCCTCTCCTCACATTGTACATACCATGTATATATGAATAAGATACCTATTTATTTCACCTTTGTAATTAATTAAAAAAATAATATAAAAATTATTTTATGTTCTAAGTTTTATGTTGTAAATAAATAAAATATAAAATTAGAGTATTTATACAAAAATAAAATAATAAAAATATAAGTATAAAATACATAGGTATTTTATACCTATAGATAATATTATACTATGTATATACATTAATTTATTTTTCAAAAAAATAATTAAAAATCACTAAAAATAATTTGAAAAATAATAAGCATTTTTATTTTCTAAATATTTTTAAATAAAATCGGTTTCTATTTTATTTTGAATATACAAATAATTTTGACTTGGAATTATCTAATTGGTCCACGGGGGATTGTTGACCCCCGGTCAACTCTCCCCCTCGGACCCTTCCTCCGCGGATCTGCTCACTAACCCGACTTCTCCCCAATTTTTGGAGCGGACCCAACCGTCTTTCGCCCCGATTCCTGTGCCGGTCTCTTCCTCATGGATCAAGCACTCTTGCGGATCCCTATGAGGGATCGGATCTACCTCGGATTGCACGCTCTTGCCCATTCTTCCCTGTCACCTAGGACGTCTATAAAGATCTTCGTTTCACCCCCTAGCCCGCTAGCTCGTGTCGCAAGCCCTAAACCTACACTAAAGAGTCTTCTCTCGGTGACAGTGACCGGAACCATTCTTTGGTGGTCGGATTAGGCGCATGTAGCGACGCTCGTCGAACATGGCCGGAGCGCCGCCACGTATGAGCCTCCTAGCCCGCCGCAGCTCGGTCAAGGCAACGACCACCTTCCCCGCACCCTCCTGGATCTAATGATTGACCTCCGATCATCGGGTAACTCTTCTAGCGATCCTAACTCTACTTATCGTCGATTGTTCACCCTCCGCTCCGCCCTAGTGGTCGGAGCTCCGCCGACCATATCTAGCCGTTGAGATCACTCCACCGTTACATCGTCACCTTTCCCCCACAATCTGATCACCTCAATCTTGGCTATCTGAGCCAAGATTGAGCTAGGCTCCTTCCTCCGCCTACGCCGGAGCCGCCCTCTCATTCCAACATCACTTCCAGTTGCCTTTCATGCAATAACCACTGCCGGATCACTCCTCCGAGCATCATCTTTCATTTGCAGGTTCATAAGCATCAGAGCACCCCAGGTCGCGTGCAGCCATCCTCGCCGGAGTCGACCCAGGACGTACCCCCCTTCCCGGAGATCTACCAGTCGGGAGCCCCATCCGCCATCGCCATCAGACGTGGAGGGGCGACGCGAGTCGAACCCCTCTCTCTGATCATCCATCGGACGCTCGGATTTTCCCCAGCTCGTCGGCGAACCTTGCCCAGGGAGGAGTTCTTCCAGATCTCCTCTCCACCGTCGGATCGAGCCCGTTCGCCATACGCCATCTGAGCCGTCCAACGCCTGCATCTGACATGCCATTAGATCTGGTATCTAACGGCCACCGTACACCCACGTCTGCGCTCGAAGGACAACCATCAGATCCGTCAGGTGGCCGCACCAGAGTCGCACGCATTCAACCACTGACCGCCTGCCACCTGGCTCCCACGTGACCTGCATGCTTCTTGGCTGGGTAATTTGCGCCATACCCCCTGTAGTTTATTTTTGTTATTGTTTAGTCTGTTAAATAAAGTAGCACTCTGTGGACTTTTTGTTTAGTAGCCCCTACTATTTTTCTGATATGCACTTTAGTCCTCCTTTTGTGGATGTGTGTGCGTCGTCACGCGCATATCTAGGATAACTGCATGTATACCCTCAGGGTTTATGAGTGTTATGATTTGATTAGAGAGTTTTCATATTTGCACTTACACTTCTATGAATGCTGAATTGCGACATCTGCTGAATATCTTGTGAAATTTATAGTAGACCCCTCGTACTTTTCAATCGTGTTATTGTTTAGACCTAGGAACTTATTTTATTTGTAGAATGGTCCATGCGTGTTGTGCATGTTTTATTGATTGAATAAAATAGCAAATTGAATTCAAATCTCATGAAATTTGGAAACGTGGCCCCTGCCACTGTGTAAAAATTTCATTGATTTTTTGGGACATTTTTGTTTTGATTTTCTATTTTTAAAAATTCAAAAACCCTTATTTTTCTTTGTCTAAATTTAAAAACCAACTAAAAACATTAAAAAGTCTCCAAAAATTCTAAAAAAAAATGTGTTTTGTTTGTTTTGTTGTTTTTTTGAATTTGTGCCATTTTTGTTGCTTTTGGATATATAAAACCCCTAAAAATCTAAAAACACTAAAAACCCCATAAAAATTATTAAAAATTCAAAAAATATAAAAAAAATATAATTTCTTTATCCTATAGTTAGGATTTCATTTGTAGTTTTTCATAAAACTGTTGCTAGACTTTTATAGCTATTTTTATATTTTTAAATAGCCTTTCAAGTCTGGTTGAACAGTAGCTTTCATTTTTTACTTTATTCCATTTTTAGAAAATTCAATAAAAATTATAAAAATCTGAGAAAATTACCAAAAACACTTGAAAAATCATGAAACCCAAAAACAACTTTATTTTAAGTTTTTAATTTATTTTTGTATATTGAATAATTTGTTGTTTGTGACTTCTTCCCCTTTTCTATATTTTCTTTATAATTTTAAATCACAAAAAATTAAAAACTCAAAAATCCACCAAAAAAATATTTTATTATTTTTATTTTGATTTCTGACTACTTCGTAGGACTTGTCCAGTCCATGCTCCTTCAGTTTGACCCTGGTAGTTATACCAGGTTAAATAATATAGCGATATCGCTATTTAGCCTGATTTGTTGTTTTCCTTTATTTTGTGGTTCTCGATTTTTTTTGTTGACCTAGACTCGTGATTCGGGTCGCAACGACCCTGATTCATACCTTAACCCGGATCAAGGGACCTTCACGGTCATTAGAATGGTGCAGTTGCCGGGGAGCACGGCTTAGTAGTCGGTTTTCTTTTGCGGCTTTTTCAGCTTTTCTGTTTATATTTGTATATATTTTTCGTCTCATTTCATCTTCATATTTTCATAATAATCTGTGTTTTACACGTCTCTTGTTTACTTTTCTTATGAGGGCCTGAGAACCGAGGTGGCTTTCTTCGGGAAGCCGACGCAACTGCGGGAGTCAGAGGCAGCTCTTTTCTGTATAGATCCACAGGAGAGCACTAGGAAGGCGGACAAGAGCTGGGGAGCGTAGAGTAGCCGTAGAATAGCCATAGAGTAGTTTTTATTTTCTGTAGACTTATTATTGTCATAATACAGGGACACTCAGAGACTTTTGTGGTGATTCTCAGGGTCTATTTCGTCGAGCACCGGTGTGCTCGGGGACCTCACCATGGTTTTCGTCGATTTTATTTTCATCGCATTTTATATTGCTTATCTGATTTTCAAGGATTTAGCCTTAGCCTTAGGATTTTATTTGATTGTAACGTAATGAATTAAGGCCCAACCCTAATTATCTGCCTGCACCTGTAATTCAATAATTGGACCTAATTAATTTAATCACAAAGAAAAAGTCAGACTAATTAAGCTTGAGTCCACGTGCCGTGAGGAACCACATACAGCGCTAGTAGGATCTGTTGTGGCAGATACCGAGTGGTTTCCAAGATCGAACTCAGGACTTTAATTTGATTAAATGACTACTGTGTTTCGCGTGTAGAATTGCATCGTCTAAGGTCGTTTTCCTCGTGCATCATATAGGTAGTTTTATTTCAGTCTTTACTTTTATGCGTGGATCACCCTGCATGTAAAGAGCTGGAGTCAGGTACGCATTCTTACTCTGCATGCATCAATGTGTTTGATCGCGCATCAGCTTTTTCGTCTTCTCCCCCAGTTTTTGTTCATAAATAACCAGGAGAATCGAAAAATTTGTTAGGCGTTGTTTGATATGAAAAATATCTAAAAAACAAAAACTATAAAATTGGGACTGCTAAACACACTTGACCCTAAAAGACACTTCACCTAAAAATCTATCTTGGGGAGAGTAACCCCCTCATTGTTTGGTTTGGATGAGCGAGAGAGTGACCCACTAATGAATCCACATTTCATCATCTTTATTCTATCATTTTGGCATCAAAAACCCAAGCAAATGCCTATAAATAGCATTAAATAGAGCAATTTAGCATGCATGCATGTGCATCTAATTAGTGTATAAAATACTGTAATTAAAGCCAAAATAATATAATAAATAAAAGAAAAGAAAAAGAATAAAATATTGTAAATATTTTATGACCCAAAACCCGAGACTTAGGCATCTCGATGACTAGGTCGACAAGGAATAAAGTAGGGGGAGATAAGGGTAAAATACAATAAAAACCCCTTCTATTTAATTCATTCTTTATTCATTTTGGGACCTTTTTTTGGTTCCACTTTTTATACCTCAAATAAATAAATTTTGTACATGAAAGTTGTATATAATTTAATAAAGAAAAATACAAAATTGATTTCCCCTGAAAAATAATGTACAGATAAAAAGTTATGGTCTGAATAAGATTCCAAAACTCCAACTTCCCAGACCTGTATCTTGCAAATAAAAACTCGAAATATAACAAACTCACCTTTAACTGTATATAGATAAAATAATCTATTCAATGGAGGTGGTTTCATATTTTTCGTGTACTTGTACTGATTAAAATATTCCATGTATTATTTCTTCATTATTTTGATAATTTTATGTTTTTATAATTTTGTAAATATTACTTATAATAATTATGTATATTAAAATAAGAATAAAAGCCTAAATAAAATACAAAATAAAAATACTTGTAGATCAAATACATAGATATGTATACCTATACAACACATACTTTTATATTATTAAATATACAAAATACTTCAGAAAAATAAAATAAAGATACAAGTACATGTATAAAAGTATTTTATAATTTTATAAAGTACTAAATAAAAATAATAAAATTAAAATACACAAAATAAAAATAAAAGAATACAATATATAGGTACTATACCTATAAGGGGCATAATAGGTAACTTATAAAAATATATTCCATAAAAATAATTAAAAATCATAATAAAATAATTTATAAAATTATAAACACTTTTTATTTTATAACCTAATTAAAATAATATCGCTTAATATTTTTAATTGATTTTACAAGGGGTTTTCCTGGTTGGTCCACGTGGACCAACCAGGTTTGGTCTGACAGTTGACCTTCGGTCAACTGTCTGACCTCCCCCCTGTAGCATGTCAGAAAGAGTTTTTTGTCTTCTTTCACCCATTTTTCTAGGTCAGCCTTGCCTCCTTTCATGATGGCACCTTCAGAGTTTTTGCTCCTCGGTTAATTGTGTTTCACGCTCAAGGCAATTCTTGGGCTTTGGATCACTGATCGAGGCGTTGCGCTTCGATTTGTGGAGCGTCAGAGCCACTTCGTTCAAAAGCCCCCGTCACCCTCCTTGACTCTTTGAACCGGATTTGGGTGCCAAAAGCTTCCAGATGAGGGTCGAGGGCAAGCTCTCGTGACAGGGGAGTCCTCCCCATCTCAGGCGAGGTGCGACGAAGTACCTAGAGCCGTGTTCCATCATCTCCGGCGGCCGCGCCGCCGTGAGGTTTCCAACCTCAGGCCAACCAGCCTTCGAGGTGTTTTCTTTCCGTTTTTATGCACTTTTAGATTTATTACAGTCACAGAAGTCGTTCACCATCATCTCCTTCGCGTTTCGCCCAGCCAATACCATCCGAGTCCCTCTCGCCGGACTTTGCTCCGGCGAGCCACCATCATCCACCATCCTCCGCGTTTCGCCCGCACACCCACACCATTACGTCCCCTGGACCTTCTACTGGTGTTCTCATGTTTTACCTGCAGGTGCTAGGGGTCAAAAGGACTCCAGTTGGAGTCGGATTTTGGAAGAAGAAGTATCTGGGGCCGCATCTCCTTCTCGACCATTCGGTGGCCCGCCGCGCTCTCTCCACCATTTTAACGCCGTTGAGCATTTGAGGAACCCCCCCCAGGAAGGCGTGGAGACTTTTGTTGGAGGATTGGAGGCCTGGAACGCACATCCTCGCCGATCAAAGCTCGGGGCGGCAGTGTTTCAGCCTTATTCTTCCCGAGCCCCTCAGCGTCGTCCGATCTCCTGTGTTCGTCTGGACCTAGCAGCAACCGTCGGATCGAGGGGTGCCAACGCCGTCAGATCTGCATCCACGTCTTAATCGCGACCCTTGATCGTGAAGCGGTATCCACGAACGGATTGGCGCCACGTGTCAAGTGATACTCCATCAGCCGTCCGTTCGCGTCGCGCTTGGGTATTTTGCCATCTAACCCTTGCGCAATTTTGTAATTTTTAATTAGCTCTGAATCATTCTTCTACTGTTAAAATATTTTTGTAATAATTGTAATGAACCCCCGACTTTCAAGTTATGCATTTAGGTCCCCGCCAATCACGTGCGTTGAGCACGTGACTTGGTGATTTTACAAGGGCCTCCCCATGAGCTTTTGTTTACCATATTATGGTTCGCAAATATTCAGCTGAAGTATAAATCTTTTGTTATTTTTGCAACTGTACCCCTTGAGTTTTTGACAATTGTATCCGTGCCCCTCCCAGGCGTGCGTGCGACGCACGTGGATCTGGGGATTTTTACAAAGAATCCCTTGCGGCTTTGGCTATGGCTTTTGGTCTAGGAAATATTTTTAGTAAAAATTTTATGCGAAAATTGCCTGAAAGCCCCTGGAATTTTGTCTTTTTGCAATATAGTCCCTGCCAGGCTTAAGAAGTTTGTGTGCTTATCTGATTTATTTAGAACCTCTTTTTAACTCGAAAATTCTCAAAAATTCAACTTAAGCTCCTGTGTGCTTGTACTTTCATACCAATTTTTAGATTTCGTTTTGTTGCCTTTTCATATTTATTAAAAATAAAAACATGCATTTTTCCTACTGTTTACATTAGAAAACCCATAAAAATTATAAAAACGTTTTGAAAAATTCCAAAAACATTATATTTTGTGTGTTTTGTCATCTACTAGTGTCAATCCAAAAAACACTAAAAATCTCAAAAGAAAAATCTTAAAAATTTGAAAACCTCTAAAAACTTTATAAAATCTATAAAATCATAAAAAATTCACAAAAATATAAACTCATTGTTGTGCTTTCCTTGTTTCATTATCTATATTTGAAAGTTACATTTAGGAAAATTTTGCCACTGTTCTATATTTTTCCTTCCCATTTTCGTCTTGGCCAGATTGTTAATTCACTGTTTGCTTTATTTCAGTATTTAAAAATACCAAAACATTTTGAAAAATACCCAAAAATCACAAAAAAGGTAGAAAATCATAAAAATACCAAAAATATTTTATTCCTGAATTTTTGACTATTTTTGCATATTTTTATAAGTAATCTATCTTCTCTTTTATCACATAGCTTATATATTCCAATATTGAAAAATGAAAAAAATATAAAATATAAAATTATAAAAATCAGAAAATTAAAAATCAAAATACAAAATTAAAAAAATTAAAAAAATTATTAAAAAATTAAAACCCACAAAAATATTTGCATTTGCATAGTGTAGACAACACTTCACATTCCTCACGCACGCACTTGTTTGATCTACCTCGTTTGCTCCCTGTGTTCGAACTCTCTGCATACTTGCTTGCTATACATCTTTTATGTAGAGTTAAAAATAAATTTTAACTTCACATTGCTTGTCATTTTTTGATATCTATAGTGTGGGTTAATTGTTGATTTTAGTTGAGTTTTTGAGTGGTCGACTCTTCGATTGAGTTCCCGCTTTGTGTGGAACTTAAGACCGCAGAAATTCAGCTAAATCACCCACACACTATGATAGAGCCACATCCGATTTCCGAGCAGACTACCGGCCTTTTATTCGGTACAGTCTGTTGGGACTATTGGATTCCTATCAGCTCACTTAATCGCTCTGAAAAACTAACTTGATCACCTAATAAAAATTGACAAGATAATTGATCGAACCATTACGGTCTTCAGCTCAGCGTTGACTAGGTGAATCGAGGGTTTGCTTTCTCATCTTGTGTTTTTCCATATCTCATCCGCCTTCACTCGCCAGATCAAGATGATGGGCAGGAGGTCTCTTAGGAAGCCTTTGGCTGCACCGCTTCACAGCACTCCGACCCGCTCATCTAGGTTGGTTCCTGAGAGACGAGACCCGCTCTCCGAACCCGAGTTCGATTCCACCCTGTTCCCCCTTGACCACCCTTCTACCACCAGTTTTGAGATACCAGTGCCTGATCAGAGAGAGCAGCAACCAGTTGATTTATCGGCATCTAAGTTTGGGTCTTTTGCCTTTGCAGAGACCATAGCCAGCAGCGAGGAGCGCACCGATGGTCTCAAAGCAGAGCAGACTTACGTGTTGGACCAGGGTGTGATCAACAAGACCATGTTAGCTTCCCTTAAGATGATACAGCGATAGATTCGAGATCAGGGAGCTTTCATGGTCGAGATGCGCTGAGAGATGGAGAGGCTGAAAGCAGATAGAGATCAGTCGAGAGCCGCATGAGAGGGAGAGATTCCAGACCAGCCTGAGGATCCAGTCCAGCTGGCACCACCAGCCAGACCGATGCGGGAGTTGCACAACCCCGGATCGATGCTCACACACCGATGGATTGTGCTGTCAGCGATTGTGGGGGACTTCAAGTTCCCCCCTCAGACGATTCAGCTTCTTCCCCACTTCCACGGGCTCACGACTGAGGAGACACGCCTCCATCTCCAGGAGTTCGAGATGATCTGCAGCACTGTCCACGATCGGCATGTGGACGATGACACCATCCGGATGATCGCCTTCCCACAGAGCAACCAATTGGCTGAAGTATTTAGGGAGATTTGTTACCACATGGGAGCAGCTTCGAACCGAGTACTTGAACAAGTACTATCCACTCGGTCGGACGAATGCAGCTAGGGCCTTGATCAGCAACTTCTCCATGCTCCCCAATGAGAAATTCCACGAGGCATGGGAGAGGTTCCGAGAGCTCAAAGACCGGTGCCCCCACCACGACATATCCAAG
This sequence comes from Ottelia alismoides, assembly GCA_037367405.1. Taxonomy (NCBI): domain Eukaryota; kingdom Viridiplantae; phylum Streptophyta; class Magnoliopsida; order Alismatales; family Hydrocharitaceae; genus Ottelia; species Ottelia alismoides. The sequence goes on from JAZKJV010001232.1 coordinate 348,337, forward strand.
CCCAACCTTGTTCAGAGCTTTTTCTGCAGGCTTACACCGGAGCTGCAAGGGTTAGTGAATGCATCCTGTGGGGACTTATATTTCGCCAAGGATGAGGATCAGGACCGGGCCATCTATGAGGAGATGGCCGAGAACTATACAGTAATGTCCCAGACACGACTTTATACTCAGGGGAGACCCCAGCCACAGGCCGTGTCGTATCAGAGGATAGCACGGGTCGATGCCGGTCTTTCTACTTCGTCAGCGGCAGCAACATAGACAGAGTCGACAACCGCCGACTTGGGTATCATCAGCAAGAAGCTGGACCGGATCGAGTTGATAGAGAAGAAGCAGTGCTAGGGTATGACGCAGATCGACCAGATGGCACAGACGCTGAGTGACCTAAAGACACAGATCATGTATCTCCAGGAGGCACAAACAGCTTCTCAGCCACCGGCAGCAGCATCAGTTCGGCCCAGCCCTCCTCCTAGTATCGACAGGTTCACCTTGTTCAGGCGGAGCCCTACCAGTAGCAGCAACAACAGTATATCCAGTCACCACCATCTTAGGACATCCATATGGTGGTGTATCAGCCGGACCAGCCCCTGGCAGTACTCCCCTCACCCACTTACGAGCAGGAGCCGTTGATGGAAGTCAACGGGATATGGTATGGACCGACCCAAGCCTGGGATCCGACGAGACCATCTCGGATTCCGTTGGACGACCGTAGGTACTAGTTCCAAGCAGCAGCCTTCAGTTTAGGGTAGCCAGTACAGCCAGCAGCGAGAGCAGCACTAGCAGCCCCAATTCCCATCACAGTAGTAGCTGGCCCATCCGTACCAGCAGAGAGAGCAGCATGGTCCTCGTCCCTATCAGCAGGGACGGTCTTAGAGGCAGCAGCAGCCTTAGCAGCAGTATCACTCACAGTGCCCCTCTCACCCTCATCCACAGTAGCAGCCTCAGTTTCAGAGAGGTCACCCGTAAAGTTCTCATGGGCCCACCTATGAGAACCCCGCCTTGGATGACTTAGCCCGCCTCATGTTCGAGCAGCGGGCCACCTTCCGACGGGAGATGGATGAGTTTCGACAGGAAATGAGGGAGATCGTGAGAGAGAAGGTCGACATTCCTGCCCAGATTGAGCCAAACCCGAACAACCTGAAGAGGAAGTCTGAGCAGGTAGAGTTCACTAAGATTACCACTCCTAGTGATTCACTTGGTGATGTTACTGCATACATGTTTGATGCTGATTTTGTTACACTTAGGAGCGATAGGATGCCAGCATGCGGTGCCTCGTCTGAGCGACGACCCCATGCAGCCTCAGGAGCGCCAGACGAGGAGGAGAGCGGTGCTGATGTCTCTAGAGATGATGATGATGATGACGGTGGTGCTGACACCACCAAGGACGTTGATCCAACCGACGGTATTGAGGTCGTAGCTTCACCAGATAGAGGAGGTGCTACTGATGCTACCATTGTTGCTGAGCCAAAACGCAGTACAGATGTCACTATTCCAGATGTCGAGGGTGGTGCTGAGGCCACCATTTCCAGTTCTTCACTTCCTGTTGCTTTTCATTCAGTTGATGTATCTCAGGACACTTCTGTGAATAAAGGAAAGGGTTTAGTATTTTCGGATCCAACTGTGTTGATTGATGATGATTGTATGGATTCTACTTTGCTTAAGCAGCATAAACCCGATCCTGGTCCTTCATCTAAGAAGGACCCAGCCGCCCCCTTTCCCCAAGCTCTTCGCTTTGCTAAGGGGACCAAAAAAGACCTAAAAAAGTCCCACTAGCTAGAGTTCAGCCAGCAGATGATGGACCAATTTCATATACAGCTGACTCTACAGGAGGCCTTGGAGTACATACCTCTTTTCCAGAGATCCCTCGGATACAGGACTACAGTTCGAGGAAGAGGTGGAACCACTAGTCAGAGATCCATGTGCTCACTCTCGCCACATGCTTTGCGGTCCAGAACCGCCTGCCAGCCAAGAGGCCAGATGCAGGAGCCCCGTATGTCAGATGCCACATTCATGAGCAGAGGTTTGACCGTACTTTATTAGACAACGGTTCTTCTATGAACCTACTTGCAACAGCCCTACTCGACCGATTCAAGTTGGGCCCTCTACGACGGAGCAGTGCGATCCTTAAGTTTGTTGATCGATCTATCAAGAGGCCGAAGGGGTTGCTGAAGGACGTTGTCGTCATGATTCAGGGCCTGAAATTCCTCGTGGACTTCGTTGTGTTGGACATGGAGATCCCTGAGTTCATGAATGATACCCCCATCATTTTAGGAAGCCCGTTCTTGGCCACAGCCAAGGCAGTATCCGATCATAATAGCGGAAGGTATACTTTCGCGTCGAGGGCGAGAGTATACAAATAGAGACGATCGAGAAGACTAGAGTCAGAGATTCAGCTTGCTCAGAGACACCTTCAGATTCAGAGCAGATGACAGAGGCAGGGCGAGACATCCACCAGGACTGTGATTTTGTGATTACAGACGACGAGGCAGTTTGGGAAGACCCAGCAGCATAGGCCATCCTCTCACCTTCAGAGTTCGCTGATGCACAGACGCCAACAGAGGAGAGCCTGGAGAGCGCATTCCTGGTCCAGGATATATCTCAGGCAGCAGAGTCGGTTCCCGATTGTGAGGCAAATTCTTCTTTTGATACTGATACAGATCCCTCGGAGTCAGATATAGACTGGGCAGAGTTTGATGATTTGATACTATGTCTGACTTCCACAGAGCCTACAGTTAGGGTGGAAGTTGATTCCATGCAGAGCAGAGACACACCAGCAGAGCAGCCTTCACCAGATTTAGATTGTCAAAGAGAGTTCTCATTCTCCCATACAGATTTAGTCGCATTCACTCAGACATTTCAGAGGCCAGATCTGCCAGCACTGAGTTGTCCAGAGCTGAAGCCTTTACCGTCATTACCGAAGTAGGTTCCTTGCGGGTAGGGTTGAGCATTGGGTCGGGCCAACCCGACCCGACCCGAAATCCGACCCACTTAGCCCGACCTGAGCCCGAGCCCGAACTTGAAATGGGTCGGGCTCGGGCCTTTTTATAGGCCCAATTACAATTTCAGGCCAGGCTCGGGCCCTATAGGGCCCCAACCTGTAAAGCCCAATAGCTCGAACCCTATATATATAGTAAGATTGGTAGCATGCAACACTAACAAAGATAAATTATATACCATTTAAAATTATGAAATATACATGTTTCATATTGCATTTATTTGTTACCTTTATATTGATATCATCTGCTAAGACTAGAAGGTTATTGTTGCTTATCTTTGCCACAAGGTTCTAATCAAGAAGAACATTCGTCGTCTTAATGTTATTTCCAAACAATCTGGAAACTATTTCAATATGCATTCGCTATGAAACTGGATGTTGTGCTTCATTAACATAGGTTTTACAAACTCATATCAAATACATGTATTGTTATTTCAGAAGCAAAATATGCATCTATTTTTAAATGCATTTGAGATAAATGTTGGGGCATCTAAATGGGTCGGCCCGACCCGAGCCCGACCTAATAATCTTAAGGCTGGGTTCGGGTTTGGGCCTATATTTTTACAAGTAAACGGGCCTAGGGCTCGATCCGTTAGCCCATATACTAAAATGGGTTTGGGCTGGGCCAAGGCAAATCTGGCCCGAACCCGACCCATGCTCAACCGTACTTGCTGGCGAGCATGAGATGTACCCAGTCATTATCTCAGAAGATTTGACTGGAGAGCAGGAATCCCCTCTGATGGGAGTTCTTGAAAAGAACCGCAAGGCGATAGGATGGAGCATAACCGATCTCCAGGGGATAAGTCTAGCCCTGTGCTCCCACCATATTTATCTCGAGGAGGACGCGAAGCCGTCGTGTAAGTTCCAACGGTGGCTGAACCCGAATCTTCGAGATGTTGTCATGAAGGAGATCTCGAAATGGTGGAGCGTCGATTTTATCTACCCCATCTCCGACTCCAAATGGGTCAGTCCGCTACATGTGGTGCCCAAGAAAACGGGCATCACCACAGTTGTGAGTGAGTCTGGAGAGGAGATCGCTACCTGGGTACCCACTTCTTGGAGGGTCTGTGTGCACTACGGATGATTGAATCAGGCCACCAAGAAGGATCATTTCCGGCTACCTTTTATTGATAGATTATAGAGAGGCTAGACGGGAAGAGTCACTATTGATTTTTGGACGGGTACTCCGGATACAATCAGGTGGCCATTGCGCCAAAGGACCAGGACAAGACTACATTCACATGTCCCTTCGGGACACATGCTTTCAGACGCATGCCCTTTGGTTTATGCAACGCTCCGGCGACATTCTAAAGGTGTATGTTGTCCATCTTTTCGGACATGGTAGGTGAGTGCTTGGAGGTCTTCATGGACGACTTTTCAGGCGACGGGTTTGATTCTTGTCTTGACTGCCTAGACCGCGTCCTCCAACGATGCATTGAGGTCCATCTTGTGCTTTCATGGGGAGAAGAGTCACTTCATGGTGACTCAAGGGATGGTGCTTGTCCATATCCTCTCCTATAGGGGCACGGAGGTTGATCCGGTCAAGGTGGATATCATTAGAAAACTCAGTCCACCATTCAACTTGCGGCAGTTACGATCTTTTCTGGGGCACGTTGGTTTCTACCGACGATTCATTCATGATTTCGTAAGGATTGCCCGACCGTAGACTGATCTGCTGATGAAAGACACCGAGTTCATATTAGATGATAAGTGTCTAACATCATTTGAGACTCTCAAGATTCTCGTTGTAGATGCTCATGTCCTCCAGCCGCCTGCTTGGTCTCTCCCATTCGAGATCATGACGGATGCCTCTGATTTTGTCGTAGGGGTCGTGCTTGGACAGAGGAGGGATGGAGTCCCCTTTGTTATTCACTACGCTAGCCGGACTTTGGATTGCGCTCAGCGGAACTACACCGTCACTGAGAAGGATATGCTAGCCATAGTATTCGCCCTAGATAAGTTTAGGTCGTACATCATTGGATCTAAGCTAACCATCTTTACTGATCATACCACCATCAGTTACCTCATGGCAAAGAAGGATTCCAAAGCCAGATTGACCAGATGGATCCTTCTACTCCATGAGTTTGACATAGAGATTAAGGACAAGCCCGGAGTCAAGAATGGGGTGGCAGATCATCTCTCCCAATTGGAGTTTCTTGAGGATTCTGAGCATATTGAGCCTATTTGTGAGACCTTCCCAGATGAGGTGATCCTTGTTATCACCTCTCTCCCATGGTACGTCGATATTGTGAACTATCTTGTTGCCAAGAAAGTTCCACAAGATTAGCCCAGGCAGCGACTTGAGACCTTCCTCACAAAGGCCAAGTTCTACCATTGGGAGGATCCCGTCCTTTATCATGAGGGAGGGGATAGCATCTGGCGTAGGTGCATTCCTCAGGAGGAGCACCCTAGCATCCTCACTTATTGCCACAAGCTTGAGGCAAGAGGACATCACTCTGGGAGGAGAACAGCACAGAAAGTGCTCCAATCCGGCGTATGGTGGCCTACTCTCTTCAAGGACTCTAATGAGTTCGTGAAGAGATGTACTGATTGTCAGAGGATGGGCACTTATGGACAGCGTCATATGATGCTGATGCAGCCCATTCACTTCTGTGAGGTTTTTGACGCATGGGGCATCGATTTCATGGGCCCATTCCCTAAGACTCAGGGATTCGAGTACATTCTGTTCGTCGTTGATTATGTTAGTCATTGGGTTGAGGCCATCCCCGCCTGAACCGCAGATGCTAGGACTGTTTGCAGATTATTAAGGAAGAATATCATTTCACGGTTCGAGGTGCCTAGAGTTTTGATATCTGACGGGGGGTCTCATTTCGTCAACGACAAGATAAAGGCCCTTGCTAGCGAGTTCAGCATAGACCATCGAGTAGCCACTCCATATCACCCTCAGACCAATGGTCTTGCTGAAGTGTCGAACAGGGAGATCAAGAATATATTGCAGAAGGTTGTCTACCTTGACCGAAAGGATTGGTCACAGCTTTTGGACTCGGTCTTGTGGGCATATCAGACGTCCTTCAAGATGCCTTTGGGTACATCTCCCTTTCGCCTCGTTTATGGCAAGCCCTGCCATTTACCTGTTGAGCTGAGACATAGGTCACTTTGGGCAGTCACTGATATAATTTTGGATCCAGTGAGTGTAGGAGAAAAGAGGAGGGCAGAGTTAGCATCCCTGGAGGAGCTTCGTGATTCAGCCTTTTCGAGCAGCCTACAGTATAAGGAGTGAGTGAAGGAGTGGCATGATTCTCATATCAGCCACAAGCAGTTTGAGCTAGGATAGAGAGTATGGTCGTTTGATGTCAGGCTTCGTTTATTTCCAGGAAAGCTACATAGTAAATGGAAGGGACCCTATCTGATCCGAAAGGTACATGATAATGGAAACATTAACATATCCGAGTTGTCATCTGGGGCTACCTTTCGTGTCAACGAGCAGCAGCTCAAACCATATCTAGATTATGAGCCGCTGGTCGTTGATGTTGCCCCATTCATTTTGCGTGAGATGTGGTCTCTTGACACACATCTATTGCATCTCACGCCTGATTATCATTGTTCTTCTGCCATGTATAGATCCAGTTGTCCATATCACTCCATTCTTTAGTCCCACACCCCATCTTTATCTTATGATTATGCTATACTTAGGGTGTACTTTACCCTAAGTATAGGGGGGTGTAGGACTCTTAGGTATTCTATTGATTCTTTCTACCTCTGTTTTGCTATCTATACTTAGGGATATTTTACCCTAAGTATGGGGGGGGTAGACCCTGTACATTCTTCCACTCGAATTTCCCTTCATGTACAGCTTTCTATACTTAGGATTACTTGATCCTAAGTATAGGGGGAAACACCGAGTCTTCTTCATTCCATTCTTTGATTCGTCGTTGTAGTATATCATTCCTTTTCACTTCCCTATACTAAGCACGAGTTATGTCTTCTTCAACTCTCTTGATTCACTTTGAGGACATCGTTCGAGCTAAGTATAGGGGGGTGTCGTATATATTTCATATATACTTTAGCCATAACTCGTACTTTGTGTGAGTGTGTTAATAAATAAAATGGCTAAAAATCCATCCACAAAATCCATAAAAATTTAAAAAAATCGTGTACATAAAGTTCTTCTTGCACATACATAGGCTATTTAAAAAAATTATTTTTGTATAAATGTTTGTAAAAATCTTTTGTGTAAATATTTTGTAGATATTTTGATATCAAAATTATGTATATAGGACAAAATTTTTGTAAAATGATTGAAAACAAAAATTTTGCAAAAACTTTATGTAAATTTGTGTAAATATTTTGCAAAACTTTGCATTCATGCATACATCCATGTTTTCAAACATTTTTTGAAAATTTTGCACATTTTCAAAAAAATCTTCTAAAAATTGCATATTTGTAAATGTGTGTACAGTTTTTCTGAATCTGGATTGACATTTAAATTGGCCTGAAATTAAATTGAAAAATGGAGCTTGGTTAAGACCTTAATCCACCTAATTCTATGAGGAATCTTATAGGGCTTAGGATTAAGACTTTTCAGGTCCATTTGGGACTTAATTCTTTGAGTCCACTAGGCTATGAGCATATGTCGTCCTGATGAGCCTAAGTAGAACATTTAACAACAAACACTTGACTCTCGGAGATGATGGCTTTACTTGCACTAGTACTTTACACATAGCTCTCCACGGATGAGGTGGTGAGGAGGCAGTTTCCTTTGGCTTGGGATAGCATATGAGGGTAGTACTTCTAGGCGGAACCTCTCTTCTTCTTATAGTGAAGGAAGTGTGTCTCAACTTGGTCTGGTGGTGATGAAGTCTAAAGACAGGAGTTGTGGGTTGCAATAAAGCTTCAAAAGAGGGATAGTCTACTGGCACAAGAGGAAAAACTATTTATGTGTATATGATGCACCATGTAGATATGTTGTACATATGCACATCAAAAAAATGTGCAAAGAAAGAAAAGCTCTAAAAAAGTGATGGATCTGATTGAAAATAAAATACCCACCGGAGTGTATATAGTCAAATAAATCAAAGCTTATGTTACACATGGCCATCTCATGAAGCTTGCAACGGGAGACTCGGCTACATTGGTTGGGCTCCCAAGGATACATGGTACACTGGTCATGGTCCATTCTTCTTCCCCCTCTTCTTGAGCCGGTTGTACTTGAACTTAGAAGGGAATACCATGCTCCCCGAGGAAAGAGTTGCTAGACTGAGGCATTAGAGTTACCTTGTTAAGGGAGGTTATCGCTTTGTCATTTCTGAGGTGGGGAGCTACATATCACTTACACAGTACAAGGAAAGATTCTTGGTTATTAGAGTTTGTGTATGTAGACTTGTTCTGATCTCGATTATTGAGGAGTCTTGACCATAGATTGGTGGAACTTAGAGGCTGTTGAGTTTTAAGCTTAAGTTCAAATAAGGTACCGACAAATTAAGAATCCAAAGGTCTGACTGAGCTCCATATTTCAATTTAATGAAGGAATGTTTAATAATCAACCTTGATTTCCCGTCTTTTTCTTTCTCTTTTTCACTTCTTTTTCAAATAAGTGTTTTCTAAGGGACTAGCAAAAGTAAAGTATAGGGGGGTGATGAATCCCCACTCATCACTCTTTATTCTTTTATTTTAGCTAGATATTTTGGCAAAATACCATGTATATGATTGTAAATATAATAAGTTACCAAAATGCATGCTTTGTGTAAATATGAATAATTAGCATGTATTTGTGCAAAAATAAAAGAATAAAGAAACAAAAGAAAAAGAAGGAGATATTTAGAATAAATATTGAGTGACCTGAACCCAAGAGAGGGCCCAATATGGGCCTGATCGCAAAATAAACCAAGTAGAGAAAGATAAGGACATTCATCTTGTATATACACGCTCCTTTATGTATATATTTTATTTTCATAAAAACAAAAATAAAAATGGGTTTTTATTAATTTGTATATATTTCTAAAAATAAAACAAAATTAAGAAAAATAAAATAAAAACAAAAATAAAATAATTTTCCTCTCCTCACATTGTACATACCATGCATATATGAATAAGAAACCTATTTATTTCACCTTTGTAATTAATTAATAAAAATAAAATAAAAATTATTTTATGCTCTAAATTTTATGTTGTAAATAAATAAAATATAAAATTAGAGTATTTATACAAAAATAAATTAATAAAAATAAAAGTATAAAATACATAGGTATTTTATACCTATAGATAATATTATATTATGTATATACATTAATTTATTTTTCAAAAAAATAAATACAAATCACTAAAAATAATTTTAAAAATAATAAACATTTTTTATTTTGTAAATATTTTTAAACAAAATCGTTTTCTATTTTATTTTGAATTTACAAATAATTTTGACTTGGAATTATCTGATTGGCCCACGGGGGATTGTTGACCCCCGATCAACTCTCCCCCTCGGACCCTTCCTCCGCGGATCTGCTCACCAACCCGACTTCTCCCCATTTTTTGGAGCGGACCCAACCATCTTTCGCCCCGATTCATGCGCCGGTCTCTTCCTCATGGATCAGGCACCCTCGTGGATCCCTAGGAGGGATCGGATCTACCTCGGATTGAGCGCTCTTGCCCATTCTTCCCTGTCACCTGAGATGCCTATAAGACCTTCATTTAACCCCCCAGTCCGCTAGCTCGCGCCGCAAGCCGTAAACCTACCCTAAAGAGTCTCCTCTCGGTGACAGCGACTGGAACCACTCTTTGGTGGCCGGATTAGGCGCCTGTAACCGATGCTCGCCGAACGTGGCCGAAGCACCGCCACGTAGGAGCCTCCCAGCCCGCCGCAGCTCGGTCGAGGCAACGACCACCTTCAGCGCACCCTCCTGGAGCTAAGGATTGACCTCTGATCATCAGGTAACTCTTCTAGCGATCCTAGCTCTACTTATCGTCGATTGTTCACCCTCCGCTCCGCCGGCTTTGCCCTAGTGGCTGGAGCTCCGCCGACCATATCTAGCCGTTCAAATCACTCCGCCGTTACATCGTCACCTTTCTCCCACCATCTGATCATCTCAATCTTGGTTATCCGAGCCAAGATTGAGTTAGGCTCCTTCCTCTGCCTACGCTGGAGCCGCCCTCTCATTCCACCATCGCTTCATGTTGCCTTTCATGCAATAACTATTGCCACAGAACTCCTCCGAGAATCAACTTTCATTTGCAGGTTCATAAGCGTCAGAGCACCCCCCCAGGTCGCGTGCAACCATCCTCGCCGGAGTAGACCCTGGATGAGAAGATCTAGCCGTTGGGAGCTCCATCCGCCATCGCCATCAGACGCGGAGGGGCGACGCGAGTCGAATCCCTCTCTCTAATCCTCCATCGGACGCTCGGATTTTCTCCAGCTCGCCGGTGAACCTCGCCAGGGAGGAGTTCTTCCAGATCTCCTCTCCACCGTCGGATCGAGCCCGTTCGCCATATGCCATCTGAGCCGTCCAATGCCTACATCTAACAGGCCGTTAGATCTGGTATCTAACGGCCACCGTACACCTACGTATGCGCCCGAAGGACAACCGTCAGATCCACCAGGTGGCCGCACAAGAGTCGTATGCATTCAGCCATTGAACGCCTGCCATCTGGCCCCCATGTGACCCACATGCTTCTTGGCTCGGTAATTTGCGCTATACCCCCTACAGTTTATTTTCTGTTATTGTTTAGTCTGTTAAATGAAGTAGCACTCTGTGGACTTTTTCTCAGTAGCCCCTACTGTTTTTCTGATTTGCACTTTAGTCCTCCTTTTGTGGATGCGCGTGCGTCGTCACGTACATATCTGGGATAATTGCATGTATACCCTCAGGGTTTATGAGTGTTATGATTTGATTAGATAGTTTTCATACTTGCACTTATGCCATTGTGAATGCTTAATTGCGACATGTGCTGAATATCTTCTGAAATTTACAGTAGACCCCTTGTACTTTTCAGACGTGTTATTGTTTAAACTTGGGAATTTATTTTATTTACAGAATGGTCCCTGTATGCTGTGCATATTTTATTGGTTGAATAAAATAGCAAATTAACTCCAAATCTCATGAAATTTGGACACGTGCCCCCTGCCACTGTGTAAAAATTTCAGTAATTTTTTGGGATATTTTTGTTTTGATTTTCTATTTTTAAAAAAACCCCTATTTTTGTTATTGTCTAAATTTAAAAACCAACTAAAAATATTAAAAAGTCTCCTAAAATTCTAAAAAATGTGGTTTTTTTGTATTGTTGTCTTTTTGAATCTGTGTTTTTTTGTTGATTTGGATATATAAAACCCCTAAAAATCTAAAAACACCAAAAATCCCATAAAAATTATTAAAAATTCAGAAAAAAATCAAAAAAATATATTTTCTTTTTCTGTAGTTCGGATTTTATTTTTAGTTTTTTTATAAAATTGTTGCTAGACTTTTATAGGCTATTATTATATTTTTTAAATAGCCTTTCAATTTTGGTTGCACAGTAGCTTTCATTTTTTACTTTCTTTCATTTTAAAAAAAATCATTAAAAATTATAAAAAGCTGAGAAAATTACAAAAACACTTGAAAAATCAACCTAAAAATAATTTTATTTTAACTTTCTGACTTATTTTTGTGTGTTGAATAATTTGTTGTTTGTGACTTCTTCCCCTTTTTCTATATTTTCTCTATAATTAAAAATCACAAAAAATTAAAAACTCAAAAATCCACCAAAAAATGTTTTATTCTTTCTATTTTGATTTCTGACTACTTCGTAGGATTTGTCTAGTCTGCGCTTCTTGAGTTCGACCCCGGTAGCTATACCAGGTTAAATATAATAGCGAGACTGCTATTTGGCCTGATTTATTGTTTTCCGTTATTTGGTGGTTCTTGGTTTTTCTTGTTGACCTAGCCTCACGATTCGGGTCGCAAACGACCCTGATTCATACCTTAACCCGGATCAAGGGACATTCATGGTCATCACTTGCCATGTCTGATTCCTTATGAGCCAACAGCTAGGACGAAGAGCGAGCAAGTACAGTTTACAGCTGATTCAGGAGGGTTCCATTCATCAGATTTTCATGCACGGCGGGAGTTCTCTCACACAGACCTGGTAGCCTTTACACAGACATATCAGAAGCCAAATCTGCCACCTCTCAGTTGTCCAGAATTGAAGCTCTTGCCGCAGTCGCTAAAGTACATATTCCTTACAGGTGAACCCGATATGCACCCAGTCATTATCTCAACGGGTTTGACTGAAAAACAAGAATCTCATTTGATGGAGGTTCTTGAAAGAAACCGCAAGGCGATTGGATGGAGTATAGCTGATCTCCATGGGATTAGTCCGGCTCTGTGCTCCCACCATATTTACCTCGAAGAGGATGCTAAGCCCTCGCGTGAGTTCCAGCGACGGCTGAACCCGAATCTTCGAGATGTTGTCATGAAAGAAATATCAAAATGATGGAGCGCCAATTTTATCTACCCCATCTCCGACTCTAAGTGGGTTAGTCCATTACATGTGGTACCTAAGAAGACGGGTATCACTAAAGTTGTGAGTGAGTCTGGAGAGGAGATAGCTACCCGAGTACCCACTTCTTGGAGGGTCTGTGTGGAGTACAGACGATTGAATGAGGCCACCAAGAAGGATCATTTCCCACTGCCATTCATTGATCAGATTATCGAGAGGCTATCTAGGAAGAGTCACTATTGTTTTCTTTACGGGTACTCCAATTATAATCAAGTGGCCATTGCGCCCGAAGACCAGGATAAAACGACATTCACCTGTCCGTTTGGGACTTATGTTTTCAGACGGATGCACTTTGGTCTATGTAACGCCCTGACGACATTCCAAAGGTACATGTTTTCCATCTTCTCGGACATGGTGGGTGACTGTTTAGAAGTCTTCACGGATGACTTCTCGGTCTATGGCGATGGGTTCGATGCTTGTCTTGACTGCCTAGAACGTGTGCTTCAACGTTGCATAGAGGTCAACCTTGTCTTATGTTGGGAGAAGAATCACTTCATGGTGACTCAAGGGACGGTCCTTGTCCATATCATCTCCAACAGGGGCATGGAGGTTGATTCGGCTAAGGTGGATATCATTAGAAAACTCAATCCACCGTCCAATCTGCGTCAATTGTGGTCTTTTCTGGGGCATGTTGATTTCTACCAACGGTTCGTTCAAGACTTCAGTCATATTGCTCGATCGCTCACTGATTTGCTGACAAAAGACACTGAGTTCATTGTAGATGATAAGTGTCTTGCGTCTTTTGAGACTCTCAAGAGTATGGTTGTCACGACTCCTGTCCTTCATCCACCTGATTGGTCTCTCTCGTTTGAGATCATGACGGATGCTTCTGATTTTGCCGTAGGGGCTGTGCTTGGACAGAGGAGGGATGGATTGCTGTATACCATTCACTACGCTAGCCAGACTTTGGATGCCGCTCAGCGGAATCACACCGTGACTGAGAAGGATATACTAGTTGTAGTCTTTGCTTTGGATAAGTACCGATCATATATTCCCGGATCTAGAGTGACTATCTTTACAAATCACACCGCCATCCGGTATCTCATGGCCAAGAAGGATGCCAAAGCTTGCCTTACCAGATGGATCCTTCTGTTCCAGGAGTTTGATATTGAAATTAAGGATAAGCCTGGAGTTAAGAATGGGGTGGAGAATCACCTCTCCCGCCTAGAGAACCTTGAGGAATCTGAGCCCGGCGCACCTATTACAGAGACATTTCCAGATGAGGCGATCTTGGCTATCACCTCGCTCCCTTTGTACGCTGACATTGTGAACTATCTTGTCGCCAAGACGGTTCCACAAGGTTGGCCCAGGCAGAAACTTGAGACCTTCCTTGTGAAGGCCAAGTTTTACCATTGGAACGATCCCATCCTTTATCATGAAGGAGGGGATAGCATCTGGAGGAGATGCATTACTCAAGAAGAGCAGCATAGCGTCCTCACCTACTACCACAAGCTTGAGGCAGGTGATTTAGCCAAAATCAGGTGATCGTAAGTTCAACACAAAGCGTGAACTCAGTCGGTATGTTGACCACACTAAATCTGGACTAAAGTCAACAATTAACCCACACTAAAGATCAATAAGTTAGAAATAATGTGGAGTTAAAATTTATTTTTAACTCTGCACAAATGGTGTATAGTGACAAGTATGCAGAGAGTTCGATCACAGGGAGCAAACAGGGTAGAATCAAACAAATGTGCACAAGTGAATGTGAAGTGTCTACACTAAGCATGCAAACAATGAAATTTTTGTGGGTTTTAAATTTTAAATTTTTATATTTTTTTTAATTTTTAATTTTGTATTTTGATTTTTAATTTTCTGATTTTTATATTTTATATTTTATATTTTTTTTCTTTTCAATATTGGAATTTATAAACAATGTAATACAAGACAAGATAAAATATTTATAAAAATGTGCAAAAATATCCAAAAATTCAGAAATAAAATCTTTTTGGTATTTTTGTGGTTTTCTACTGTTTTTGTGATTTTTGGTGATTTTTCAAGGTGTTTTTGGTATTTTTAATTACTGAAATAAGAGAAAACAGTGACAAAGTTGCTGGCTGGGGGTAAAACTGGAATCAAAAATAACAAACAGCAACCAAAAATTTGCAAACTTATTTTAAAATAAATAGAATAAAATCTAGAACAAACAGAAACTGAATTTGTGATTTTTGGAATTTTCTTTGATTTTATATATTTTTTTTGAAGTTTTTGAGTTTTTTTAAAATTTTTAGTGTTTTTCTTTTGAGATTTTTAGTGATTTTTGGACTGACACTAGAATAGGTTAAAATAGACACTGGGTAATTTTTTTGGAATTTTTAGAGATCATTTAATATTTTTTTGGCATTTTCTAAGCTAGACAGTGCACAAAAAGCATGTTTTTGATTTTTAATAAATATAAAAATAGAATAAATCAAAAATAAAATAAGGGCGAGGAAGAACAAGTGCACAGAAGCTTAAGTTCGAAATTTTAGAATTTTTGGATCTGAAATGAGGCTCCAAATAATTACCACAAGCAAGCAAAAAGTTCACAGCCAAACAAGGACTTTTTCGCAATTATACAAAACCTCAGGGGCTTGTAGGCAATTTTCACACAAAGATTTATACTGAAATAAAAATTATCTGAGCCAAACCACAAAATTAAAAACCGCAGGGGCTTTCTTGCAAAACTTCCCAGGCTCACGCGCGTCGCACGCGCGCCTTGAAAGGGCACAGGTGCAAAAACCCAAAAGTTGGGGGTTGAAATGTAAAATGGCCAAAAAGTTTTACATTGTGACTGAACGTTTTAGAATTAAACAGAAACAAACAAAAATACCGGGGGTTTTTTCCGTAAAAACGCCAAAACGCGCGTGATGTGCACGCGCCTGGCGGGGATACGGATGCAAATCTCAAAAGAAAAGGGGCTGAACCGCAAATGTCTCCAAAACTATTGAACGCAGATGAAAGATTAGTGTTTAAATATAAAATTCAAAATTGGCGGGGCTTATCTTGCAAAATGCCCGCTAAAGGCGCAAATCAGACGGTGGGTGTGATCCCACTTAGACACGTGGCGATCCCGGGCGCGTCGATGCCGCTTCGTGCTGTGCGGCTAAGATCAAGTCCTGTACGCCGATCCAACGGCTGATCCTGGAGGCAATCCGACGGCAGCTGTACACCCCGGCTGGGTGTTCTTGATCCTACGGCATGGAGAGCAGCTGGAAGATCCAACGAAGAACTTGGCCGTGCCGATTTGGTTCACGCGCAGGGACCTCCTCCAACCACCAACTCCACGTCCGAAGGTCGCGTCTTGCTCCTGCTGCTCCTCCCCGACGTCCATGTTGTTCAGAACAGTCCGACGGCCAACGAATGGCCCCCGGATGCTCGATGAAGCTCCAGCCGACCTGGGCGTCTTCGTGGCGTGAATCGAGGCCCAGACACCTCCTTCCCTTCCTGCAAACAAAGTCAAATGGGCGGCAGTTATCTCGCGACAGGAAGGGGCCTTTATTGGCGAGAAACGGGCGGCGTGGATGGCAATGGTGGTTGCCAGAGCTTCTGAGCTCCGGCGAGGTGTTCGAGGTGGAATCGAGGCAAAGTTAAACGATTAAACTTCTGGTTGAAGACACGAAGTAAAAGCTAAACGTAACAGCAAGCTGAACACTAAAAAACAAGAAAAACACAACCTCAATGGTGTAGAACCCGAGGAAGAAACCGCCAGGAGCTGGGCTCCGGCGATGGGTGGACGCCGACCTTGGCCCCTCGCAGTACCTCGACGGAGAGGCTGGGACACTCCCCTGTCACTAGAGCATCATCCCACCTGCAGCCGGAGGTCAGGGATGCCTAAAGGAAGGTTCAAAATTCAAATGGGGCGTGAGGGGGCATTTTGAAACATGGTGGTCGAGGCCCAAAGATCGAGGTGAACGAGGCGCGTCAGAGGTCCAACCCCCAAGATATAATATAGGCGTGTAAGACCATTGGTAGTGCTACCAATCTCGTGAAGAAATCGACCTCAAAAGGTGAAAGGAAAGGCCTCAAAAAAATCCGCAAAATCAAGAAAAATCATGTTCTGACACAGCCCAGGTGTTGGGCAGAGAGTTGACCGAGGTCAACTCTCCTAGCCCCCTGGTTGGTCCACGTGGACCAACCAGGAAAAACCTGGAGAAAAAGATTTCTAAAATCATTTTAAAATAGATAACGATTTTATTGATTTTAAATTATAACATAAATGTTTATTTTTTTATAAATTATTTTATTATGATTTTTATTTATTTTTATGAGAGGTATTTTTACAAGTTTGCATTTATGCCCTTTATAGGTATATATATCTATATATTTTAGTATTTTATTTTATTTTGTAAATTTTATTTCTATTATTTTCATTTCTTATTTTCTAAAATTATAAAATACTTTTATCTACACAAGTGTATTTTTATTTATTTTTTCTGATATGTTTTGTATATTTAATAAAATAAACATATAGTTTATGTAGGTATATTTACAGGTATAATACCTATGTATTTTATATACAAGCATTTTATTTTGAGTTTTCTTTGAGTTTTTGTTCTGATTTTAATATACAAACATATTATAAGTAACATTTACAAAATTATAAAAATATAAAAATACAAAAATAATGAATAAATAATAAATTGAATATTTTAATCTGTACAAGTATACAATTGGAGTCCAAAACTCAACTTTCAAACCGTAGCTCCGCCAAATGCGAAACCACCGCCATTAAATAGCTTATTTTATTCTATATACAATTAAAGTGAGTATGCTGCTTTTGGAGTTTTCCTTTATGAGATACGGGTCTGGGAAGTTGGCATTCTGGATTTTTATTTAGACCATAACTTTTTTTCTGTACATTATTTTTCAGTGAAATCAATTTTGTATTTTTCTATATGAAATTATCTACAACTTTCATGTACAAAGTTTCTTTATTTGATGTATAAAAAGTGGAACCAAAAATAGGTCCCAAAATGAATAAAGAATGAATAGAATGTATGGGTATATTATCTGTATTTCTGACCTTATCTCCCCCTACTTTATTCCTTGTCGACCTATTCATCAAGATGCCTAGGTCTCGAGGTTTCAGGTCATAAAATATTTACAATATTTTATTCTTTTTCTTTTCTTTATTTCTATAATTTTGGCTTTAATTACAGTATTTTATACACTAATATAATGCATATGCATGAATGCTAAGATGATGATTTTAATGCTATTTAAAGGCATTTGCTAGGGTTTTTGGTGCCAAAATGATAGAATAAAGATGATGAAATGTGGATTCATCATCCCCCTATACTTTACCTTTGCTAGTCCCTAGCAAACACTTATGCAATAAGTGCAAAAAGAAAAAGAAAGAAAAGAAAAAGAAGAACTTGGATTTAGTTCAATCATCAAACTTGTCTTCACAAAATCAAAGTTTGGAGCTTAAGTCGGACCTTAGGAATTTTAGTGCGGTCGGAACCTTAATGAGAACCAAATTTGAAATCCAACAGTCCTTGAGAATCCCAAATCTCTGTCCAAGTCTCCTCAATAGCCAGGTCAGAAATACTTCAACTCATACGCAAACTCTTACGACTACGAGTCTGACTCATACAGTGTGAGTGATATGTAGCTCCCCACCTCAGAAGTAACAAGGAAACAACCTCCCTCAACCTGGTAACTCTAATGCCTCGGTCTAGCAACTCTTTCCTCGAGAAGCGGGGTATTCCCTTCTAAGTTCAAGTGCAACCGGCTCAAGAAGAGGGGGAATAAGAGGTATAGAATTTTGGGAGCTCAACCAGTGTAGCTAAGTCTCCCGCTGCAAGCTTCATGAGATGTAACATGGATACCATAAGCTTTTGCTTTATTGGACTATATACACTCCGGTGGGGTTATTAAATTTTCAATCCGACCCACCACTTTTTTGGAGTTCTTTTTGCATTTTTTTTCTTCTCTCTTTTTTTCTTTAAATTGCATCTGTACAACATATCTACATGGTGCAGCATATATACAAGAAATTTTCCTCTTGAGCTAGTAGACTATCCCTCTTTTGAAGCTTTATTGCAACCCACGGCTTCTGTCTTTAGCCTTCATCACCACTAGACCAAGTTGAGGTGCACTTCCTTCACTAGAAGAAGAAGAAGAGAGGTTCCGCCTAGAAGTACTACCCTCATATGCTACCCCAAGCCAAAGGAAACTGCCTCCTCACCACCTCATCCGTGGAGAGCTATGTGAAAGGTGCAGGTGTCCAAGTTAGGTCATTATCAACAAGAGTCGTGTGTGTGCTCCGAAATACTCTACTTAGACAGTCAAGAATCCATTGAACCAAGTCCTGTGATCCTCAAAGAATTAAGTCAACTAGACCTGAAGTGCCTCAAACCTAGTTCCTATAAGGTTCCTGTTATTAGGTAGATTTTAAGGTCTAATCAAGCTCCAATCTCCGGATTTTACTTAGACTCGTTCAACTATCAAACTCAATCCGAAAAATGTGAATGCTACGTAAAATGCAAGAAATATTTTTGTGATGCAATTTTCAAGATTTTTGAACTTTTTATGGATTTTTGAAAAGATGATGCATGCGCATGCAGATGCAATTTTTTTGTATTTTTCAAAAAGATCTTTCAAATGTTTTTGGATTTTAGTTTTGCAAATGTTTTTGGGATTTTTGAAAAGAAAAAGTTTTGGCTGACAACTAGGTTAAAAATATGTACACGAGAGTGCTTCTTTATATATACAAGAAGTGGATTTTAAGAATATACAAGGGTAAGTGGTCAGTTTTATATGTACATATAGAGTGGATTTTGGTGAGGTGTAAGTATTCCTCAAACTTATTTGACACAAGCTTTTTCACACGATTTTTGAAAACTATAGTCCAAAATAGTTTTTACAAACATTTTACAAACATGTACACATATTTCAACATCATTTTGCAAAGGATTTTTTTTAAACAGTATATGTAGGTTTTTCAAATCATTTTTGCAACCATTTTTCAAACCATTTGCAAATCATTTTTCAAACATTTTATTTCACACAAAGAAAATAAATTTTACAAACCACACGTTTTACACAGGTTGAAAACATGTAACAAAATATTTTCAAAATAGTTTTCAATAGATGTTCACAAAGATTTTCAAACTATTTTTCAAACATTTTGCAAAAAACATTTTCACCTGATTTATTAATCAGTAAATACAAAAAGAATTTGAGGAACAAAACACCTTTTTATTAAGGAATTTTAATGAATTTTAAAGAATTATTAGCCATATTTATTAAGAAAATACGAAAGTACGAGTTATGGCTAAAGTATATACACAGTATATACGACCCCCCTATACTTAGCTTGAGCTATGTCCTCATAGATCGGAGAGAAAAGAGAAGACATAACTCGTACTAAGTATAGGCAAGTCTAAAGAATGAATGAATCAATGAATGAGAAGTTGACCGTCCCCCCTATACTTAGGATCAAATAATCCTAAGTATAGCAGACTGTACACAACGCAGGGAGGGTCAAGGGTGGGAATGAACAGATCGTACTCAGATTGTCTCCCCCTATACTTAGGGTAAGATATCCCTAAGTATAGACAAGAAGAGGAGACAATGGAGAGGATCAAAGAATGGAAATACTCGGGGTGCACACCCCCCTATACTTTGGACAAAGTACGTCCTAAGTATGGAAAACTGTCTACAAGGGCAGCACCTTTATGATAGATAAAGAAGATAGAAAAGGAAAAGAAGAAAAGAAGAAAAGAAGAAAAGAAGAAAATGAAAGCAGAAGATGGATGAAAAGATCGTGAGGATGTACACATCACTCCCCCTATACTTAGGGTAAAAGAAGCCCTAAGTATGGGCAACAACAGGAGTAATGACACGAAACGAAGAATGAACACTCAACTCATCTACCCTCCTATACGTAGGACAAAGTACGTCCTAAGCAAGGCAAACACGAGAATGGGTAAACGAGCAAAAACGGGAGATGGAAAGAGAGTCACGGGATAGAATCTACAACATAAATGGGTGATCATCAGAAGGTGGAAAGCAAACCTTCTTGCGGGACCGCTGAGGGATAGATTTGATATGATGCAAGTCGACATCGGGGTCCACAGCGGACGGAAGCCGATCAGGGTCGACACGGTGAAGGCCCTCAGTGGAATCAAAATGGAATGGGACGAACTGATCGATGGAAGCAGTATGGCTAGGTTCTCCCTTGGTGGACCTATGGTGTGAAGGCACAGACGGGTGAGTGGAAGAAGTACGACTAGGTCCGGCCCTGGAAGTCTCGCAGATGTCAAAGTGAAATGGGACAAACTCATCATCCTCGGAAGAAGTGTAATCGGAGCCGTCCTGCGAGTCCTCGTCCAGGTCAAAATCAAAAGGAACAAAATCATCTGTGGAAGTATACGAACTCAGATCGTCCTCAAGAGTTTTGCCCGGATCATCTTTTTCATCATGAGGCTAAAAATTGTGAAGATTCGCATCATAGCCGACCTCAATCATCTTGACCTGTGAAGGGCCAGGAACGGACTTATCAGTGGAAATAGTCAATCTAGGTCCGTCCTGTCTAGTCTTACCCATGTCATTTGTTTCCTTTTGAGGTCTCTCAAAATAATGGGCAACATCATAAACCTCCTCAATAGTTTTGGTATCTGCCCCCTACTCAAATGGTTCAATCACGTAGATACTCTGAATTTCATCAACACATCGCCACACACCAGGAGGAGGATTAGTGAAGTCCATGCTTTCCGACTTCCTCCCCTTTCGGGGGATCCGTCGGGTCTCATCAGGGATCGCTAAGGAAGTATCTCTAGTAGCATCAGGTAGGTCACAGGCCTCAGAGTCAGCTATAATCGGTGAAGGTGCATCAGGTGCAGGTCTCTGGTCAACTGTGGGTGTGGTGATCAACACTTCGCTCTCGTCAATAGGACGGAAGCGAATCTTTCCTGATCCATAGTCAATAACGACCCTCGCAGAGGCGAGGAATGGTCGTCCCAGGATGATTGGAGATGGCTCCCCTGTGGAGTTCTCCATGGGCAACACGACAAAATCAACATTGTGGCTCGTGCCCTGAATAGAAATGACGGCGTTTTCAAGGATACCCTTCGGCCTCTTGATAGATCCATCAGCAAACAGAACGATCATCCTGGTCTTCTTGAGAGGCCCTAAGTGAAGAGACTGTACCAGCGAGAAGGGTAATATGCTAATCGAAGCACCGCCGTCTAGGAGAGTGTGATCACAAGTATGGTCAGAGATGGTGCAAGTGATGAAAGGTGTAGCTGTGTTCTTCTTCTTGGGAATGGGACGGTGTGTGATGGCGAGGGCAATGGCCATGGTCAGAATGTGACGCTCAGATCTGCTCATCCGCTTTCTCTTCTTGGGAAGAGGAGCAGATAATTGGGTCATGGCCTACTGAAGTGGGGCACGGATAATCTCATGAATAGTAGCCACCACTTCGGGTTCAGTCAACATTTTTTTGAATTTTTGGACTTCCTCCATACAAGGGAGGAAGTCGGAATCAGCATATACACGAGGCATGCCAAGAGCAGTCTGTACATATGCACCCTCGGGGTTGGAGACGGGACAAGACGTGAGTGGATGTGTGGTCAAATGATAGGGCAATTGGCCCCTCTCCTCACAACGTGGCTCGATCATGTGACTCCCGAAATCTTTTTGTGTTTTTATGTTTTTCTCATTTTTTTGTATTTTTGGTGATTGCAAGCTCCCATTATCACCCACAATTGAATCCGCAACCTTGCTGACTAGAGCACTATTCCTATGTTCTCTCAACATGGCAAGATTATCTTTCATCAAATCAATGTGCTCTATCATCAGGGTCAACATGTCACTCATGGAGATCGAGGGAGGTGACTCCAACAGGTCAGACTCGGGAGGATGTGAAGGTGGAGGTGGATAATATATAGGTAGGGGTGGATGTGGGTAGAAGTCCAAGTCGTGATACTGTGGCTGAGGCGGATATGTATAAAAGTCAGAAAAAGTAGGAGGAGGATCCTCCTGATAAAAGGGAGGTGGACCGGCTGGAGGGTACGAGGAATCCGCAAAATCCGGATAAAAATTGCTCCAGGGATCCATCTCGAAACAAGAGAGAATGATCGGGAGAACACGATGGTCAAGTCAACAGATGTGTGGAGAAAGGCGCAAATGCGCAGAGATGATATAGAATGCACATAAACCAATCACAAGCAACAATGAAACAACCAAACCCTCCATTCACCTACTCAACTCGGTGAAGACCACAAATGCGGTCTTTTTATCTTGTCTGTTTTAGAGTTAGGTGAAAAAGTCAAGAAGTTGCACAAACACTTAGGGGGCTGAAAATGGGATTTGGGCACTAACCTTAGTGTGTGCGCGAGCAATGTAAAACGAAGACAATGAGGGGATTACTCGCCCCAAGACAATGTTTTTCTTTTTGATCGGTTTTAGGGTCAAGTAATATTAGCAGTCCCAATTTTATTGGTTATCAGTTTTTTTGTATTTTTCGTGAGAAATACACGATCCTAACGGAGATTCACTTCCTTTAAGCTCCTAGGTTGGCAAAATCAGAGGGAGAGTCGGAAAAGCAATGCAAGCGGCAAACAATGATGAATGCTAAAACGTAAATGCTCACCTTGCCTCCAGCACTCTACATGCAAGGATGCTCAGCAGAATTGAAACCTATCTATATGCAAATGCAAAGCCGATGAAATCGCCCTAAGTTCAGAAATTGCTATTATCGTGAAGAACCACAAGTCGGCCACTTATCTTTAACCTAAGAGTCCGTTCTTGGCTTACCCCTCCTCTTCTCGACACACTCGAGTTCAGGAGTAGCGCTTGATGGGGCTCGCTCACGGCACACGGGTTAAGAGATAAATGAACAGACTGTTTAAATTTGACTAAGTCCAAACGAGTCTATAGGTACATGCAAATATATTAGGTGTTTGGCCTTAGTCTATCGCAAGCAATCCTAAATCTAAGGGCTCAATCACACAAAGTAAGGAAAACAAAACTCTCCTACCGGCTTGACCTAAGAAGGCCGGCTCCGCTTCCCAAGGTTGCTTCGGGTCACCAAGGCGATCCGCCTTGCTCCGCGGTCCCTCGCAAGAAGACAAGAAAGGATGGTCAGAATAGCTCAATCAATATATGTATCAAAAGTGCAAGAGAGGTATCTGAAGCTATTGTAGACAACAATCACAAGCAAACAAAAATGTAAACTACTCGCTGTTGCTCCCCGGCAACGGCGCCATTTGATTTAGCCAAAATCAGGTGATCGTAAGTTCAACACAAAGCGTGAACTCAGTCGGTGTGTTGACCACACTAAATCTGGACTAAAGTCAACAATTAACCCACACTAAAGATCAATAAGTTAGAAATAATGTGGAGTTAAAATTTATTTTTAACTCTGCACAAATGGTGTATAGTGACAAGTATGCAAAGAGTTCGATCACAGGGAGCAAACAGGGTAGAATCAAACAAATGTGCACAAGTGAATGTGAAGTGTCTACACTAAGCAAGCAAACAATGAAAATTTTGTTGGTTTTTTATTTTAAATTTTTTTATTTTTATTTAATTTTTAATTTTGTATTTTGATTTTTAATTTTATGATTTTTATATTTTATATTTTATATTTTTTTTATTTTCAATATTGGAATTTATAAACAATGTAATACAAGACAAGATAAAATATTTATAAAAATGTGCAAAAATATCCAAAAATTCAGAAATAAAATCTTTTTGGTATTTTTGTGGTTTTCTACTGTTTTTGTGATTTTTGGGGATTTTTTCAAGGTGTTTTTGGTATTTTTAATTACTGAAATAAGAGAAAACAGTGACAAAGTTGCTGGCTGGGGGTAAAACTGGAATCAAAAATAACAAACATCATCCAAAAATTTGCAAACTAATTTTAAAATAAATAGAATAAAATCTAGAACAAACAGAAACTGAGTTTGTGATTTTTGGAATTTTCTTTGATTTTATATTTTTTTTTGAAGTTTTTGAGTGTTTTTAAATTTTTAGTGTTTTTCTTTTGAGATTTTTAGTGATTTTTGGACTGACACTAGAATAGGTTAAAATAGACAGTGGATAATTTTTTTTGGAATTTTTAGTGATCATTTAATATTTTTTGGCATTTTCTAAGCTAGACAGTGCACAAAAAGCATGTTTTTGATTTTTATTAAATATAAAAATAGAATAAATCAAAAACTAAAATTAGGACGTGGAAGAACAAGTGCACAGAAGCTTAAGTTCAAAATTTTAGAATTTTTGGATCTGAAATGAGGCTCCAAATAATTACCACAAGCAAGCAAAAAGTTCACAGCCAAACAAGGACTTTTTCACAATTATACAAAACCTCAGGGGCTTGCAGGCAATTTTCACACAAAGATTTATTCTGAAATAAAAATTATCTGAGCCAAACCACAAAATTAAAAACCGCAGGGGCTTTCTTGCAAAACTTCCCAGGCTCACGCGCGTCGCACGCGCGCCTTGAAAGGGCACAGGTGCAAAAACCCAAAAGTTGGGGGTTGAAATGTAAAATGGCCAGAAAGTTTTACACTGCGACTGAACGTTTTAGAATTAAACATAAACAAACAAAAAGCCCGGGGGATTTTTCCGCAAAAACGCCAAAACGCGCGTGATGTGCACGCGCCTGGCGGGGATACGGATGCAAATCTCAAAAGAAAAGGGGCTGAACCGCAAATGTCTCCAAAACTATTGAACGCAGATGAAAGATTAGTGTTTAAATATAAAATTTAAAATTGGCGGGGCTTATCTTGCAAAATGCCCGCTAAAGGCGCAAATCAGATGGTGGGCGTGATCCCACTTAGACACGTGGCGATCCCGGGCGCGCCGATGCCGCTTCGTGCTGTGCAACTAAGATCAAGTCTTGTACGCCGATCCAACGGCTGATCCTGGAGGCAATCCGACGGCAGCTGTACACCCCGGCTGGGTGTTCTTGATCCTACGGCATGGAGAGCAGCTGGAAGATCCAACGAAGAACCCGGCCGTGCCGATTTGGTTCACGCGCAGGGACCTCCTCCAACCACCAACTCCACGCCCGAAGGTCGCGTCTTGCTCCTGCTGCTCCTCCCCGACGTCCAGGTGGTTCAGAACAGTCCGACGGCCAACGAATGGCCCCCGGATGCTCGATGAAGCTCCAGCCGACCTGGGCGTCTTCGTGGCGTGAATCGAGGCCCAGACACCTCCTTCCCTTCCTACAAACAAAGTCAAATGGGCGGCAGTTATCTCGCGACAGGAAGGGGCCTTTATTGGCGAGAAACGGGCGACGTGGATGGCAATGGTGGTTGCCGGAGCTTCTGAGCTCCGGCGAGGTGTTCGAGGTGAAATCGAGGCAAAGTTAAACGATTAAACTTCTGGTTGAAGACACGAAGTAAAAGCTAAACGTAACAGCAAGCTAAACACTAAAAAAACAAGAAAAACACAACCTCAATGGTGTAGAACCCGAGGAAGAAACCGCCAGGAGCTAGGCTCCGGCGATGGGTGGACGCCGACCTTGGCCCCTCGCAGTACCTCGACGGAGAGGCTGGGACACTCCCCTGTCACTGAAGCATTATCCCACCTGCAGCCGGAGGTCAGGGATGCCTAAAGGAAGGTTCAAAATTCAAATGGGGCGTGAGGGGGCGTTTTGAAACATGGTGGTCGAGGCCCAAAGATCGAGGTGAACGAGGCGCGTCAGAGGTCCAACCCCCAAGATATAATATAGGCATGTAAGACCATTGGTAGGGCTACCAATCTCGTGAAGAAATCGACCTCAAAAGGTGAAAGGAAAGGCCTCGAAAAAATCCGCGAAAATCAAGAAAAATCATGTTCTGACACAGCCCAGGTGTTGGGCAGAGAGTTGACCGAGGTCAACTCTCCTAGCCCCCTAGTTGGTCCACGTGGACCAACCAGGAAAAACCTGGAGAAAAAGATTTCTAAAATCATTTTAAAATAGATAACGATTTTATTGATTTTAAATTATAACATGAAAAATGTTTATTTTTTTATAAGTTATTTTATTATGATTTTTATTTATTTTTATGAGAGGTATTTTTACAAGTTTGCATTTATGCCCTTTATTACACAAGTGTATTTTTATTTAATTTTTCTGATATGTTTTGTATATTTAATAAAATAAACATATAGTTTATGTAGGTATATTTACAGGTATAATACCTATGTATTTTATATACAAGTATTTTATTTTGAGTTTTCTTTGAGTTTTTGTTCTGATTTTAATATAAAAATATATTATAAGTAACATTTACAAAATTATAAAAATATAAAAATACAAAAATAATGAATAAATAATAAATTGAATATTTTAATCTGTACAAGTATACAATTGGGGTCCAAAACTCAACTTTCAAACCGTAGCTCCGCCAAATGCGAAACCACTGCCATTAAATAGCTTATTTTATTCTATATACAATTAAAGGTGAGTATGCTGCTTTTGGAGTTTTCCTTTATGAGATACAGGTCTGGGAAGTTGGCATTCTGGATTTTTATTTAGACCATAACTTTTTATCTGTACATTATTTTTCAGTGAAATCAATTTTGTATTTTTCTATATGAAATTATCTACAACTTTCATGTACAAAGTTTCTTTATTTGATGTATAAAAAGTGGAACCAAAAATAGGTCCCAAAATGAATAAAGAATGAATAGAATGTATGGGCATATTATCTGTATTTCTGACTTTATCTCCCCCTACTTTATTCCTTGTCGACCTATTCATCTAGATGCCTACGTCTCGGGGTTTCGGGTCATAAAATATTTACAATATTTTATTCTTTTTCTTTTCTTTATTTATTCTATAATTTTGGCTTTAATTACAGTATTTTATACACTAATATAATGCACATGCATGAATGCTAAGATGATGATTTTAATGCTATTTACAGGCATTTGCTAGGGTTTTTGATGCCAAAATGATAGAATAAAGATGATGAAATGTGGATTCATCAGCAGGAGGACATCATTCTGGAAGACAGACATCACAGAAGGTGCTCCAATCTGGCTTTTGGTGGCCTACTCTCTTCAAGGATTCTGATGAATTCGTGAAGAGATGTACAAACTTTCAGAAGATGGGTACTTGCGGACAGAGAGACATGATGCACATGCAGCCCATTCACTTTTGTGAGGTTTTTGATGCATGGGGGATTGATTTCATGGGCCCATTTCCTAAGAGTCAGGGGTTTGAGTACATTCTTCTTGCTGTGGATTATGTGAGTCGTTGGGTCGAGGCCATCCCCGCCCGAGCCGTAGATGCTAAGATCGTGTGTCGCTTTTTGAGGAAAAATATCATTTCACGGTTCGGGGTACATAGAGTTCTGATTTCAGACGGGGGTCTCACTTTATTAACGACAAGGTAAGGGCCCTTGCAGATGAGTTCAGCATTGACCATCGTGTTGCCATGTCATATCACCCTCAGACTAATGGTCGCTGAAGTATCGAATAGGGAGATCAAGACTATCTTACAGAAGGTTGTACGCCCAGACCGAAAGGATTGGTCACAACTTTTGGACTCGATCTTGTGGGCCTATCGGACTTCTTTCAAGACACCATTAGGGGCATCTCCCTTTCATCTCATCTATGGCAAGTCGTGCCATTTGCCAGTGGAGATCAAGCACAAGTCACTATGGGTAGTTACTGAGTTATTATTGGATGCCGAGAGTATAGGAGAATAGAGGAAAGCAGAGTTGGCAGCCCTGGAGGAACTGAGAGACGCAACCTTTTCTAGCAGCCTACAGCATAAGGAAAAAGTGAAGACATGGCACGATTCTCATATCAGCCATAAACAGTTTGAGCCCCGATCAATGCGTATGGTTGTTTGATTCTAGGTTGAAATTATTTCTAGGGAAATTACAGAGTAAGTGGAAAGGTTCGTATGTGGTCAGGAAGGTACATGACAATGGTAGTATTGATATATTAGAGTTGTCATCTTCCTCTACCTTTCGTGTTAACGGTCAGTGCCTGAAGCTATATCTAGATCATGATCCGTCGACATTGTCCCCATTTATTTGGTATGAGATGTGCTCTTTGACTCACATTACCTGATTTCATACATGGTATCCCTTCTATCTTCCACTGTATAGATCCATTTATCCATATCATTCATTCTTTCTTCCGTATGTCTGCCACCCCATTGCCATCTTATGAATTTGCTATACTTAGGACATACTGTGTCCTAAGTATAGGGGGTGCACACACTGAGATGTGATCTATGTATTCTCTTTTCTTTTTTTCTTCTTTTCTTCTTTTCCTTCTCTATTTTCTTTATCTATAAAAAAGGTGTCGCCCCTTTGTGTCAGTCTTCTATACTTAGGATGTACTTTGTCCTAAGTATGGGGGGGCATGCACCCCGAGTTGATTCTATTCTTTGATCATCTACATTGTCTCCTCTTCTCGTCTATACTTAGGGATGTCTTACCCTAAGTATAGGGGGAGACAATCTGAGTACGATCTGTTCATTCCCGCCCTTGACCCTCCCTGCATTGTGTACAATCTGCTATACTTAGGATTATTTGATCCTAAGTATAGGGGGGATGGTTGACTTCTCATTTGTTTATTCATCTCTTATTCATCTATTATTTAGACTTTTCTATACTCAATAAGAGTTATGTCTTCTCTTTCCTCTCCGATCTATGAGGACATAACTCAAGCTAAGTATAGGGGGGTCGTATATACTTTAGCCATAACTCGTACTTTCGTATTTTCTTCATAACTATGGATAATTCATACAATTAAATTCATTAAAAATACTTACTAAAAAGATGTGATTATTCCTCAAATTCTTTTTATATTTACTAATTAATAAATCAGGTGAAAATGTTTTTTCGCAAAATGTTTGAAAAATAGTTTGAAAATCTTTGATCTTTTGAAAACTATTTGGAAAATGTTTTGTTACATGTTTTCAACCTTTGTAAAAATGTTTTATTTGTAAAATTTATTTTCTTTGTGTGAAATAAAATGTTTGAAAAATGATTTGCAAATGGTTTGAAAAATGGTTTGCAAATGGTTTGAAAAATAGTTGCAAGAATATTTGGAAAAATCTATCTATACTATTTGAAAAACCTTTGCAAAATGATTTTCAAATGTGTGTACATGTTCTTAAAATATTTGTAAAAATTATTTTGGACTATAGTTTTTCAAAATTGATTGTAAAAACCTTTTCAAATAAGTTTGAGGAATACATACATCATACCAAAATTCATTTATAAAATTGATCACTCACCCTTGTAATTTCTTAAAAGCCACTTCTTGTAAATATAAGATGCATCCCCGTGTAAATATTTGTATCTAGTTTTTATCCAAAATCTTTGTTTTCAAAAATCCCCAAAAACATTTGCAAAAGTAAAATACTAAAAACATTAGAAAAATCTTTTTGAAAATCTAAAAAAAATGCATATGCATCATCTTTTCAAAAACCCATAAAAAGTTCAAAACTTTTGAAAATTACATCACAAAAATATTTTCTGCATTCTGCATAGTATTCTCATAGCATTCGCATTTTTCGGATTGAGTTTGATGGTTAAACGAGTCTAAATAAAATCCGAAGATTGGAGCTTGGTTGGACCTTAAAATCTACCTAATTAACAGGAAGCTTATAGGAGCTTGGATTGAGGTGCTTCAGGTCTAGTTGACTTAATTCTTTGAGGATCACGGGAATTGGTTAGATGGATTCTTGACTGCCTAAGTGGAGTATTTCGGAGCACACGCACGACTCTTGTTGATAATGACCTAACTTGGACACCTGCACCTTTCACTTAGCTCAACTCAGTTGGAGTGGTAAGGGGGTTGGATTTGCCGGTATGAGACGCACACAGGTGGAAACACTTGTCCTCCTCTAGGGAGGGAAGTGCACCCCAACCCATCCGGTGATGATGAGTTTTGAGGACAGGAGATTGTGGGTTGCAATAAAGCTTCAAAAGAGGGATAGTCTACTGGCTCAAGAGGAAAAACTCCCTATGTAAATGCTGCTGTAAATAGTGTTAAAAAATGAAAAAATCAAAAACTCCAAAAAATGGACAGGCCTGTACAAAAATAAAAATGCCTGCCGGAGTGTACATAGTCAAATAAGCAAGCTTGAGCTTCAAAGTCTACTCATGTGAGCATGCAACTGGATGACTTGACTACACTGGTCTTGCATCCCAGGATATGTAGCTACACTGGCTACCGTCCATTCTTCTCTTCACCCCCTCCTCTTGAGCTGGTTTCCACTTGAACTTAGAAGGGAATACCCTGCTCCTTGAGGAATGAGTTGTTGGATTGGGGAATCATTGGGTTGTCATATTGGAGAAGTCAGTCTCTTTGTCATTCTAGTTGGGGAGAGCCACAATCACTTACACTGTACGAGTCAGATTCATAGTCGTAAGGGTTTGCGTATGAGTTGAGATATTTCTGACATGGCTATTGAGGAGATTTGAATAAAGTTTTGGGATTCTCAGAGACTGTTGGATTTCAAATTCGGTTCTCATTAAGGTTCCTCTTGCACTAAAATTCCAAGGGTCCGACTTAATTTCCAAACTTTAATATTATGAAGACTAATTTGATAGTTAAACCTAATCCAATTCTCTTCTTTTTCTTTTCTTTGTTTTTCTTTTCTACACATTGCATAAGTGTTTGTTAGGGACTAGCAAAGGCAAAGTATAGGGGGATGATGAATCCACATTTCATATCATTATTCTGTCATTTTGTCCTCAAAAACCCTGGCAAATGCTTGTAAATACCCTTAATTCCTGCATCTTAGCATGCATGCATGCATGTGTGTGTAAATAGTGTATAAAACACAGTTTTTAAAGCCAAAATTATAGAATAAAGAAAATAAAAGAAAAAGAATAAAATATTGTAAATATTTTATGACCCAAAACCCCGAGACCTAGGTATCACGATGAATAGGTCGACAAGGAATAAAGTAGGGGGAGATAAGGGCCGAAATACCCTTTTACTCAATTCATTCTTTATTCATTTTGGGACCTATTTTTGGTTTCACTTTTTATAATTCAAATAAAGAAACTTTGTACATGAAAGTTGTAGATAATTAAATAAAAAATACAAAATTAATTTCACCCAAAAATAATGTACAGATAAAATGTTATGATCTGAATAAAATTCCAGAATCCCAACTTCCCAGACCTGTATCTCTCAAACAAAAACTCGAAATGCATGAAACTCACCTTTAATTGTATATAATTTTCAATAAGCTATTTAATGAAGGTGGTCTCACATTTTGCAGAGTTACAGTTTGAAAGTTGAGTTTTGGACCCCTATAGTATATTGGTACAGATTAAAATATTCATTTTATTATTTATTCATTATTTTTTATAATTTTATAATTTTATAATTTTGTAAATATTAATTATAGTATACACTTACATTAAAATAAGAGTAAAAACGTAAAGAAAATGCAAAAATAAAATACTTGTATAAAATATATAGGTATAATACTTGTAAATATACCTACATAGAATATACTTCTATTTTATTAAGTGTACAAAACACATCAGAAAAATAAAATAAAAATATATTTAAGTGTATACAGATATTTTATAAATTTATAAAATAATAAACAAAATAAATAAATTTAAATATACAAAATAAAAATAAAATATTAAAAAATATATATTTGTATACCTATATAGGCCTAAAAAGGCAACTTGTATTTTTATACCTCATAAAAATAAATAAAAATTGTAATAAAATAACTCATAAAATAATAAATATTTTTTATTTTACACTCCAAAAATAATAAATTCATTTACTATTTTTTAATTAATTTTTAATTATTTTTTGCAGGGTTTTTCCTGGTTGGTCCAGTGGACCAACCAGGTGACAGTCCACATTGACCGCGGTCAACTGGCTGTCCTTCCCCTCTGCCCGCTGTCAGACCTCGTTTTGACCCCCATTTCTCGATTTTTTCGAGGTCGAGACTTGCACTCTTTCATGTCGACTCCTTCACGACTTTTGTACCTCGGCCAATGCTCTTGCACGCCCTAGGCTTTCATAGGGTCGAGGTGCGTCGATTTTGTCGATCCATCTCGATCTTTGGAGCCTGGTCGTCGACCCTTCAAAAGATCACTCGATTTTCAACAAAATTTTGAGTCCCTTTTGGTCCACCATCCTCCTTCCTTTCGTGTTCTTCCGGTCGTTGGAGGTGACAGCTCCATCATCCTTGGGTCAGGCGAGTCGAGGACGGCCATAGGCACCTCCACCACCTCCGCCAACTCCAATGTCGAGGTCCCCCCTACCTCAGGTATCCCACCTTTGAGGTCGTCATTTTTCTTCATTTTCTTCGCTACTTTCGTTCGCCGTAGCATTAGGATTAATATCCCATCGTTAGCTTCGCAATCCACCCACTGAATCACACAAACGTTCACCTTGCCGGAGCTCGCTCCGCATCTTGCGCCACCCGCTTCACGCCTCCGTTACACCACTGCGGGGTCGAGGCATTTTGCCCTCGACCCTCTAATCCTTTTTGCAGGTCCTGTATGTCAAAGAAACACTTGGGGCTCGTTTTGAGCCTCGTCGGAGGACTCATGAGCCCGCCAGCTCCGTCGTGCCATCCCACGAGCTCCGCCCATCGTCGGAGTCTTTTGGACGCCCAGGAGCAAGAGGAGGACACAAGGAAGGAGACACGCCACTTTTGGAGCTCAGAGACGCCCGGAGAACCGGGATTTGGAGCGGGGAAGCTCACCTCGCCGGCATTGCTTCCCTGTTCTTCGTCCGCGGCCCTCTGCCGTTGGATCTTGGCCGCCTCCCAGATTGCGCGCCAGCCGTTGGATCGCAACCCGCTTCAGCCCTTCAATCATCAAGGGGAGATCTAATCTGGTCCATCAAAGCGAAGCTTCATCGCCTCGTCCCGTGCTACCATGTGTCCAAGTCAGACGAGGAGCATCATTCGATCGCCCGCTTGCTTATTTTGCATCTTAAACCTTGGTGCTTTTTGTATTTTATATTTAGTTTATAAACATTCATCTGCAGTTGAAAAGTTTTGTAATATTTGCATTTAGGCCCCCATACTTTCCGTATTTGCAAAAAAGTCCTATCCACGTCACCACACGTGACCCGTACACGTGGGGTGGTGGGTATTTTGCAAGGGACCCCCTGTGGGTTTTTGTATTTCATTTTAGTTCAGGAAAAGTTTTATTCGGTGTAATACTTTTGAAAACATTGCTTTTAAAGCCCCTAGGTTTTTGTTAATTACGCTTAGGTCCTCCCCAAGCGCGTGCACACCACGTGCGTGGCGAGGAATACTGCACTTGTACCCTTGCGGGTTTTGTTATTTGCATTTGGTCCAGGAACTTTGTTTATTAGTTATACATTTTGTGGAAAATTGCACTTTGGCCCTTGTGATTTTGGAAATTTATGTTTATACCCTGCTAGTAGTGTATTTTCTATTTGTTGCCTCCATTTATTTCATGCATCTATAAAATCCTAAAAATCACCAAAAAAATTAACTCAGGCTCCTGTTTATATCTCTTTCATGACATATTTTTGCTTTGCATTTTTCGTGCATTTTATTATTTATAAAAATTCAAAACATGCATTTTCAGCATTGTCTGCATTAGAAATTACATAAAAATTGTAAAAAGTTTTCGAAAAATTCCAAAAAAAAACTATATATATTGTTTTTTTCGTGTGTGTTAACTTCAGTCCAAAAATCACTAGAAATTTCAAAAGAAAACTCCTAAAAATTACAAAACCCCTAAAGTCTTCATAAAAATCTCAAAAATTCCACAAAAATCCTAAAAATATAATTTTTTCCCTGAAATTTCTATGTTTTATTCTCTTCATTTTAAAATTAATTTGTGTAATTTTGGACTCTGTTTGATATTTTTCATCCTCATTTTAATTTCGGCCAGCAACTTTGTTCACTGTTTTCTAGTATTTTTTAATTTAAAAATACCAAAAAATTTAAGAAAAATATAGAAAAATCACAAAAACATTATAAAAATATAAAATTTACAAAAACACTTTATTTCCTGTATTTTGAGTATTTCCCTTCTGTTATATCTCTCTTATCTCTAGTGTATATATATTCCTTATAGATTATATCTTTATTAAAAAATAATAAAATATAAAAAGAAAAATACAAAATCAGTAAATTAAAAATCAAAATATAAAAATATAAAATCAAAAATTAAATAAAAAAATATAAAATAAAAAACCCGCAAAAACATAACACATTTGTAGGCATTTGATCACTTTCACAACTTGCGCACTGATATTTTTAGGTCTATCTTCCTTACTCCTTGTGTTCGACCTCTACACATACTTGCACTATACACTTTTGTTGTAGAGTTATAATAAATTTTAACTCTGCATTTTCTTTTCATTGTTTGATTGTTGTTGTGGGTTAACTGTTGATTAATTCAGGTTTCGTGAGTAGTCGCCACAACGACCTCGTCTCCGCCTTGTGTGGGACGTATTTTGACCCTCGCAAAATCCGAGTTATCAAGAACCAGAGGTATTGGAATGAAGAACATAACAGAAAATAGCTCTTCAATCTTTCCTGAATAAAGTGGAAAGCAAAAAAATGAGAGCTTGTTGCCCTTTGTTATGTGTTGTAGAATGAGATATGGGATCATGTTTAAAGGGCTCCAAGAAATATGATAGTTGGAAACAGAATAGGAATGGCATTATCTTCAAAATCGCCTCGAAATGTAATATGATCGATCATGATACAAAGGATGATCGATTAGAACCAAATGATCGATCACATAGATGTTGATGATCGATCAAAGATCAAAAGCAATCGATCAGAAATATAGCCATTTGTGATTCAAATATTGATCGATCCAAAATCATGAGTTGATCGATCAATATACAGTGGTTGATTAACCAGCTTGACTTTTTGACCTGAAAGTCAAAGTCAAATGCAATATGCATGACTTGAAGTCTTTTACATTATAAGACAATTACAGAATGCAGGACTCATAAAATAAAATGCTTTGTCTTCTCCTTGATCTTGAGATCCTTCCTTGAGCTGGAGTTGAAGTTCCTTAGCTTTGAGCTCCATTGACCTTCTTAGCTTCTTCTTCACTTAAACTTAAGCTTCTCAGCTTGAGCTTCTTCCTGATGTAGTAACTTTCCTGCTCTTGACCTAGCTACAAACTTTACACAAATTTTTATCTATTTGCACAAATTTTGACTAACAACAAAAGTTTTATTATCATCAAAATAAGGATGCTCATACACTAAACAATATCTCTACTTACGCTTGAACTCACAGGTTGGTCAGTAAAAGCTCAATATTCAATTTCACTATTGTTGTGGTTATTCATGTGATCTTGTTGGGTCCATACAAGGTGATAATGTTATGTGTAATTGTCAAACAACAAAGTTAATACTAAACACTAGTGTAGAAGTATCCTAGAAATACTCGATGTTAAGTCATGCATAAGTGCATTTTTCTTATACATCAATATCTCAATATCTGATTATTGTGCATGCATCAATGCCTCAAACTATTTTCGTTTATATAAAATTTGATGGTATTGATGAATCTCATATTCATCACTCTAAATCTCATTTATTAAGCTCAAATCCCTTAAAATCAACAGCATTTTAGCATCTATTCTGCATAATTAGCATTCATGCATGATTTCATAAGAATTGCATTTTAGCACAAAAATCTGCACAAAATAAGAAGCCAAAAATCCAAGCCAAAATGACCTGTAAATAGCCTAACTTCCCTGATTTTTAACTCATTCATGCTAACTCCGAATAACACAAAACCACTTCCACTGTGTACTATCACTAAAAGAATAAATAAAAAATACAAAAAAAAACTAACCCAAATAAGTGGACAAAAAAAACCAAACCCTAATTTCAGGATTTCCGGACTAAAACCCTCATATCTTCCCCATCCAGTGTCCGATTTAATCCTACTCACTTTTGAACTAATGTACATTCAAGTACCTTCAAAACAAGACCAAGTTCAAGTGAATCGGAGATCATATGTGAAAGTTGGGTTTTGGGTCTCTTTTGTACATTGTATATTTTAGCTGTTTTTGACCTAATATTTTTTGTACATATTTTGTTGATTAATAAAAATCCAAAAAAAATAGATTAATGTGTCTTTACTTATCTTTGATTTTATCGTAATTTTTTCGGATTTTTATCTTTTTTAAAAATAACAAAAAAATCACAAAACCCCAAAATTAAGGTATTCTATGTACATGGGATACCCCAAAAATATCACTGGGTGCAAATGATCGATTTTGATTTTGATGTCTTCATGAAAGTTGTAGATCTCATCGAGACAGCAATTTTCATGAAGAAACTTTTTTGATCCGAGGTCATTTACTATTTTATATAGATTTTACAAAAGAATTATTTCTCGATTTTTCTGGTGCTGACACATGGCCGCACCTGGTGCCGCCACGTGTCTCTCGTTTTTTAAATAAAAAAATAATAAATAATAAAAAAAACCACGCACGTGCGTTGCACGTGCCTACCCAGGCACGTGCTCCGCACGAGCGCGCCCTCTCTCTCCATCTTGTTGCCGCCACGTGGCGCAACAACAGCCGTCCGATCTCGACCGATCGGACGGCTGTTGTACGTCATCTTCTCCAAAGTGCCTCCCCCTTTGGAAAGCATCCGCCGATCGCCGCGAATCGCCCCCGTGATTTCCGCCGCGATACGCGGCCCTCTCCGATCATCCCCGATCTCCAATCTCGCGTCGTCAAATCCATCGTCGATCCCCCAACTCGCCCCCGATCTCCTTCCATCTCCGGCACCATCTGACCCCCTATTTAAAGAACCTCCCCTCCGTCTTCATCGGCATCCGCCGTTTACAGACAGAGCCACCCTCTTCGGGCGTGACAACCGTAGAAGATCCTCTCGTCGGCGTGATCCGAGGCTTTCTCAGCCTCGTCGCAGCCCCGCCTCTGGCGCTGCTCGCTCCAGCTACCACTCGCCGTCGAGCCCAACCTTTCCTCAGGTACTCTCTCTCTCTCTCTATCCCTCTCTCTCCGCCTTCTCCTTCGCTGGGCACGCCTCGTCGACAACTCCCCATCGACCCATCTCCGCCTTGACCAGCCGCCATCACCAACTCCTCCGTCGCCGCTGTTGCGCCCTCGATGCCCCACGGCCGTGTGTCGGCCACGATCACCTACCGCCCTACGACCCCGTCAACGCTACCTACGTCTTCTCCACCGTGCGTCTATAACCATCAATCACCGTCTACGAGAACTTCATCGACAACGCCACCGAAGCCCCTCTGCCCTCAGCGCCGCTTCGTCGGCCGGGTTCAGCCGCATCTGCACCTTCGCCGTGCTCCTCCGCCACCGGAGCTCCACCAGCCTTCGCCCCTCTCGCCGACAACCTCAGCTGTGGCACCTGCCTTCCGCCACTTCCTCTCCACAGCAACCGGTCCCCAGGGCCGAGGCCCTCCTCACGTGATTCACACGTGAGTGAGGGAACATCTTGTCAAGATACCCCTGGAGTTCCCCGTTATCACGTCATAGCCCAGGTCACGTGCTGCGCACGTGACCTCTGGGTAATTTATTGGAAAGCCCCCCGGAGGTTCACTGATCCGCACTTCAGCCCCCGCTGACCAGAGGCACGTGCGTTGCACGTTCCCTCTGGTAATTTTGCAGAAAGGCCCCCTGAGTTAATGGTAATTTCATAAAAACCCCAGACTGCAGTTTGCTTTACTTGTCTATTTTATTTAAATATTGCAATCAGACCCCTGTGTTCCCCCTCAGTTTTGAACATTTTCTCTACATTATTTTATCAACCTAAAATAGCATGATGTTTTTAATTAATTCTCTACACTTTGACATATTGTGGGCATTTTTGTGATTAACGGTTAATTAATAAAAAATTAATTTGTGGAAATTTGCATATTTTGCCTATTTCTTGCTCTGAAATTCATAGTGGATTAACCATTGCTCTAAAAGTCCCCGAAAAATCATATCTTGTAGAGTTAATTATTCTTAACATCATGTCCAAAAAGAATTGAATTTGCATGCATAGTTTACTCTATAAAAATCATCTTGCATTTTTTAGTATTTAATTTTTAATAGGTATTAATCCCCACATTTTCGAGGTTTAGGATTTTTCTGAGATCCATCACCTAGTGATTGATCTTAAATAATTTTATTTCTTGAAAATAAGTAGGTTTAATATTTATTATAATTAAATATTGAAAATCATTCTGTTTGCATTTAAAAATCCATAAAAAAAATTCATATTGCATTAAAAATTCCAAAAAAAGACCGCTTCGAAAATCGAACATAAACTTTGCTAGACATCTTTCTAGGTTGTTCCTTTGCCTCCTTGTGATCGACCTTGGGACTTGCCCAAGTAAAATAAACATAAAGCCACGAGATTAAAAATTGAATAACTTATTTGTGGTATTTTCTTGATCGTTTCCGATTGCCGCCTACAACGCACGACACGAAAAAAACTACTTCTTAAAACCGGCATCTTTGGATTCGTCAGATGGCGCCGTTGCCGGGGAGGCAAACGACTTAGATTTTTGTCTAAATTTTTTATTCGGTTTTCCGCATTCGGGTAGTCCGACCCCCGAATTTTTCATTGTAAATTTCATTTTCCTGTAATTTATTTTCAGCCTTTATTTTTCATATATTTTTGAGTCACGCTCTTATATTTTCTCTCTTATTTTTTTGCGAGGTACCTTATACGTGGAGCGGTTTCCAATAACCGACGCAACTTCACCGACTCTTGCAAAAACCACAATTAATTTAAGATCGAGTCGAGTCGTGAGAGAGCGTAGAGTCTAGGTTTTTAATTCCTGCAATTTTTAAATTTTTGTAATTTTACAGCGGTGTCCGTTTGGACTCTCGCGTGTGTAGAAAAACCTCTGACTTTATTCTGTGGTGTGTCGTGGCCTGTTTCACTCTCCGGTGAGGGTGGGGCCCGATTTGAGTGGCGATTAGGATAGACTTGCACATACGGCTCTTAGAGCATTTATATTTTTGCTTGTGCTCGTAGATTCTTAGGCCACACTGCACTTTAATTGAGACACACATAGATCGTTCAACTTAGCCAAATTTAAATCAATTCCTCCCGCTAATAGAACTTTCTGCTTAGGTGCGGTTTTTCCATCGACTTGCACATCATATAGAATATTTTTTTACATTCTGTCTAGCATCCCACATGGAGATTGCGAGGATT
Organism: Ottelia alismoides; assembly: GCA_037367405.1. Taxonomy (NCBI): domain Eukaryota; kingdom Viridiplantae; phylum Streptophyta; class Magnoliopsida; order Alismatales; family Hydrocharitaceae; genus Ottelia; species Ottelia alismoides. The sequence goes on from JAZKJV010001232.1 coordinate 387,911, forward strand.
CACTGTAAGTCTTCTAACTGAGCATTCATCATAGTTTTCCGCGTGCATCGGCTTTTCCCGAATTCCTCTCTCTTGTTTTATAACATAACTTTAAAGGAAATTGGGACTGGACGGTAGACGTGTATTTGTGCTCATCTAATTTTTCAGTGATCACCTCATTAAAATCGGGACTGCTAAATATATCTGATCTCAAATAACCCATAAAATCAAGAATTTTTGCGGGAGAGTAACCCCGACCTTGGATGTTCTATTTTTCTCAGTAAGCGAGAGACGATACTTAAGGCTAGAGCCCAAATCTGAAATTTCATCTCGCTAACAAGATTGTCTTTTCACCATTTAAAATTGACAAGAAAATTGGTCGAACTCTTACGACCTTCACTGTGTGAGTTGGTGAAAAAGAATTTTGTATTGTGTTTGATTTGATCAACATCCATTCATCTCTTTATAATCTCTTGAAATTCGAGAATGGAAAATTGTGGTAATTTCTGTTCGGACTCAGCGAACCCTTTTCTGACTACCACAAACTTTCCAATCTCAAATCCTCTGAGCCACTCTTACTCAGAACCACCTTGGGTTCAGGGACACTTTCCCCTAAAATCTTCATCTTATAATTCTCTTCAAACTATTGACTCCTATTTTTCACAATCTGAAGGTGAAAAGAAGACTTCACAAAAAATGCCTCCAAAGAAGACCAATCCTGAAGATGACCAAAATGAAGATCCGATGCAAATGATTCTCGCAAGACTGGATGCATCTGAGCAGCAGCAAAATTTGATGAGGGAACAATTGGAAAGAATGAATGCGAGGCTGATATAATCCCGGGCAATATAGGGTCATAAATTACTTGCAGCCACCTCAACCTGAGGTTCACCATGAAATGAAGCCACACTTCATAAATCAATTACCACAATTTCATGGTAATTCGAATGAAGAACCCTATGAATTCCTGCGTGATTTGGAGCTAGTCTGTTCTAATCAGAGGCACCCACAAGTCAGTTAAGACTATATTCGTCTCACTGCATTACCTTTCGCCTTGAAGAATAAGGCAGATTACTGGGTGAAAAATTTGGGAGTGACGGTGACCACCTATGATAGGTTCAAGAACCTCTTCTTAAAAAAATTCTACCCCTTGAGTCGAACCAATCAAATGAGGACTCGCATCACTAGCTTCTCTCAGATGCCAAATGAACCACTTTGTGATGCATGGGATAGATTCAAAGATCTGCTGCAGAAATGTCCCTGCCATGACCTAGATAATAACATCCTGGTCCAATCCCTCTATTCTGGCCTTAACCACGGGACTCAGGATCTAGTCAGCGCTGCCTGTGGAGGAAACTACACATCCCGAGGAGCTGATACCGTCTGGAAAATACTGGAGCAAATGGCGGAGACTAGCCGTTCACAAATTGCTAGTAGATCTTACACTGATTCACTGAACAACTATCAAGCCAAAGGAGGGAAACAAACGGTCGCAGAAATAGCAAAGGACTTGCTGCCCAACATGAACATCATCACAGACAAATTAACTGTTGTGGATCACATTAATAAAAGGGTGAATGACATCGACAACCGACTCTCTCAATTTCCAAAACAAATGGAGGAACTCACTGAGAAGGTGTCCAAGATCGAAATGCCTACTGCTCCTACGGTCCCAATTTATCATGTGCATCATGTCCAAGAGCAGCCAGGCTCTGGACAACCGCAACCATGGACTCAGGACCAATCCTACGTCCAACCTTCCCAGCAGTCCCCTCCTCCAGCTGAGACAGTCATAGAAGCCCCGCCTCTGACTTTCGAGATAAACGGCATCTGGTACACACAGGATAATATCCGACAGGGTAATCTGGGGGACCGTCAGCAATATCAGCGTCCACCCAACTCCTACAATGCCGCTCCACAACACAATCAGCCCTCAAGGCAGCAGCAGCCACACGACCGTCAGAACCAACCTCAACAACATCGTCAACAATATCAAGTTCCAAATCAAGCATCTCGATCATCCAAACCTCCAGAAGACCCGATTGATATCCAAAGACAAATGCTGGAGGAAATTCGCAGCTTCCGGAATGAACTGTACGACCTACCGGTGGATGTTAATCGTCTATCCCGTTGGAAGGAAGAACAGACAGCCCCTGTCACAGCCATTCCCGCTCAAGTTCAAGCTAACCCCAATAGCTTGAACAAATCTCAATCATCTCAACACAACAATCAGGTATATTACTCAGACTTTTCCACATCTGAACACGAGACCCTTTCGTTTAACAATATCAATGCCATGTCCCTCAGGAGCGGAAGGATCGTGGTCGTACCTAACCGGGCAAGGGAAGCTGACCATCATGACTCAGAAGATCAACCGGAGGATGCTTCTGAGGATGAAGACGAAGGACGCCCGAGGATTTCGACCCAAAGGAAGGGAAAAGCATCTATGGAGACTACAGAGGACCTTGAACCTCTAGTTGCTGCGAAAATACCTTTGTCACTATTTCAGCAACATGATGGAACATTATGATTGTAATAAGAACTCCAAATTCAATAAAGATGCTCTTATTTATGATTCTGGATCTCTTTCTCCTGTCTCATATGCTTCCATTCCTTTTCCCCATGCTCTTAAGAAAGGAAGACAAAAGAAAGCTATCCAGAGTGACCCAGTGATGGAAAAGTTTTGTCAACAAAACATCACAGTAAAGGTGCCCTTTGATCAATACGTGGCTAGTAACCCTGCATTTCAGAAATATTTGAAAATGAAATGTACTCCTACCCGGACCCGCACAAAAAAAACAAACCAATTTGTGGAGACTCATGTTCTGACAGTGGCCACTACCAAATGCGTGAGAAACCAGCATTTACCAAGGAAGAAAAGAGATCTGGGTGCTCATTATGTGGAAAGCCGCATTGGCGGTATCGCATTCGCACGCACACTTCTCGACAATGGTTATTCCATCAATCTTCTTCCCTTAGCCTTATATTACCGATTGGAGTTAGGGCCTCTTCACAAATCATTATCTTTACTCCAATTCGCAGACAAATCTACTAAAAGACCTAAGGGAGAAGTAAAAAATGTTATCATTATGGTTGAGGGTACGGAATACAAAGTGGACTTCACTGTCCTTGACATAAAGACCCCGAACCATTGGAAAGAGTCGCAAATCATTTTGGGAAGACCATTCTTAAGAACCGCCAAGGTTGTATTCGATTACGGCACTGGAATGATGAAATTCCGCTCCCTAGACGGAGAAGTGGATCTGGAAATGAGACAAACAAAATGGCAAAGACCCGATTCTGAATCCACCACTGAGGATGCTGAAACCTCTGAGTGTAATATAATCAGCACTACCGGACCTTGGGACCAACTGCCAGATCTTCACATGGATACCATCTCGTCAGAAGAAGAAACAATGCGCCATACAGCGTGTAATCTATCTGAACACCTTTATGATGACACAAAACTCCTTTCGGATTGGTCCATCTCATCCTCTTCGAAAAAAATCAATGACGAGTCGGACGCGGCTTTGGCTGAATTACCACACTACTTTTGCGATCTGACTCACTTTCTTTCAAGATCAGTGGCTAGCATATCACAGAATGATCACCCACCAACAATCACTGAGCCAGACTTAAAAGACCTTCAGCCAGATTTGATTGATGATTCAGATTTGCCAGAGCTAAAACCCCTCCCTCCCACCCTGAAGTATGCATTTCTCAATAGACCCAAAGATAAATTCCCCGTGATCATTAGCTCATCATTAACCTTAGACCAAGAATCCAGACTACTAGAAGTCCTTGAGCGAAATCGAAAAGCCATCGGTTGGACTGTGTCAGATCTCGTCGGAATCAACCCTGCTCTCTGCTCGCACCAAATTTATGTTGAGGATAATGCAAGGCCTTCCCGTGAATTTCAGAGAAGATTAAACCCCAATCTTCGGGAAGTGGTTAAGAAAGAGATAGAGAAATGGTGCAAAGCAGGTTTCATATACCCCATTTCTGACTCCAAGTGGGTGGCCCCCCTTCATGTCGTCCCGAAGAAGTCGGGAATCCAGATGGTCACCAACGAGGAGGGGGTTGAGATCGCGACCCGAGTACCCACGTCGTGGCGTGTTTGTGTCGATTACAGGTGCCTGAATGTTGCAACCAAGAAAGATTACTTTCCACTGCCATTTATTGATCAAATCTTGGAGAGGCTTGCAGGGAAAGCATACTTCTGTTTTCTTGATGGGTACTCTGGCTACAATCAGGTAGCTATTGCTCCCGAGGATCGGGAAAAAACCACATTTACATGTCCCTTCGGTACCTACGCTTTCAAGCGCATGCCATTTGGGCTTTGTAATGCCCCAGGCACATTTCAGCGGTGCATGATTGCCGTATTTGCCGAAATGGTGGGTGATTTCCTGGAAGTGTTCATGGATGACTTCTCGGTCCATGGTGATTCATTTGATACATGTTTAGCGCACTTGGACCGAGTCCTCAAGAGATGCAGAGAAGTTAATTTGGTACTCTCCTGGGAGAAGAGTCACTTTATGGTGACTGAGGGTATCGTGTTGGGGCATGTCATCTCCAAAAAGGGTATGTAGGTCGACCCTGCCAAGGTGAATGTGATCAAGAAACTTGAGCCACCAACCAACATCAAGTCAGTACGATCTTTTCTAGGGCATGTTGGATTTTATCGAAGGTTTATCCCTAATTTTTCAAATATCGCCCGCCCACTGACTGAGCTCTTAGGAAAAGACACCGAGTTTATTGTAAATCACAAGTGTCTTGAGGCCTTCGAGCTCCTGAAAAAGAAAATATGTGAATCGCCGATATTACAAGCTCCTGACTGGTCTCTTCCCTTTGAGATCATGACTGATGCGTCGGATTTTGCGGTCGGAGCTGTGCTTGGACAAAGACGGGATGGAATCCCTTATGCGATTCACTACGCGAGCAAAGTATTGGATCCTGCACAGAAAAATTATACAGTAACTGAAAAGGAAATGCTCGCGGTTGTTTGGGCCCTTGAAAAATTCAGATCATATATATTGGGCTCCAAGGTGACAATTTTCACGGATCATACGGCAATTAGATACCTCATGGATAAGAAAGATGCCAAGGCACGACTTTTGAGGTGGATCTTGTTAATCCAGGAATTTAATTTGGAGATCAAAGATAAACCTGGAATAAAGAATGTTGTTGCTGATCACCTTTCCCGAATTGAGAAAGATGATTATCCTGATACTTGACCTATTAAGGAGACTTTTCCAGACGAATCTGTTTGCGTTATTGATTCAACCCCATGGTATTCCAACATCGTGAACTATCTTGTCTCCAAGAAGGTTCCCTTTGGTTGGACCAAGAGAATGATTGATAAACTGAAGTCGGATTCTAGAAAATACCATTGGGACGATCCTTTCCTTTTTTATGAAGGAGCGGATTGTGTCTGGAGAAGATGTATTCCTCAGGAAGAATACCACAGTGTCCTCACACATTGTCACACTCTCGAGGCTGGAGGGCACCATTCGGGAAAGAGAACCGCACACAAGGTACTCCAATGTGGATTTTACTGGCGGACCTTATTTCGTGATGCTAATGATTTTGTACGGTCTTGCCCGATTTGTCAAAGGATGGGAGGGACCGTTGGTTATAGAGACGAAATGCCCATGCAACCAATGATTTTCTGTGATGTTTTTGATGCATGGGGGATTGATTTTATGGGTCCCTTTCCCAATAGCAATGGATTTGAGTACATCTTGTTAGCGGTTGATTATTTGTCTAGATGGGTAGAGGCTATTCCAACCCGAACCGCAGACAGCAAAACCGTCTGTAAGTTTATCAAGGATAATATCATTGCAAGGTTCGGGATACCAAAAGTTTTGATTTCTGATGGAGGTAGCCACTTTGTGAATAGGGAAATGAGATCTTTGGCTAAGGAGTACAAATTTGAATATAGAATAGCCAACCCTTATCATCCACAATCTAATGGCATGACAGAAGTTTCTAATAGAGAAGTGAAGAGTATACTTCAAAAGTTGGTTCGTCCAGATAGGAAGGATTGGTCAAAACTGTTGGATCAAGTTCTTTGGGCCTATAGGACAGCTTATAAAACACCACTCGGCACTTCACCTTTTAGGATGATCTATGGCAAACCATGCCATCTTCCTACAGAACTGATTCACAAATCTGAATGGGCAATCAAAAATTGAACTGGAGTTGTCACCTTGGGAAATTATGTCGAGACCTAAATCTGAATGAGCTAATTGAAATCCGAAACCGAGCATATGACAACAGTGTGATTTATAAGGACAAAGTCAAGAAATGGCATGATAGACACATTCGAGATAAAACCTTTGTCCCTGGGCAGAAAGTATGGTTGTTTAATGCTCGATTAAAGATTTTTCATGGGAAACTGAAATCAAAATGGACGGGTCCCTATGTTGTCATCGATGTGCATACCAATGGAAGTGTGGACATTGCAGAATTCAAAGATGATGCACAACCTTTCTCAGTGAATGGACAATTACTGAAGCCATATATAGAATCATCCAAAGAACATACAGTGCAAGTTGAGGTCATCTATTTCACACAAAGCAAGGACATTGACGATATATCAGATCAGACCCACCCTCCCTCGCGACCACATCGATCCCCTTGTACAACTTCTTCCTCTACTTAGGCCAAGGCCTAAGTATAGGGGGGGACCGATGCCATCTGTATATACCATTTCCCTCATCACATTCCGATCTCTCGCTCACTCCATATCCATCCTTCTTCTATACTTAGGCTGACCAAAGCCTAAGTATAGGGAGAACCGCCACCCATCTGTTTATACTCTCCTCATTTACATATCCCGTTCGCCTCTTTTTGCGCTCTTCTTCTATACTTAGACTATTCACAGTCTAAGTATAGGGGGGCGAACCATTGAATAATTTTTCTCTTACACTTAGCCCGAGCTATGTCTTCATTACGCTTCTTGTGCTCTGAGGACACAACACTCACTAAGTATAGGGGGTCTGTATATATACTATGTATATATTTTTTCCATACCTCGTACTTGCGCATAAGTCTATATGTATTTACGGGATGGGTATTAATTAAAAAAAAGAGTTTTGCTACTAACACTGACTTTGCCCAAAATTTTTTTTTAAAAAAATGGCTTCTTATTCATTTTTGCATATAAAAAAAATCATCATAAAAAAAATTGTTGTCTGTTTGCATTCCACACACCTGCACTTCATCCAGCATTACATTCATTTGCATATGTGAAAAGTCATTAGGTTCTGAACCGAGTTATGAGCCGAAACCGAGAGTGATCTGGACTTAACCTTAATCAACCTAATTTTCAGAGGAACTTCACCGAGAAATAGGATTTTAGAGTCTTCAGGTCTGTGACTTAATTCTTTGAGTTCCACATAACAATGCACGGAGTTTGACTCTTAGTGTCTAACCTGGTCTCTTCATTCTGGGTACAACTCTGGAATAAGGAATTAATTTGTACTCTCGCACTATGCACTTAGCTCAACTCAAACATATGTTGGAAGACTGTGTGATTTTCTTTTCTGGTAGCGTGGAAATCTAAAGACCGGAGTACGGGTTGAAATAAAGCTTCGGAAAAGGGATGGACGGCTGGGCACAATTTTTTCTGAGACCCCAAAAAATGTACGGAAACAAAAGATGCTATATCCGTAGGGGCGAAATAAAATCCAAGCAGAACCACCAAAAATTCCAAATACAAAGAAGCAACTACCAAATAAAATCTGACCAAAAAGGTCCAAGCTTCAAGAAACCTGCAGATCTTGGTGGAGACTCGGCTACACTGGCCAGCTTCACAAGGAGAGGTGAACTACACTAATCACCCTCCAGTTCTTTTCTCATTCTTCTAACTTCTCCCCCCAATTCGATTGTGAACACAGCGCGACAGACCTTAGAAGGGAATACCTGACTCCCCGAGGACGAGTTATTGGAGAGGAGGTTTGCGCAGTAGTTCGGCATTCTGGGTGGGAAGAGCTAAAAACCTTTCACACACAAGAGTCGGTTATTCAATGTTCATAGGGTATACGTTGGGAAGAGGATTGATCTAAGATGACTTCTGAGCCGAAACTGTAAGCAATGATTTGTAGAACTCGAGGACTGTTGATTTTAAAATTCTAAGTCTCACAGAAGTTCCGACACACAAATAATCCAAAGGTTGAGTTTAGATTCATTTTCACCTTCAGCTCATGGTCTTGGTATGGAACCCAATCTCATTTCACTTCATGGCATATCTTTTTAATGCTCAGGGACGAGCATGCTTTAAGTATAGGGGGATGATGAATCTCGTATTCATCACTCTAAATCTCATTTATTAAGCTCAAATCCCTTAAAATCAACAGCATTTTAGCATCTATTCTGCATAATTAGCATTCATGCATAATTTCATAAGAATTGCATTTTAGTACAAAAATCTGCACAAAATAAGAAGCCAAAAATCCAAGCCAAAATGACCTGTAAATAGCCTAAATTCCCTGATTTTTAACTCATTCATGCTAACTACGAATAACACAAAACCACCTCCACTGTGTACATATCACTAACAAGAATAAATAAAAAATACAAAAAAAATAACTAACCCAAATAAGTGGACCAAAAAAAACCAAACCCTAATTTCAGGATTTCCGGACTAAAACCCTCATATCTTCCCCATCCAGTGTCCGATTTAATCCTACTCACTTTTGAACTAATGTACATTCAAGTACCTTCAAAACAAGACCAAGTTCAAGTGAATCAGAGATCATATGTGAAAGTTGGGTTTTGGGTCTCTTTTGTACATTGTATATTTTAGTTGTTTTTGACCTAATATTTTTTGTACATATTTTGTTGATTAATAAAAATCCAAAAAAATTAGATTAATGTGTCTTTATTTATCTTTGATTTTACCGTAATTTTTTTTCGGATTTTTATCTATTTTAAAAATAACAAAAAAATCACAAAACCTAAAAATTAAGGTATTCTATGTACATGGGATACCCCAAAAATATCACTGGGTGCAAATGATCGATTTTGGTTTTGATGTCTTCATGAAAGTTGTAGATCTCATCGAGACGAGCAATTTTCATGAAGAAACTTTTTTGATCCGAGGTCATTTACTATTTTATATTGATTTTACAAAAGAATTATTTCTCGATTTTTCTGGTGCTGGCACGTGGCAGCACCTGGTGCCGCCACGTGTCAGCCATTTTTGGCACTATTAATATCTCGTTTTTTAAATAAAAAAATAATAAATAATAATAATAATAAAACCAGGCACGTGCTCCGCACGAGCGCGCCCTCTCTCTCCATCTTGTTGCCGCCACGTGGCGCAACAACAGCCGTCCGATCTCGGCCGATCGGACGGCTGTTGTACGTCATCTTCTCCAAAGCGCCTCCCCCTTTGGAAAGCAGCCGCCGATCGCCGCGAATCGCCCCCGCGATTTCCGCCGCGATACGCGGCCCTCTCCGATCATCCCCGATCTCCAATCTCGCGTCATCAAATCCATCGCCGATCCCCCAACTCGCCCCCGATCTCCTTCCATCTCCGGCACCATCTGACCCCCTATTTAAAGAACCGCCCCTCCGTCTTCATCGACATCCACCGTTTACAGACAGAGCCACCCTCTTCGGGCGTGACAACCGTAGAAGACCCTCTCGTCGGCGTGATCCGAGGCTTTCTCAGCCTCGTCGCAGCCCCGCCTCTGGCGCTGCTCGCTCCAGCTACCACTCGCCGTCGAGCCCAACCTTTCCTCAGGTACTCTCTCTCTCTATCCCTCTCTCCGCCTTCTCCTTCGCTGGGCACGCCTCGTCGACAACTCCCCATCGACCCGTCTCCGCCTTGACCAGCCGCCATCACCAACTCCTCCGTCGCCGCTGCTGCGCCCTCGACGCCCCACGGCCGTGTGTCGGCCACGATCACCTATCGCCCTACGACTCCGTCAACGCCACCTAAGTCTTCTCCACCGCGCGTCGATCACCATCAATCACCGTCTATGACAACTTCATCGACAACGCCACCGAAGCCCCTCTGCCCTCAGCGCCGCTTCGTCGGCCGGGTTCAGCCGCATCTGCACCTTCGCCGTGCTCCTCCGCCACCGGAGCTCCACCAGCCTTCGCCCCTCTCGCCGACAACCTCAGCCGTGGCACCTGCCTTCCGCCACTTCCTCTCCACAGCAACCGGTCCCCAGGGCCGAGGCCCTCCTCACGTGATTCACACGTGAGCGAGGGAACATCTTGTCAAGATACCCCTGGAGTTCCCCGTTATCACGTCATAGTCCAGGTCACGTGCTGCGCACGTGACCTCTGGGTAATTTATTGGAAAGCCCCCCGGAGGTTCACTGATCCGCACTTCAGCCCCCGCCGACCAGAGGCACGTGCGTTGCACGTGCCCTCTGGTAATTTTGCAGAAAGGCACCCTGAGTTAATGGTAATTTCATAAAAACTCCAGACTGCAGTTTGCTTTACTTGTCTATTTTATTTAAATATTGCAATCAGACCCCTGTGTTCCCCCTCAGTTTTGAACATTTTCTCTACATTATTTTCTCAACCTAAAAATAGCATGATGTTTGTTAATTAATTCTCTACACTTTGACATATTGTGGGCATTTTTGTGATTAATGGTTAATTAATAAATAATTAATTTGTGGAAATTTGCATATTTTGCCTATTTCTTGCTCTGAAAGTCATAGTGGATTAAACATTGCTCTAAAAATCCCCGAAAAATCACATCTTGTAGAGTTAATTATTCTTAACATCATGTCCAAAAAGAATTGAATTTGCATGCATAGTTTGCTCTATAAAAATCATCTTGCATTTTTTAGTATTTAATTTTTAATAGGTATTAAACCCCACATTTTCGACGTTTAGGATTTTTCTGAGATCCATCACCTAGTGATAGATCTTAGATAATTTTATTTCTTGAAAATAAGTAGGTTTAATATTTATTATAATTAAATATTGAAAATCATTCTGTTTGCATTTAAAATCCCTAAAAAAATTCATATTGCATTAAAAATTCCAAAAAAAGACCGCTTCGAAAATCGAACATAAACTTTGCTAGACATCTTTCTAGGTTGTTCCTTTGCCTCTTTGTGATCGACCTTGGGACTTGCCCAAGTAAAATAAACATAAAGCCACGAGATTAACAATTGAATAACTTATTTGTGGTATTTTCTTGATCGTTTCCGATTGCCGCCTACAACGCACGACACGATAAAAACTACTTCTTAAAACCGGCATCTTTGGAGTCGTCAGGTATAGAATATTTGGTAAATAAAATGAATGAGTTGTTATCCATTATGACAACAATTTCAGACCTCCTTTCATAAAATTTTTGATTGTTATAAATTCACATATGTCACGTCGAATCATACGACCAGCTACAAGCCTACAATACAAGTTTAGACCTAACACGACTCGAAGTAGCGTGACCGTTGATAGCATATTACTGACATTATTCCCAATTGTTGACAATAGGGATGAAAATGGTCGAATACATATACTAATATATTGATAGCATATCCTTATCCATTTTAAAATACGAATACGAACACATATATGAATATTGACGGATGTAAAAAAATGAGTTACCATATCTTTAAAAACGAATACGAATGTAAAACGAATACTAATCGGATACGAATAATAATAGAAATTTTTAATAGATTAATTAAAATATAGATGTTTAGGATGGTTTTACACATAAAATATGTATAATAGATATAGTAATTTCATAACAATTATATCAACAATGGTGAATGCAATCATAAAATATTGTTATGCGCTGTTATAAATAAATATATTACTATACTTATATACAAAAACGGATACACATATATGAATGCGAATATTAGTGAATGTCAAAGTGATAATCATATCCGCATCCATTTTCTATATTTGACGTGATTACTCCAATTAAATTGAAGACCAATTCTATATTTTCAAATAATACTAAGATGGATAACACAAACCATAAAAACCTTACCATCATATCCCAGGAATTTAAAAATGAACCAAACATGCATATTACCGTTGTCAATTGGACCGACAAACTTTTTTTTAAAAAATAACTTGGAATGTAATTAGTTGTCTTGATATGACAAACCATAATGGAAACATACTAATGGCCGGAGAGAACAAGTAAATATCATGCCATGTGGGTTGTAGATTAAATGTACACTTCTATGCAACGTGGGCTGTTGATTACCATTTTCTTCGTAATTACAATTCAAAACCTTTTTGCCTTTGCGGAAACTATAATCGGCATCATTATTTTTTGGGTAAATTATAATTTGAGTCCTCATCTATGGTTCAGATCTTAAAATGAGTTCCGATCTTTAAATTGTAACGATTCGGATCCCAGGATCATTTAGGAAATGAAAATTTTAGGGTTCATGACGAATATGCTTATGTTGGGAAGAGAATGGGAGTTAAGTTCTAACTTTTAAATAAGGACATACTCGTCATTAGCCCCCAAAAGTTCCTTACATTAATGGCTCTTGAACCTGAATCGTTATAATTTAAAGATCGAGACTCATTCTGATATCGAACCCATAAATGAGGATTCAAATGGTAATTTACCAATTCGAAAAAAAATCCCCGAAATTAATCATGACCCACAAGCAATCGACCGGTCGGGCCCCTCTTGCGTGCTTATTTATCCAATCCCAGAAAACCTTTAATTTAATTTCCTCAAAAGGAAATTTACACCTCGGTTCGGAAAATTATGACGTGCAGATCCCCAATCCTCTCACGCCACGTCAGCGTCGTCGCGTCGAAGCCAACCTTTTCAAATTTCGAAAAACCCCCGCCGCATGAAATGACAGAATCAGCCCCGTCACCTCTCTAATCCTCTCCCCCCTTCCGAGTCTTCTGAGGGGGTATTTTTCGTCATTATGCACCCCACCCCTTCAGCACCCCTTCTCCATTTCCATTCCTCTCTACCTGCGGAACACCAATTCCAGATCTTATTCACCATCCGAGTGGTCGCCATTGGCTTCGCAAATGCACGAACTAGACCTTCACTAACATGCTCCGCGAGGCAGCCACCGCTACCCCCCGGGGTGCCCAGTCTCCCCGCTTCGAGTGGAGAGATATAAATAGCGAACAGTCCCCTTTCACTTCTCCGCCGAGGTGTGAGAGAGCGCGAGCGAGTAGAGGCGATGGGGAGAAAGGGACGATCTCAAACCTTGAGCTCTCTTGTGACGTTCTTCGCTTTGATCTCTCTGGTCTCCGCCGAGATCTACTTCGAGGAGCGATTCGAAGGTACTTGGACTCGACTCGATCTCTTCTTAGATCTGATGGTTAGATCGGCCGCTGAGGCCTTTGATTTGGCCGTTTCCGGTGTTTTTTTGAGTTAGAATGTTGATTGATTGTTGTTTCTGAGGTAGATCGTAATGAGATTGATGGATCTCGTGCTTTTGGTCCCCGATCTAGGTGTTTAAGAGGGTTTTGGTGGGGTTTTAGGATCCGATCTCTTGATTGGATTTTGGAACGTAATGGCATTTGCATTGATGGATAGAGGGTTGTTTAGATTTGGATCGGCATTTGAAATTGTTTTGCGGTGATGCTCGATTATTGTCATTCTGTCCTTTCTGTCGTGGTCCTCTTTTCATTATCAAAATCAATATCCGATTGGTCCGAAGTTTAAAAAATGGGCTATTCTTAGGTATCTCATAGTGATACCGGTGGATTTCCGGTGGATTTTGTCTATTTAATCGTGGTGATCATAGTTGATTTTGATCAATGCTGATCGATAAAATTTATGGCATGATGGGACTTGATCTATAATTAATGGGGTATTGGTTTCTTGTTACGTTGTATTGCAGATGGGTGGGATAAGAGATGGGTGAAATCCGACTGGAAGAAGGACGAAGACATGGCGGGAGAATGGATACACACTGCAGGGAATTGGAGCGGTGATGCGAACGACAAAGGTTTGTGTTTCCCCTTTTGTTATCTGACTGTATTCTCAGTTGATTACACTTTTGTTTCTTCTCATTTCATATCCTCCTAATATTCACTCGATATTTTGGTGTAAACTAGCTTTGTACATTTGCTTTTTAATCTTCTGCGTGTAATCCGTATGCGAGGTTGTCGTGATTCTCTTTGAGGTGAGGTGTAAGCCTCAGATTTTGGGACTTTTTTTAAAATATTATTAGAATAATATTAATTAATGAAACAACCATCAAGTTAAAAAATTTTAAAATATAGCCATCAATCGGCACCTGAGGTGCCGATTTGGGAAGTAATGCCCAAATCGGCACCTCAGGTGCCGATTTGGAGACATAAGGGATGCAAGTGCAAAATACCCAATGTGTTTGCCCAAATCGGCACCTCATCCTCATTGGGTATTTTACATTTCCATCATTTGGGTAATTTATTCATCCATTGTTTGTTATTAATAGTTTTTTTCAACTAACCTTTTTTGTTATCAAAAGTACACATTTACCATAGGATGTAATTACATTTGAATGGCAAATGTGTATCCTTTCTATTCTTAAATTGTTCTTTTCAAAATATTACCCGAATTTTCAAACATCAAGATGGAATAGCAAACGACCTCCGATTTGAACGAAAATTGAAGAATATGTGGAGCATTAATCTAAGATTCAATCTATAAGGTTAGATTTTCGAATCAAAATCACAAAAAATGATTACACGGGTTGTTTGATAATTAATGAATATATGGTATCTAACTCATTGCAATAGGAACATTTATTCTTAATTATCGTTCATTATATAATACATATAGGTGGTTTGATAATTAAGATGCCAACGAATAAGGGTCCCATGCATCTTAAATATATAATATGATGAAGGAAAAGGATCCAATATATAATATAATGAAGGTAATATTTTGAAAAGAACAATTTTAGAATAGAAAGGATATACATTTGCCATTCAAATGTAATTACATCCTATGGTAAATGTGTACTTCTGATAACAAAAAAGGTTAGTTGAAAAAAACTATTAATAACAAACAATGGATGAAACATAAATTACCCAAATGATGGAAATGTAAAATACCCAATGAGATGCCCAAATCGGCACTTGAGGTGCCGATTTGGGCAAACACATTGGGAATTTTGCACTTGCATCCCTTATGTCTCCAAATCGGCACCTGAGGTGCCGATTTGGGCATTATTTCCCAAATCGGCACCTCAGGTGTCGATTCATGGCTATATTTTTAAAATTTTTTAACTTGATGGTTGTTTAATTAATTCATATTATTCTAATAATTATTTTAAAAAAAAGTCCTCAGATTTTATGAATAAAATAAAACATAGAATTTTATGTTCGAAAAGTTTAGTGCTTTAAATAAAATAACATCTGTATGCCTTTATTTTAATTCATCAAACGGTTGATAGTTCAATTGCTTTGTTGCTGTTAGTTGTTCTTAAATTAAATGAGGCTTGAATTCGAAGTTTTATACGTCATAAGTGAACCCTCGATTTCAACTTTATCATCGTTATTTGGGACACATGTATACCCACAAAGTCACAATAAACATAGAGGATTAAGTAGCTTTCATAATTTATGTATTTATATTCTACTTTTGATTTCAAATAAAGTTATTAGCTACATTGAACAACATGCAAAAATATTTATTTAATAAGTTTCCATTAAGGATGATAAAATCACATTCGGTAAATAATATCTTGAACTTCCTTTAAAAAAATAATATCTTAAACTTCGAGATGAAAGGGTTGGGTGTTCCTTGAGGAATCTAGTACATTATAATAAAAAGTCAAAGGATAAATCTCTTTATTTTTTTGTTTTGTACAATATTTTTATTTAGCCAAAGAAGATATGGCTTCAGAATGCCATGAATATTTCGAAGATTGCATCATATCTGGCTATCATTTTTTTTCTAATTTATTATTTTTTAAGAATGACCTATAGCAAGCATAGTAGTTTAATTTCATCTCTGTTTCCCCAGTTCTGATTTGCTTTGAGGGTCGTTTCTTAAAACCATTTCTGTAAGTCAAGCCAATCTACTGATTCTGACATTTGGTATGTTAATGCTTTGGCTTGTTAAATGGAACGTTCATCCGATGTATTTCCTGTTTTTTTTTTGGAATTATTCCTTTCGTAGGCCTCTTGATGTCCACCACCACAAGGAATCTCACTGCCAAATTGTAACAAACGTCTTTCGTCTTTCTATTCTTTTTTGCTATTTAGTGGTCGTATCAATTTTCAACGAGACTCTGACATACACCATTCTCATTGAGTTACTGACTGCTACTTATTTTGTGTAATTCTATATATGGGACGGATGGATAGTTATGCATTGTAAGTTAGATTAATGTTCGCATGCAATTGTTTCTAGTCGATTCAAAAAGTGAAAATACAAGTTAGACAAAATGGAAATGAAAGCAGTCCGTGACAATACAAAAATGGAAATTTTGTTGACTATTAAACTGAAGTATAATCCTCATTTATCTGCAAGCAAAGTTTTTGAATTTTTTTTGATGCTTTTTGTGGAACATTTAGCGGCAAGTTCAAGAAATATTTTAATAAAACCTCAAGCACTAATTTTTAATATAATATCGATTGGTATTTTATAATATTGTTAAAAATGGACGAATTATTTAAACTGTAATCACTATAAACATCCATAAAAAATGCTAGTCATCTGGCGAAATTATAGAAAAAATATAATTTAAATATTCATAATTCATTGGCATGATCAATGTTCATACATGACATCGAGTTTGTTGAAAACTGATAGTCTATAGCTTTTGATGTCGACATCCTATATAAAAGTATGAATTCATGTCTGTGCGTATTGGAATTTTTGAACCACGACTGTAAAGCATTAGCAAACTATGTTATACCATAAAACCATGGCTTTAACGGGTCTGTGAAAATTTGTGCTGATTTTAAATTTTATGTTATGAAACTCAACTGTTATTTTTTATCTTAGTATTAACTGTGTTTTTTCTTTGTTTGCATTACCAAACTTTAATTAGTTCTAGTTTTTAAGATTAGTTAAACCTATTTATGCCTGATTCTTACTCATCCAATTTTGCCATCATAACCCCCACTTGGACACATGATCCCTGGCCTTCTACTACTTGCACCAAGATCCATCAAATCTGTCTACTGTCTGGGAATCATGCATCTCCTTGTGTGTGTGGGATTCTCTTCTGAGCTTGTAAATTATTATTTTATATTTATGCAGGCATCCAAACCACACCCGATTACAGATTTTTTGCGATCTCAGCTGAGTTCCCAGAGTTCTCTAACAAGGACAAGACATTAGTTCTTCAGTTCTCTGTTAAGCATGAGCAGAAGCTTGACTGTGGTGGAGGATATATTAAGTTGCTCAGTGGTGATGTTGATCAGAAGAAGTTTGGGGGGCGACACTCCGTACAGGTATTATGTTGCTTCCTCAAGACAAATCTTTTACATGTCGGCCTTTCATAGAAAGAACTGTTTATTCTTGTAAAAGCGAGTGTAATTTTGACCGTGTTGCTGTATATGGTTACAAGTTTCCTATTATTACTCGAGTAGTTTTTTTGTACAGGACCTATATTTTTCCTATTATTATGACAAGGTTATCCTGATTTTTGTTATGCATGTTTCAGTATTATGTTTGGCCCAGACATTTGTGGCTACAGCACAAAGAAAGTCCATGCTATCATTACCGCAATGGGAAAAATCACTTGATCAAGAAAGAGGTTCCTTGTGAGACGGATCAGGCTTACCCATGTTTATACCTTTATTATCCGCCCAGATTCTACCTACAGTATTTTGATCGACAACAAAGAGAAACAGACCGGAAGTCTGTACTCTGACTGGGACTTGCTCCCTCCCAAGAAGATCAAGGATCCCAATGCGAAGAAGGCAAGTTTAGGCTCCATAATTTATATGCCTCGAGACTTTATTTTAGTACCATCACAATGTTCTGAGAAGTTTCAATTGTCGCAGCCGGAGGACTGGGATGATGTCGAGTACATTCCCGATCCCGAGGACAAGAAGCCAGAGGTATTGTTTCTTATTCTTTTATTTCTCATGTATTCCTGTAATAACTATAGCTGTCATAAATTCTGTATTAGATTCTCCTTTAATTGCCTGTTCAATTCTATTATACAGGGTTATGATGACATTCCTAAGGAGATCCCAGACGCCGATGCAAAGAAGGTCTGATAGTTCTTTGCCTTCCTTTCTTAGGGTAAATATTCGAGACCTTTGTTGAATCTAAATGCAAATATGTGTTGCGAAGCCTGATGACTGGGATGACGAAGAAGATGGTGAATGGACTGCCCCCACGGTTCCTAACCCTGAGTACAAGGGACCTTGGAAACAAAAGGTCAATCTTACTGAAATGTTGCTATCTTTGAATGGAATCGAAATATGACGTTGCTAATCTAAATCTTTGTTGCCCCAGAAAATCAAGAACCCAGACTACAAGGGCAAATGGAAGGCTCCCATGATCGACAACCCAGGTTTACCAGTCTTAACCAACTATTAATTTTTATTTTACGTTTTGCATTTCTAATGTGAATCACTTGCAGATTTCAAGGGACGATCCCGACCTCTATGTCTTCCCCGACTTGAAATATGCTGCATTCGAGTTGTGGCAGGTAAACCACTATATTCTTTTTAATCTTTATTGCTGCAAAGTTTTAATTATAGCGACAAACAACATTTTTCTTATTGCTGCTTTTTTAGGTCAAGTCCGGCTCCTTGTTCGACAATATTTTGGTTACCGATGATCCCGAATATGCTGTTAAATTGCCGAGGATACATGGGGAAAGCTCAAAGATGTATGTTCACTTCGGAATCAAACCTCGATCATTTGCATGTGCGTTGTTTCCATTTCTTACTTCTCTTTTGCCCTTGCTCAGGCCGAGAAGGCGGCGTTGATGAAGCTGAGAAAAAAAAGGAAGAGGTAACTGTTTTAAAACTCCCATCTTTTCTTGTTAGGATTATGAACTCTTGATATCTTATATGCAACATTTTGCTTCTCTATTTTATTTCAACAGAGGAGAAGGCTGCCAGCAGCGATGATGAATCAGATGTAAGTTCCTGACATTCTCTCTGAGTTTTTATCACAATAGTATTTGTTTCTACATTTTGTTTCTTCCAACGCAGGATGAAAAGGAAGACGAGAAGGAATCCGAAGACGATGATGAGGATGACGATAAGGATGACGAGCCTGCTCATGTAAGATATACTCAGCCAATGCTTATAGTGCCAAGTTATGTACAGTGAATCTCTTCAACCTAATTCGCTGTTTGATGCTTCTTTCAGGATGAGCTCTAGACGCCTGGCAGGATCATCAATTTTGGAATAAATGCAGGATGCATTGGTCATTTTAAAGGATTATACATTAGGAACCGATTAGTATCCTCCGCTCTCATCCAGTAGCGATATTGTAGACTTGTTTCAAGCTCTTTCCTGAGACGAACATTTTTTGACATGACCTTTGCTCCCTTTTTCCTCTGTTGGTTTCCTAATCGTCTTTGCAGAAGGGTTCAAATTTGATTCGGATGTTTCATCATAATTTTAGCAATATAGACGGGTCAAGAATTAATTGCTCGTGCATGACTTCCAATCATTGACGTTCTTTACTTTATTTGATCTCGTATTTTTTCATATGGCAATGGCAAAACTTTGTATTGCAGCCTGTTTTTGTTCGATTGTTGTCTTTAGGTAGAAGAGATCTATAGATGAGAATGGCATGCAATCCAGCTTCTTCTTTGATCGCGATCACATCTGGCTTCTTTTGGCATCTTCCTCAAGGGACGTGAGATGAGAAATGTGGATGCTTATTCCCTAATCTTGGTTTGCATGTTGAGATATTTTAATTTTGTTAGTATACGCCCAATAAGTGCGATTTCTCGTTTCGTAAAAAGGTTGTTATCGATAATACGAAAGATAGAGGGTCAGGTATAGACAGTTGCTTACCCAACAACCATTGTTACATCACCTTTAGATAATTTAAATCAAAACAACACGCCAGACTATCAACGAAGGTGGGAAGCGGACAATAATAGGCGTCTGGCCCTCCTAGTCTAACAAGTCGATGCAGCATTCAGCAAGCTTTAATATTGTGGCTATTCGTAAAAAGTGTGATTGGTGCTACACAAGTAAGGGAATGTTTCCTCGAATACCCTACTTCAATTCGGAAAAAGATATGGCATGTTGTCCTAATGCTTTCGGGCAAAGATATCTATAACTATACTAAAGTTGGGTTTCTCCACTTTAATCTTATGTATGATACATGTTGCTCTCCCCATATTCCTTCTCTCCCAAAAATAGCACTCCTGTCGCCACTTTTATCTCATTCTTTTTTCCCTGCAATGACACATGGCACACTCTTTGGAGAGATAAATTCCCTGTGCTTCTTCCCATCTTTTCTCTCTCTACTTGCTCGATCTCTCTCTCCCTCTAACTCTTTAAGCCCTACATTCCTCTCCCCTCTCTCTCTCTCTCTCCACCAGTTCATATTCTCTCCCTCATATTTCTCTATGTTTCTAAATTTAGATGTATAGTAATGTTAATTTAAAAGTAAAATATATATTAATAATGTCTAAGTCCCAAGTTCCTCTCCTCTCTCTCTCCCCACCTATTTGTATTTTCTCTCCCACATTCTTCTATGATTCTAAATTTAGATTTATAGTAACTTTAATTTAAAAGAAAAACATATATTGATAATGTCGTTTATAAATTATGGAAAATGTAGATTAGAATTCTTCTTTTAGAGTAGTGATACATAGAATGTCAAAGTTCAAAAACTATTTTTCCCACCCTTCACATGTAATATATTTTTTGATACATATATTTTTGGATACATATACTTTTTGATAAGTAATTCAAATACACATTGTAATAATAATAATAATAAATGTATAAGATAACATAACTTCTTATGCATATAATATTTATATCCAATAATATATATGGGTTTTGATATTTTTAGTGTTTATGATACAATAATTCATAAAAAAATCAATTCAAAATTTCATTGCTCTATAGAAATATGTATGTATAAAAGATAATTAATTGATATTATTATTTTAAAATACCATGTATCTAGATAATAAATTTCTTTCTCAATATTTTTTATACACCTTAAAATGAGAACTTTATAAATTAAAGTTTTTTTGATAATATTAAGATTGTTGAAATATAAAAATATAGTTGTGATTATAGTTTTGATTATTAACTGATTTTTTTTGTTTTTGATATTAAAAAAAGATCCATTGAACTTTAAAATATTAAAAATATAAATAGACTCTATAAAATGAATTATACCTCAATTAAGACATTATATTTCTTTACATTTTTAACTTCGTTGAAAATAAATTTAACTTCAATATTTATATTTATGGATATTCAAACAATTTAATGTGCTTAGTCGTGTTTGATGTAGTGGTTATATATATGCCATCAATATTATCATTCTAAAATATATTGATCACATCTTTAAGATTTAGATGATAATACTAACAAAAAATGTTATATGATTCGTCATACATTGCTTATCAAAATATAGTACACGTCTCATTTCAAATAATAGATGTTGTCATTTCAATTAAAAATGGAGTATCATAGAGAAAGGTTTGTGTTACTTGAATTTAAGTCATAAAGTACATCATAACTTTTTCAATTGGAGTTGTATCTCAAAGCAACTTATCTTAATGATAAATATTTTTTAGCTTTATGATAGTGACTCATTTTATCTATACTCAATATCACATTTTTATTTGATTTTTAAGGATCCTTTTGCATATATCTTTGAATATCCCTCAGCTTGCATATCCTTTTCTTTGCGCCATATATTTTCATATTTAAAACTCTTTCTCTTAACACTCTATCTCATCCAAGTAAAAATCAAAGTTGATGCTCCAATTGGATTTTTAGCCACATTTGTTTTTTGGCATAAATTACCATTTAATGCTCCAATTGGATTGGGAATTTTCGCACACATATAATACATTCATCTGGACTCTGGAGAAGTTGATTAGTATTAGTGCTCTCAAATGGATTCCCAATTATAAAGACCGTTGCCTCCATTCTTGTAGGAGGAAATCAATATACCTAAATTCCAATGGCATCTATATTAGCATTTTTTTCATAAAGAAGTTAAAAATCAATTTACATAGATAAAAATATGTCTCTTTACAAATAAAGCAGTTCCACCATACTTGGAATCAGAGATAGAGACCACTAGAGTCGGTAATCCCCAAAAAAGAAGATTTCTAGAGAGCCCACATAAGAACCTACACTATTGAGACAAAATGGTGAAATGCCTATGCATCATCGTCAAATCACTATTAACTCCACCTAACATATGTTAGAAAAACCATGAAACCTTTTGGTGAGACCTCTCTAGAAAAAAAATTTAATAAACGCACCCCAAAAGTAAGGCTGTCAGGAAAGCTCGAGCTCGATGAGCTTAACTCGGGCTCGGCTCGTTAAGGGCCCTGATCCGGACTCGAAACCTTAACGAGCCCAAGCCTGAGTTGGGTTTTATGACTCGTTAACTTATCGAGTCAGTCCAAGTTGGACGTTGTTCAACTCGAAAACTCGACTTGATAATTCATTTCCCCCTCTTAATAAAAGTTGAAAACATATATACCGAAACTTCCACATTGAATTTGATATAAAATAAAGGTTAACATTTCGCTTGCTCAGAAAGCTACAGAAAAGAGTATAAAAAATCAAAGTTACAAATGCATTTGCATAGTTTAATGTATAAAATAGAACAATGACTCCTTAAGAGGTTCATGAGCCTGCTCATTTTGAGGCTCGTGAGCCAGCTCAGAAACTCGTGACTCGATAAGAGGCTCGTGAGCCAGCTTATTTTGAGGCTCGTGAGCCTGCTCAGAAACTCGTGGCTCGATAAGAGGCTCGTGAGTCAGCTCGAACTCGTCGAGCCCGAGTTTGAGCCTTAGGTTTCTTATCGAGTTCGGGTTGAGCCCAACTTGATTCATTGAGCTCGATAGAATTCGATTTGGGGGAAACAACTTCACCACATGTTGTTTAACCAACCCAAAAGCTTCAAAAATCCCAATTTTGACCAATACAAAATCTCCAAACCCCCTGCAAATTACGTTCCCATCTTTCAGCATTCCCAAACAAAGAACCCCCTAATCCTGAAAGAAAAAAAGCAAACCCCAACGCAGATGGCCTTAGGGCTGAGATCTTGGACGAATTTTCTGAATTCTGACCAGTCCTTCACGTACAACAGGAGGTTGTTTGGCATTTCATTTCACATGCTTCAATAATAGAAATGAGTTGTCTAATAACCAACATGAATGCATTCTGAGGAGTTCACGAAACAACGAACCTGAAGGTTTTCATATCATAAAGAAACCATAATATTTACGAAACATCAATAACATAGGAATTCGAACCTCATAGAAGATTTCGATCGTGATACCGATATCTATGGGGGCGGAGACAACACAACCTTCCCCCACCTTCTTCTTTAACTGAGATAGGGAGAAGGGGAGGCTAGAGAAGTTGTTGCAGGGTGAAGTTCCGTTGAGGGGGAGATCAGTGGGGAGAGCACCAGAGGAGAACAATAGGAAATGAGAGGAGTGGATAAGCACATGGATTGGGAGGGATGGACAAAGTGTTGGACATGCGAGCCAATGATGAGCCATTATGCAATAAATGTTATTGCACTTCCATCCTTAATCTGAAATGAAGAATAACTAATTTGTATAATAGGTCCCTTAGTATAATTAGGGTTATGTACCATGGCCATCTTAATGATCATGCAGTTGTTGATTCATTTATTGAATCATAGAGGTCGGTGCTTAGATGAACATCTAAAAAGTTGGATTGAGGACTCATCAAGCATCGTCAAATGATTGTTAAGATGTGATCTCCAGCCTGAGTAGGAGATGACAATCCTTATCTCTAAAGGTTGTTATCTGACCGACCTCTTGATGCAGGTCCTCTGCATAGGAAATAGAGATTCAAAGGGGTCAGATTAGTTAGGTCAAAGAGTTGACTTAACGAGATCGAGATAACCAAAGACCTATGTCGTATGCTGTCATGGTATAGGCACACATCCTCTGACCGGAGACAGATGTGTTACTATATGTCTGAGTATGTACATTTGATAGACCGATAGATTGATGGCCTAATCAGGGTCTATATACTGGCGAGCTGGTTTGCATATAAGGGCATATGAGTAATACGATGTCTCAAAGGGATCATACATGTTCATTTTCTGAACCGGAAGACATGAGCTCACTCACTCATGAGATATTGGGAAGAATCAAATTCTGTGCACGGTCGTCTCGCATTGGAAGCTTGCCTGAATTTCTAGGTTTGATATATGCTTTTGGAAAGTATATGATCAACACCTAGGTATGATATATGCTTTTGGAAAGTACATGATCGATACCGACTCCCATTGATCGAATGAGAAACTTAATGACATAACCCTGAAGGAGACAATTTAAAAGGGATCTAAAACTTCGGGTTTAATCTAGCTCTTCCAGTATACATGATGTACAGGTATTGGGAATACCTGAGGGTAATGTGATCATAAACGATTGTATAACCATGACGCTTCCATTCCGAGGGAGTGATGAAACATGTCTGGATTTTATTGACTACTCTCATAGAGAAGTGATCTAATCTTAGTCTAAATATTGGACATTGATCTGAATGTATTTCAGATATAATGAGAAGATTAGATCTACATCTTTGATTTAATCAAACATTTACGGGAGGTCCGCAAGATCTGGATTTGAGATGTGATCTCAATATCCAAGTCACTATACTTGGAATAATACAATCGCCATGTCCTTATCTCCAAGTGTCCACGTAGAAAGCGCATTATCCTTGAAAGAGTTCAAGAATGATTCCATTGTTGATTTATATATATATATCCAAGCATTGAGATATGGATAATTAAATGTGATTTAATCATAAAATATAATATGAATTTGATTCGTATTATTTATCCATATAAGAAGAGCTCTAAGATAATTAAATGTGAA
>JAZKJV010001232.1:412963-480741 GCA_037367405.1 Ottelia alismoides
TCGAAAAGTAGCTAGCACTGAGGAGTGCGAAGACGTGGCTGTCGATGGGATGATGAGCCGGCTGTAGGCCTCCTCTATAGGAGAAATGGTTGCTTCAATAAGAAGATGAGTACGTGCAACATCATATTCTCTATCAAGTCCAGCCATGAAAATTCCAACCATCGTGGAGTTCCTATACGTCTTCTACTGCTCAATAGATGTTGTATTGGGCATGTAGCTATGGAGCTTTTCAAACATGCCACGCAACAAAGAGTGGTAAACATGCAGAGGGCGGCCATTCTGCTTGGAGTTGTAGATATCAAACTGTAGTTGAAGGATCTTGGCCTCATTTTTCGCCTGGGCATAGGTGGATGCCAAAGCATCCCACATTGCCTTGGCAGTGGGCTGAGTTAGAATATCATTTGCTATTTATGTAGTAAGAGTACCACAAAGCCAAACTCGCGTGTACCATCATCTTGCTTCCAATAAGCATTTGCCCCAGTCTTATCTGTTGGCTCTGGATCTGTCAGGATGTACTTCTTATTGTTGGACTGCATGAGGGTGAGAAATTGCATGGACCATAACTCATATTTGGTCCCATCCATCTTTGCGGTGGGAGCCAGGCCCTTGAAGGCTCCAGACGAGAAGATGTCACGCTTGGTGTCTGACATGACGATAAAATAGCCAAATGAGGGATTCAAATGGGGAGGAGGTCGATATAACCGAGTCTACAGAATCATACGAAGGATTGGTTGTACGTGTATATTTATACAACCATCCTTGTTAATCTTTATTGCTTGAATGAAATCTTGTCTCTTATAGAAATTAACTCACATAACTATCCACCGATGGGATGGTCAGGACAGGGCACGGGTCCTGGAAGCAGATTATGAGCGTGGGGGCGCAGGGGTTTGGGCGCGCACAAGGGCGCGGGCATCTGGGCGCAAGGGGGTTGGCTTCTGGGCGCGCTAGGGCGCATGCTTCTAGCGTGCATGCGATAGGCAACATGCCTCTGTGCGTACTGGATATAGGGTGACAGAGCACAAGGCGCAAGGCGAGGGACCAGCGTCTGCGCGAGGCAGGGGGGCGGCGAGAGTTGGGGATGCTGGCGTGGAGCGCAGGGTCGGGGGGGGGGGGCAGGTCATGCGCGGGCAGGGTGTAGGTGTCGGGTAGGGAAGGAATAGGGTTAGGGATGGATACTGTAACTCCGGTCTAGGACTGTCGCTTCAATACCATGTTAAGAAAACATTCTGAGATGCATTATGAGAGGCCCAAGGGTTCCCTTATATATGAGAAGAACCATTGGACAAATTACAGAAAGATGAAACAAAAAATAGAAAATTACAGAAAGGATAATACTAAAAAAATAACTATCTCAACAGGCAGGTGGGGGGGGGAGGCTTCCACGGGTTTGCTTTCCTGAGCTGTCGAGCTTCCACGGAAGGACTGGAGGAGGTGGTTCGGCGGGGGAGGCTGACCAGGGCATGCTTCCACGGAAAGGGAGGTGTGCGAGCTTCCACGAGATGCGGGTGGCTTCCACGTGTGGGGTGCGCTTCCACGAGGTTGCTTGCCGGGGCGGTGCGGGGGGACGGGGTAGGGGGGGGGGGTCGACGGGGGGCTGGAGCATGGGAAGCGGAGGGGCGGAGGCTTGCCGACCGGGGGGAGGGGGTGTAGAGGGGGCTCGACTGGGGGCTGGGGCACAGGAGGTGGAGGGCGGAGGCTTGCAGGACGTGGACCAAGGGGTGGGGGGGTCTTGTGGGGTGGAGCTGCAGGGCGACGGGGCGTGGCTTGCTGGGCTGGAGGTCGACGGGGAGAGGCTGGGCGGTGGGAGGTCGGCCTGGAGGAGGTTAGCGGGGGTGGGCTTCCGCGTGGTGGGAGGTCGGGCTGCCACAGGGAGGGGGACTTCTACAGGGGCTGCCTGGGCCGGGGACGGGGACGTCGGGGGGCTGCCTGACTGGAGGAGGCAGGGGAGGAGGAGATTGGCAGAGGAGGAGTGTGGTCGGTGGGGAGCCGGCTTCGACGGGGAGGGGGTGGCTTCGACTTGATGGGGGCTTCCTGGGCTGAAGGAGGAAGGAGGGGAGGATGGGGTCTTTAGGGAAAAAAATAGGAATTGAAAGGGTATAAAATACAAAATGTTCGATGGATATCATTATAGTCAATGGGAAAACTTAGCACATGGTTATGGGTATAAGGGTTAACATTACTCAAAGTTCTGGACGTAGTTCGCCGGGATTATGATGTAATCCTTAAGAAAACAATCCAACTAATTACAATTAAATAAAGGGTTTTTATCACTTGTGCCCCTATGAGATATCACAATATCAGTTATGCCCCTATCTTTTTGGTAATATCAGTTGTGCCCCTTACTTCTTGCTAATCTATCACTTGTGCCCCTCGGGTTAGTGACCGTTCATCCACAGTGCAAACGGACGTTAACTTTAAGGACATAAGAGGAATTAATTAGAAAAAAGTTCAATGGTCATTTTACACCCTCTTCCTCATCATTATTCCTCCTCCTCTTCCCCCATCCTCTTCCTCCTCCTCCAACCTCCTCCTCCTCCCTCTCCTCCCGGAACTCCTCCCTAGTCCGCACCTCCTCCCAGCTCCGCCACGAGCTTCCCGCACCTCCTCCACAGCCCTGTACCTCCTCCCAGCTTGCACCTCCTCCCAGCCCGCCACCCCCGTCCCTGCCCCGCACCGCCCAGCCCCTGCTCCCCTGGGCCGCCCCCTCCCCTCCCCCCACGCCTCCCAGCCCCGCACCGCGCCGCCCCCGCCCCTGCCCTGCACCGCCCAGCCCCTGCTCCCCTGGGACGCCCTCTCCCCTCCCCCGCGCCGCCCAACCCCGCACCGCGCCACCCCTGCCCCTGCCCCTCGCCGCCCAGCTCCTGCTCCCCTGGGCCGCCCCTCCCCTCCCCCGCACCGCCCAACCCCGCACCGCGCCGCCCCCGCCCCTACCCCACGCCGCCCAACCCCTGCTCCCCTGGGCCGCCCCTCCCCTCCCCCGCGTCGCCCAGCCCCGCACCGTGCCACCCCCGCCCCTGCCCCGCGTCGCCCAGCCCCTGCTCCCCTGGGCCTCCCCCTCCCCTCCCCGCTCCGTGCTTGGGCGTTCCCGCTCCTGGGCTTGATCACGTTCCACAGCTCCGTGCTCCCGCTCTTGGGCATCTCCATTGCGGGATCCGTGAACCTCTTCTCGTTGATGAGGAGATGCATGGTGTTACCGGCAACATCTAGATACTCGTACAGAGCCAGGTACCTCGCACCGCGCCGCCCCGCCCCTGCCCGTGCCGCCCAGCTCCTGCTCCCCTGAGCCTCCCCCTCCGTCCGTCGCGGTCCGCCCCGAGCTCCTCCTCCGCCCCTGATTTTGTTTTGACCATAATACCCTTTAACCACACCATGGTTTGAATAAACCATGGTTATTTTAACTTTTTGACGGTCAATTTGACGGAAGGGCACAACTAATAACGGAGAAAGAAGTGAGGGGCACAACTGATATTACCAAAAAGATAGGGGCATAACTAATATTGCGATATCTCGGAGGGGCACAAGTGATAAAAACCCTTAAATAAATATCCCTCGACATTTAAGAAATTAACATTTTAAGTGTAATGAGATTTAAGTTCATCTTTCTCTCTCCCCTCCTCCCCCCGTACTTTCTCTTGTCAATGAAACTAATGTTCTTGTATCCTAAATACTAAATCTTTCATCTTCAAATTACACGATTTTGCTATGCTTTAAAAGTTAAAAGCCATTATTCGAAAATAACAACTCTATTTAAAAATCAAAGCTCATTAATGGATTTGGACATGCTTAAATTATAAGCTTATTCAAAATTCAGAAACCATCCTTAGAAAATAACAATTTTAGTAAAAAATAATTAGAAAGACACTTCTTTTTATCCATTTTCTTCCTTGAAAATATATGATATATGTACTTGAAACCTTCTGGGTAAAATTAGTGCACCGCATCCCACCCTTCCGACATCTTAAAGCGAGACCCGATGCTAATAGGATTTTCCTCGCATTTCAGCCGCCGCACCGCATCCTTATCAAATTAATAAATTCCCAAACGATATCAAGCAGCAGTAAAACCCCACCTCCCTCCTTCTCCCTCTCTCTCTCTCTCTCTCTCTCTCTCTCTCTCTCTCTGCGTCTATCTCTGATGGCTGCAGCGAGCCAGGCGAGCCTTCTCCTCGGCAAGCAACTTAGAGGTACGGATCCGATCGCGCCACACGTCGCTGTGATCGCGACCGAATCGAGGTCCTCCTAGGGCTGTTTCTATGATTCGATCCTCCGATTTTGATCTCATCGTGTTCAATTTCCTCGGCGGGAGCAGATCTCATGAAGCATCCGGTGGACGGGTTCTCGGCGGGGCTCGTGGACGACAGCAATGTGTTCGAGTGGAGCGTCACCATCATCGGCCCTCCCGATACTTTATAGTCCGCACTTGTTCATCATCTCTGCATTTTTCTCGTGATCAACTTTGTTTGCTGTGTGATCGCTGTACTGTTTTGAACACATCTGGGTAGTCTTAGCCCGGATTAAGAAATTGAACTGCATGACTACAATGCCAACTATACCGAATTGCAAGGTTCCGTTTTCGGCAAATATGATGAACCATCTCGTTGGATGTTTGGTTCAAATACACGGGGTTTACATGTCGTGAAAGTTTGGACAACTCTTTTGGCAAGTTCTGGAGCTCCATATGAATACAAAGGAACCGGTTAATGGATGCCGGAGTGATTCTGTCTCCGACCATAGAGTTTTGATGGAGTTCCTCTTGCCTGCTCTTTTGTTAAGGATCGGTGTTTTCCGTTTTTGTTGTCAACAGCTAATTATCACTACTTGAGATGAGTAGTAAAGCCCGTAAATGTTAAAATTAAAGATTGCTACTAGAGGAAATAAATACATCAATTTTGTGTTTGTATTTGATGTTTCTATGTCAAACCATTCTCATATATGCTCATTCATCTTGTTGCTATGTATCATGGCATGAAAGCTACCAAGTAGAATCGATCAACTTAATACCCTTGGGGACTTTTTCCTCTGGCTACTGTTTCCCATTTATATTCTCCTAATCCTACAATGAAATTGGAGATGACATGCCTGTGTGCAGTAAGCGCGGAAGGATATGTGGTATGGATCATGCTGAGAAGAAATTTATTATCACATATAAGATAGATGTGCGGTGCTTGATTTTGATTATCGTATAGAGCTTCCTCTCATGAAAAGTTTTCAATTTTGAACATGCACTTGCATTAAATTTTAAAGTTAAGTTTTATTGGTTGTGTTGTTTTTAGTATAACAATCATGTCTTATTCTGTATTTGCTTTAAATACAGTGAAGGTGGTTACTTCAATGCTATAATGAGCTTCCCAGCTAATTACCCAAATAGCCCACCTTCAGTTAGATTCACATCAGAAATGTGGCATCCAAATGGTAATGTCCATCTCCTCCACTGTGACATGAATATCCATGGTTGGTAAATTTTCTGATGGCAATTAATTTCATGCTCTGTCAGTTTATCCTGATGGACGCGTATGCATATCAATTCTTCATCCACCTGGGGATGACCCAAATGGATATGAACTCGCAAGTGAGCGTTGGACACCTGTACATACTGTAAGAATAAGTATCATTTTTCTTTCCAAACAATAATTATTTCTTTCCTTTTAGTTATAGAATAAATGTCTTATTTTCAATTGAATTGGGCATAGTTAAGCAAGCTTGACCATGCTGAGAAATGCTCTTTTAATTGAAGGCTCTGAAAGAGGAAGTATCCTTGAGTATTGATTTCCATTGCATCTGATTCAACATTATGATATTTTTGGTTGTAGCTGTCTAGGATATGTAGAGACCCTCTCAGTGGATGCTTTTACTTTTAACTTGATTGGGTGTTACACTATATCTTAATTTGATGAACAAAGCTTCATGCAGTCATATTTCTATGACTTTGAAATTTTGAATTGCATATTGATTTCCTTTCGGGTTTATTACTTCACAAATTTCATTTGAACCATTAGATCTTTTTGATATTTCGATGTCATAATTAATTTGATACCTTTATCCACTTTCCTTTTGGTCGAAGTCTAGGAAAAACAATAGAACAATTATGAGTTATGATGTGATGATGAAAAATCTAACGAGATCAACTTTGTCCCCGCCACATATCCATATTTTCAAGCCATTGTTACTGTGTTCCATACCTCTCTCCTACCTTTAAATTATTTTATTTTCCAATACCGTTTTCCTTACTAATCAAATCCCCCTTGTGGGGGTTGCGTTAAGTAGTCGAAAACCAGCGTAAATAATAGTCGAATCTTTCAACATGTATTTGGGCAAAAATCCATGTAGCCGACTCTACTTATAGTGGGAGAAGGTTTTGCCATCTTTTACATTGATTATATCGAATGGAACCTACAATACACAAACACAAATAATTAGATCCAAATGGGTCTGTAACAGTTGATGCAATGATGGATGTATGCTCTGATGATGCACTGTTGATTTGAACTATTAAGGTTGGGCTAAAATGAAATAGGCAAGTTCGATTCAGCACTATAGCGGGTGATATTAATTTCAAGGCCAACTAGAAAGTCACAAACATCAAAAGGGCAGGTTGCTAATTGCTTGCTATATAAGAAACCATGTAAAAGGTATCCTGATGCTTTTGTAACACGAAAATGGACTGCACAAATAACTGCAATATACATGTGTGATCACCTAAAGAATTAAATAGATGTTCCGGCTTTAAGTTGAGAGCAGACTATGGGTCTTTGTGATGTGAATAGTGGCACAGGAGTGTGACGCCAGAGGAGCATGAATCTGCCGCTATCGGAGGTGGTGCTTTTGATTTTTGGCCGGCATTCAACAAAAGATACTAAGGTTGAGCACGCGGAATAGGGCAACCTAATCAGGAGGAAGATGAAGAATGGTGGAGGAATGGATGATGAAGATGACAGTTGGGACTTGGGACTACTGGAATTGGACCATTGGAAGGTTGACATAGAGTTTGGGGTGGCGGTGGGTATGGATACGATAGAGGTTAATGGTGGAGGTAGAGCAGAGGGGATCCCACAATGTCTTGGGGAGTGGCAGTAGAGGCATGAGGTAGGGGGCATTGCCGTGAGGTTGATGCAGTGAGGGATTTTGTCTAGAGATAAAAGGGGATGAGAAGTCAAATGGAAAAGGATGCGAAAAGGGAAAAATAGGATGATGAAAGAAGGAGAAAAGTCACGGGGAGAGCAATAACTATCTTTTAAAGGAACAATTCTTGATATAAACGTCGAGAGTACATAGGGTCCTTTTATAAAGGGGCAATGTTACATCTTTTGGAATATAATAAAAGAAAAAGAAAAGGGTTCATCTCTTAATGTTTTTGTTTTTGATAAATGTATCCTTACATGTGTGCCCTTATAAGTTTTTCCAATAACACCTATTCCCCTAATTGTTTTTTTACAAAGTGCCCCCATAAAAGACCCGGGGTTCAAATCCCTCCTTGTGGGGGGTTGCATTAGGTAGCAGAACACCAACGCAAAAAATAATCGGATCTTTCAACATGGATTTGAGCAAGAATTCATGTAGCTGACCCTACTTAGAGTGGGAGAAGGTTTCAATGTTTTACATTGCTTCTATATTCCTACAAAATCCATATTGTAGTAATGGAAGGGTAATATTATGAATTTGTAAGAATTTAGACGCATAGGTGCAATTACAAAAAAATTAGGGGTTTAAGTGTTTTTGGAAAAATGGGAAGGACACAAGTGTCAAAATCTCGAAAAAAAATTAGTATGTAAAATAAAAGAGGAGAATACTAGGTTGCAATAATTCCTCCGGTTGAGAATTTCTCACTTTGATAAAAATGCCCGCAAATATTATTGTTGGAGATCAGGCTGAAGTGGTTGTAGCTCAGTTTCATCAAGCCAAGTACTATTATGAATATCACAATTCGATTGCTTGATAAATGGCTAGTAACAAATTCAAGTACATTAAGAATGTAAAGGTCGTTGATGGCTCCTAAATTAGAATATGACGATGGTTGCAATAGGAGGTCAGTCATACCTTGATTTGCAACAGATATTACTGTTTCCTTGATTTGCAACAGATATTACTGTTGTTGAATGATTACCATGATAAAGATAGCGCTTAGATGCGTTGAAGACGAGCAATGCTGAAATATCAGGAGGTAGGTCAAATATGTATGCATTAAACCACTCTTTTATTTATTCTGAAAACATCAAACTTGTATACACCTAGTTTTTGGTGAACATTCTTAAGAAGTCATTCCATGTGGAAGTTAATCATCGTTATATCTAGAGCTGTCAAAAAATTCTTAGGTTCGACATTCGCTTAGTTTCATCTCGCTAAAATTTTGATCCATATTCGATTCGAAATTAATGAACCGAACTTGAACACAAGTTTAGCTTGATTAAATAAACGAGTCAAACATGGTTAAAAGTTCTATATAAATATGCATACATATATACAAATATACATACATATTATATATTTATAAATAATATAGGGAAAAGTGGATGTTGAGCCCCATCACTCTCCATTGCAGTGCAATTGATGCGGATTGGAATCAGCGTTGACGAAAATAATACTTTTTTGTTGGGTGGATTTTTGGTAGAAAAAAGAGAGGGGTTGAGAAGAGAAAATAGAGGGGTTGAGAAGAGAACTCGCCGGGAATACGAGAGGTTGAAGGAGGAGAACCGCGGAGATCGCATGGAGAGAGAGGGAGAGGATGAAGGAGAGAGAGATAAAAATCTCAACTTTAATTATCACTTGACTGCCTAAAAACATGGGACTACCATCTCTTTATATAGGAGAGATGGGGTTACAAAAATAGTAAACTAATTAAATTTGACAACCAACTTATCCTAATTTGACTCTGACAAAATTTAAAATTCAAATTGACCTCTAGTTACCCTAATTGGACTCTAATTAATTAATTGACCAAATTAAATCTACGAATAAACGTTGAGATCACATGCGATCTCAATTATGTAATTAGACCATTACGACAACTTAAAAACGTAACTAAAATTGACCACTAATTAATTAAATAAATTCGGCCCTATAATTCGAGATCACGATGCATCAACTCTTCGCCGCTTTAAAAAATTCGTCTCCCGACGAATTGCTCGATGTAGGCTTGGAGGTCGAATCTACAGGTTCCGCCGTCTTCTGGAAGAACTGGTGTGGGGCGAATGGCGGAAGCCATACACGGGCGTAGATGCCGCGGTCGTCGTGGTCGAAGAACATGTGCGGCGCGAATGGCGGCGTCTTCTTGATTGTGGTTTCTTCCTTGTGGTGACCGAAGAATTGATGGGGCATGAAAAACATGGCCCTCGGGGCATCCATAGCGAAGTAATAGCACAAAGAGAGGAGAAGAGGAGATGTGTCTAAGGAATGAAGCCATGGGGTCCTTATATAGGGAAAACCCAAGGCCCTAGTCCTATTTGGATAAGGAGGATCCCCATAATTCTGGTTTGCAGCCCTTTTCTTTAAATATTTTCGCTCCAAGGGGTGAGATTGGAAATTTCCTACCCCTTTATCTAATGCCTTTTCGTTGGAAAAGTTTGTTCCTGTAACCTTAATATAACAATTTTTGCACGGAGGGCCTTTGCTGCAATTATTCCCACTCCAATCCCAATCCCTGTTTGACCTTCGGTTGTACGAGGGAATGAAATTCGGGGAGCCGCCCAGGACTCCTTCCATTCGTCTTAGGCGGCGTCGAGCCCTAGGGCTTCACGTCCTATTCCGGCGGCGCGGGCGAAGGCAACGCCACCCATTGTTCCGCTGAGATCGAACTCGGTGCCGTCGACGAAGGGTCGCACACAGATGGCAGAGGCGCGCGGTGGAGATGGGGAGGCACGCGGCGAATCGATGCGGGTGAGGCGGGAGAGAGGAGGCGGCGCGCGTGAACAGGGAGGGCTGGACTGGCTTCCACGCGTCGCGCGGAGGGACTCGCCTGCGTGTGGGCGGAGGCTGGAGCAGGTGGGGCGCGTTGAGGCGCGCGGTCGTGGCGCGCGGCGTCGATCTGGGCGCATGGGTGTAGCGATGACGATGTGGGCCCGAGCGAGACCCATAGCTGCAGGAGTACTGCCTGCCACATGATTCCGCACCGCAGCAAGGGGGTCTGGCGACTGAGAGAAGGCGTTGGCGGCAGCCGCACCTGATGTGCGCGTGATATCGGGAAGGGGTTTGCTCGGTTGGTGACGGTGCAAAGGCTTCTTGGGCTGTAACGGAGAGGACCACTGCGGGGATTTCATCCCCCTTCTCAGTATTGCTATCATGCATTGTCCCTTCTCGGATAGCAATTACATCAGTGAACAAATCGAGAAGTACGACTTCGTCACCCACGGAATAGTCGTCAAATATAGGTCCACTATCCTTATGTGCCCCTATAATGGTTGTATCAATAAAATCTTCATCTCGAACAAAAATATCTTCATCTTTTTGGCTGAAATTGATTTGAACAACGGCCACAACGATCTGAATTTGGTTGTCGACCGGCGAATCTTCATTGAATGTCGCATCCATCCACTCTTGGACTTTGATGCTTGATTCAACGTATTTCTTGAACTTCCTCGAACGCGAACGTGAATGCGTGTCATGTGAGAGACGACTCAAATCGTACTGCAAACGCCAATGGCTTGACAGGATCGTCGAATCGTAGGAACGATTCGGTTTCCATGCTCTGATACCAATGGATGCGGATTGGAATCGGCGTTGACGAAAATAATACTTTTTTGTTGGGTGGATTTTTGGTAGAAGAAAGAGAGGGGTTGAGAAGAGAAAATAGAGGGGTTGAGAAGAGAACTCGCCGGGAATACGAGAGGTTGAAGGAGGAGACCCGCGGAGATCGCGTGGAGAGAGAGGGGAGAGGAGGAAGGAGAGAGAGATAAAAATCTCAAATTAATTATCACTTGACTGCCTAAAAACATGGGACTACATCTCTTTATATAGGAGAGATGGGGTTACAAAAATAGTAAACTAATTAAATTTGACAACCAACTTATCCTAATTTGACTCTGACAAAATTTAAAATTCAAATTGACCTCTAGTTACCCTAATTGGACTCTAATTAATTAATTGACCAAATTAAATCTACGAATAAACGTTGAGATCACATGCGATCTCAATTATTTAATTAGACCATTACGACAACTTAAAAACGTAACTAAAATTGACCACTAATTAATTAAATAAATTCGGCCCTATAATTCGAGATCACGCTGCATCAGCAAGCTTATCACGGCACCATTGGATAATGGATGAGAAAATCCAACGATGGATGAAATCCCTCCCCTTCAAATTTCCCAAACCCATTTCCCTCCCTAAAATCCCTCCAACAAAACCCTCCATCCTTGTTCCCTCCTCGCACGTCACACGCTCTCGTTGCCCCAACTTGATCCCTCCCTGCTCGGGCTCCCCGCACGGTTTCGCCTTTGGGACCCAACTCCCTCCCCGCCCTGACTCCCCTGCACGACCGCCAGTCTCGCCCCAACTCCCGCACCGCTCTTGCTCGCATGACCGCCAATCTCACCCCCAACTCCCTCCTCGGCCTTGCTCCCTCGCACAACTGCCGATCTCTCCCCCAATTCCCTCCTTGCCCCTGCATGTCCCCCTACTCCCTCCCTCTAGCAGTAGCATGCCACATAGTGCCTTTCTTTCGTGAGCCCTAGCTGTTATGATAATTCATTCTCTTCTTCCAATTCTTCACAAGTTATATCTTTGCTATTTATCTTGTGCTTTGAGTTTTCATTTTGTAAGGATGGATTTACTTTGCTAATTGCTACAACATGTTTTATCTTGTTGGATTGAATAAAAATGTTGATTTCAAGTGAATGTGCAAAGCTAGGTTGTAAAAAGCATGATTATGTCCATTAAATTATCTTTGTAAATCAATACTTGTTGTGCATAGTGAATGTTGTTTAGCACCACTATAATATCTTATTTGTTTAACACTAAAAGAAAGCAGACCGACGCTTTAAGAACCTCAACCGAACCAAACCTCAACATGATTTCCACTTTATCGAGTTGAACCGAACCCGAGCCCGAAAGTATGCTAAACGAACCGAACCAAACCTTGGTTGGTTCGCTCAGGTTCGGCTCGATTTACACCCTAATTATATCTTCCTCATGGGAATTCAGAGCCTCATTTATGTGCATCAGCTGGGCTTTCTAGTTAGCAGTCATGGCTTTGATGGGACTTGTTGGCGGGTTTATAATATATGGACATGTTAATTTGTAATTCTACTTGGCCTCCATGTTCTCATAGGAAGATGATTTAAAACTTAGGGAGGAGGATAATCGTAAACACACTCAAACCACTATATACCACTGGATCGACTCGAAGAGCTATTGTATGCATAGTTGCAAAAAAAAACGACCGACTAGGCAGTTTAGGCTAGTCAGGGGTGGGGTGGGGGTGGGGACTCGTATAGGACTAATTGATCAATAGTCGATCACCTCGATTAATCTGCCTAGTCTATTGATTTTCACGTAAATAATCTCTATTTTAATTTTTTGCTTTTAAAAAAGCAATTTTAATCTAAGGCGCTTAATGTTTAATTCACGTTCATTTATTTCTTTTATTTCATTATAACAACATATAAAATGTGCAAATCTATATAACTATATAAGACAATTGATTTATATATTAAAATAAAAAAAACAAAATCGATTAAATCCATTCAGTTGTCTAACCGCCGATTAATCTTTGGCTAGTGACCCGACCGACCTAGTATCAACTACCACTTTTGCAAAATTGATAGTAGGTAGATTTTACATGAGAAATCTCTAAGTCCTATTGGAATGGTCTTTCATCTGCAAGGCAACATATTAATTGCCCAAAGATTGATTCATAACTTCCTTTTGTCCATAAGTTGGAGGGTGATGTGCAACAATATTGCAATTGCCGATTTTAGCACGTAAAGTTTTCTAAAAATGACTTAGGGAATGAGCTTCCCTTTCATTTTTAAATACCCTAGAGATGTCATGCTAAAGGATGGCATGAGCAAAAAAAACTAACTACATGAGATGCTTTGATGTTTATCATGAAGGAATAAAGTGTGCCGCTTTGGAAAAATGACCTTCCACTAAAAAGGCAGAATCAACCTTATACGTGGTTAGCGAAATCCATGGAGATGTCTTCCCAAATGGCATTTGAATTATCGATATGAGCCGTTATTGTACAATGAGTATGATACTACAGCTTATTTGGGTGTAAAAGAGCATTCACTAACCAGACCGATATCTTATTATGTTCGAAATGTCCACCCGGGTTGTGACCATGCATGTCAAGTGTCGGGTTGACTCGTAATGAAGGTGCATGAATACAAGAGCGAGAGGCACAAAAAAGAAAGCTATCATGTATGATGTATCAAGAAGTTGAATTAGTGGTCCTATTCAGACGCTCGGACATAAACACATCCAAAATCACGGTCATTGTTAATAATTCCTTAATAGAATTGAGTCCTAACACATGTATAGATACCATGGTCAATACTTGTTTTGCCCTCCATTGAGGGCATCAACAATTTTGTTTAGTGCTAGAGTCTTTTGATTTAAATGGAAGGTGTATTCTTCTAGAATACTTACTCGTTTAGTGTGACACATGTTGAGGGTATTTTGTGAATTCAAATATTGCAAGGCTTCATGATCAAAATTAAGGATTGATTTCCTCTAGATAAAAAATGTTGAGAATGTCATTCAGATTCGACATCACATGTGGAGTAACAACTATACACATCGTTCAACTTCTCACTTAAGAATACAACAACAACAACGAAGCCTTTTCCCACAATTATGTAGGGTCAGCTAAAAATGGCAAGCCTTCTCCCAGTATAAGTCGGGTCGTCTATGGATTCTTGCTCAAATCCATGTTGAAAGATTCGATTAATTTTTACGTTGGCTGTCGTCTACCTAAAGCAACCCTCACAAGGGGGATTTGGACCCTGGTCTTTTGGGTGGTAGGCACACTAGACCATTTAAGTGGGTACAACTTCTCACTTAAGAAGTTAATGGGAAATTTATCTTGACTAAAGACAACCCTAACACTAATATGTAATGAATCACAATCAACCTCAAAGACTTTGGTAGAAAGGGGAGGCTCAGTATATGAGTAGCAATAGATAAGTTTTTTCTAAAACTGTATGTTGCCTCAGTAGGCTAGGTAAATGTTCCAACCTTATGACAATTGGTGTTAGGATAAACCAAAGAACTAAAAAAATGAATGAATCAA
This sequence comes from Ottelia alismoides, assembly GCA_037367405.1. Taxonomy (NCBI): domain Eukaryota; kingdom Viridiplantae; phylum Streptophyta; class Magnoliopsida; order Alismatales; family Hydrocharitaceae; genus Ottelia; species Ottelia alismoides. Next base: position 427,193 of record JAZKJV010001232.1, read on the forward strand.
CATTAAAACAAAGCAAGCCCATAAAACTCCTAATATTGATAGTTCTTAGAGGCCAAGGTCAAGTTTTAATAGCCTCTCGTTCTGAAAAAGAATGTGTATATATTCCTAATCTATCATTCATTTCTCACGAGAAAATTCTTAACACTTCTACAGTCAATGATTAGTGAGCAATGACAATCACCCTATGAACATGTGATACCAAAAATGCTACATTGCAACAAGATCCCATTTTAAGCTCGGGGAGCGAGTTCAATTTCCTGAAGTCCTCCACATGTCCATTATTGTCTTTAAGAAAACCTTGATGTTCATAAACTGAAATGGATTGGGGGTCTCCATCGACATCCACTAAACTAAATCCTTATATAGGTAGGCACATCCATCAACTCATTATGCTCATCAACATCATGCTTGGGGAATTCAGTGGGGTCATCATGTAGTTTGGTAGGCATAAACTTATTGGTAAGTTTCTTCATGTTATCCTAAGAATGTATAGGATCTCGTCTAGTATGATGATGCTCCTTTTGTATTCACTCGAGATTATATAATTATATTGGTCTAGCTTCTCAAAATCAAATAGCTATTGAAGTCTATATATCTCACATGGACATTCTCACCACTACATACTCTCAGGCAAAGAATTAGACATAGATCCTCCATCTCCAGTATGACATCTTCACAACGAAGCAAGATGGTTGCCCTCTGCATGCTTTCTACTCTTGGTTGCATGGCATGTTCGAGAAGTTTCTTAGCAGTGAGTCCCAATTTCTGGGACTTCACCCGTTTCACTTATCAAAAAGAAAATGTTCGAGAAGCTTCATAGATACATGGCCCTGAGCGCTACTCTTGAGCAACTGATGGCGTATATAAACAATACAATGGTGGGCGTTTTTCTTGTGACCCTTCATCTCTTGTATGATGTCGTCTGCAACCAACTACTTGTAGGTGCCTCTGTCCCTCCCAGGAAGGATGCTTATAGCCTTCTGAGAAAGATTATAGTTCCCCCTATAGCTACTACTCTGACATGCTCTACTATAGTTGCATCCTCGCGACAGAGGAAGTTTTGACGCAATTTAGAGGATGTAGTGTATACGGTAGAGGAATTGGCCGCCCTTGCACGCAGTGCACATCTGCCTTCGTATGAGGTACTCCGAGGATACATACTATCATAAGCATGGTTTCCCTGCATCTGCTTGTGCCACTGAGCAGTTTGAGCCTACTGGTAACCTTGTTGATCAGAAGTATGATGATCTTGTCTTGTGTCCGAGGGAGGTCATGAGCCCTTCAACCGGTTCGACTAGTGCTTCTTCGACCTCATTTGACATTGCCGCCTTTGCCAGCACCTTAGGTACAGAATTATGGCCTTATCATCTGCACAATGCTGACATTTCAGATTCGACAGTGGAGTGGATCATGGACTCTAGAGCATCTCATCATCTCCACAGTGATAGAGAACAATTCACATCATACAATACCATTCATCCTGGTCGAGCTGTAGTCATTGCGGATGGGCGACACTTTCCTATTACAAGTCAGGGAGATTCATTTGATGCCTTCCATGCGTCTGCAGAAAGTAACACTTGCGCCTGAATTTTCTATGAATTTATTATTTACCAGTCAGATTACCAATGATCTGAATTAATGCGCTATTTTTGATCCCTTATCTATTGTGTTTCAGGATATACTCATGGGCAGGGTGTGATTGGATGTGGCCATGAGCAAGGGGGCCTATATAGACTGGTCAAGTCTCCTTTTGTCGGTAGATCTGTCGTTCCTATTGAACTTGTTTCTCCGTATCTATGTTACCTTTGGCTCGATTTTTGCAGAACCTGTGTAGAGTTCTCCTTAAATTTTATCTCAGTCCAGTTTCCGGTGCGAGGCTTGCTATCTTGGGAAGCATCATTGTACCAATTTCCCAACCATCAGAGTCCTAACAGTAATTTTATTTAAGTTGCATTTTAAATTTGGGGTCTCAATCATGTCCCTGATCACTAGGAGTACATTTTCTATCTTGTTGCTTTAGATGATTCTTCTAGTCTTTCGCGTGTCTTTCTGATGAAAAATAAGTTTGAAGCTAGTTCTTTTATACAAACTTTTATCATTGAAATAACGTATCTATCTTCTGCTACTGTTATGGGGGGGGGGCGGCAACGGAAGTGACAATGGGGAGAGCACTGTAGACAAGGGGAAATCCGTCATGGCCGATGAGCAAGGGGTCACCTTTAGCTTCTGAGGTTGAGCGTGAGGCACTTGAGGATGTCAAGACGAATGATCTAGCGCGGCAGGGTCCCTAGAGCAAGTCGAAGGAGAAGAAACACCCATGGAAACCTTCAAGAGGAGCTGTGAAGTGGTTTTTCCGATACAACTTTGGGGAACATAGTCAAAGAAGGTTCTTGCTCAGGAAAGTGGTTCCGATTCAAAGGAGGCTTCGAGACGGGGTTTTCTTTCAGAGGTGGGGATGGTTTCTCTCCTGCTCTGCCTTTCGAAAGGAGAGGACAAGGAGCAACCAATGGAGGGTGTCGTTGTAGGGGAGGGTAACGAGGAGGCACTTCAGAGGATGAGAAAGGATTCGCGCGACGAGAGATGTTGGCGCTATTGTTTGTCTGTGCGGAGGCTCCTTATGCGTGATGGGTCTTTCGTTTGAAGGGGTGAACGATGTTATCTCCGACGCATTGGAGTGTGGTCTGCTGGTGGAGTCGAGGGGCATCGCGAAGTGGTGGAGACCATGCTTTCTCGATGGAGGTTCGAGGGAAGGTGAACCTATTTGGAAGTTCTCGGTGGCCGGTGTTCCACTGATATGTAAGAGGGTGGAGATCTTGAGGGAGGTCTTGGAGTAGTTCTGTGAAACCGTAGACCTTTGCAGCTGGCTTGCGACTGGGGGAAGGGTCGGAGGTGGTGGTGATGATGAGATGATCGAATCTTTCCTCCCCTCTGCGTGACGATGCGAATCAGCTGGAGGGTGGTGACATTGTGGCTTATTCGTTTGGAGGAGGGTGGTCTGCCGACGTCGTCTCCGGTGATCGCCAGGGAATAAAGGCTGGTTCTTTGGTTGGGAATCTTGAAAGGCGTAATATCTAGGAGAGGCGACGTGACGACTTTCATATCGGGAAACCCTAAATATGGAAACGACGCATCGAAGAAGAAGTCTTTAGGCGACGCGCAACAAACTCCAGATCTAGGTACGCCTTTGACCCATTTAGTTGCACAATTATCAAGCTCTCCAGTACCAACGATGGTGGTTCATTTTACAAGTTTGATCCACAACCCGGTTAAAGACTCCAGGATATGGAATCCCCTCCCCGACCTTCAAATTTGGAGGGATTCCGAGCTGGGAAGTTTTGATCCCTTTCCCTTGAGGTCTACAACATCTGGTGGCAGGGGGGAATCAACTCCTAGAGCCCATGCGATGGGGGTGGTGGAGCTCTCAATGGATGAACTTGTACATGCGTCGACAAGGCTGGTGTTGGCGGTGTCATCTGAGGTTCTCTTGGGAGGGGGCGGTATCCCCTTAGAAGCTTGTGGCGGTGGCAGGTGCGAGATCACCGATTTCGAACCTGGTTTGGGGGCACTGGTTCGGAAGCGTCGGCCAAGGCTGAGGGGCGCTCTTGAACTTTCTAGCAAGAAGCCGAGGTCTTTGAACGAGCTCAATCTCGTTGAGCAAGATCTAAAGTTGGTAAAAAATCTGCTCCTCTTTGCTCAGAGGCGACGATGGATAAATGCTCTGGATTGGGAAACGAGAATGATCGAGCACGAGCATGAAGAGAGGAACTTGGTTATTGCTGAGGAGAGAAGTGGTAATCTTGAGGAGGTTGCTTTCGAAACTAGAATAGGGACTGAGGGAGTTGAAACTCAGACGGTCTGTGAAGTTCTGGGGAAGAACTGTTTAGCTGGCATGGCTGCAGTGGAGTTCGAAGTGACTGGTACTGGGAGGACATGCGGACTAGAGGCTGCGATGAGAGTGGGGGTTTGGGTGGCGAGGGTTCCCTCCTCAGTTGCCGAATGAAAATCCTATCTTGGAATGCGAGGGGCCTTGGTCACGGAGAAGCGGTTGGCGATTGACGCCATATTAGTTGCGTGGAAGATCGACGTGGCTTGTTTGCATGAGACAAAGATTGATTCTTGGAGTTTTGTGAGGTGGAGGTCTACTTCAGGTCCCCAACTTAGTCATTTCAGAGCGGTTCTGGCAACTAGTAGTTCAAGAAGAATTGTTGTTGCTTGGAACAGGGAGCTTTTCGATCTCGTGGACGATGTGATCCTGATCCATTCGGTATCGGTGCTAATAGTAAACAAGGCAGATCAGACCAGCTTTGTGGTTACCTCAGTGTATGGTGTTGCAAGGGCAAATGTGAATTTGGAGCTGTGGGATGAGCTACAGACAATTAGACACAGATTTTCAGAGATGACATGGTTTGTTGGTGGTGATTTTAATGTCACGCTTTACTTGGTGATGCAAATCGAATTTTTTGGAATCACGAGATGGACGGCGGAGACCGAACTTCGCACACCAATAGTCGATCGGATCGTCGAATCGTAGGAACGATTCGAAATCCATGCTCTGATACCAATTGATGCAAATCGAATTTCGGCGCGTTGTCGTAAAATAAATAATTTGTGCGGTGGGTATTTGGTGGAAGAAATAGAAGGGTTGAGAAGAGAATACACGCCGGATGCGCGGGGTTAGAGAAGAAGAAACGCGTAGACCGCGAGGGGAAGTGAGAAGAGACTCGTCGGGAATACGAGAGGTTGAAGGAGGAGAACCGCGGAGATCGCGTGGAGGGAGAGAGAGAGAGGGAGAGGGGACAGAGATAACAATCTCAAATTTTACTTCATAATTGACTCCTTAAAAACAATGGCCTACCCTCTCTTTATATAGGAGAGAGGGTTTACAAAAATAGCAAACTCAATTAAATTGACAACCGACTTTCCTAATTGGACTCTAACAACTTTAAATTGACCTCTAATTACTTTAATTAGACTCTAACTAATTAATTGACCAACAATTACAATTAAAATCTACGAAATATACGTTGAGATCACAGACGATCTCAATTATTTAATTGGACGATTACGACAACCTAAAAACGTAAATAAAATTGACGATTAACTAATTAAATAAATGTGGCCCCATAATTTGGGGTCACGCTGCATCAACTCTCCACCGCTTTAAAAATTCGGCTCCCGACGAATTGCGTGAACGGCTGGCTTGGAGGATGATTCGGCGGCTTCAATTGTCTGCTGGAAGAACCTGTGGGGCGTGAACGGCGGAATCCATGTGCGGGCGGGGGAGGCGCGGCTGCCGTGGTTGAAGAACATATGCGGTGCGTACGTGGTGCGGTGTCGCGTCTGTTGACAACTTCCCATGATGCTCAAAAAATTGATGCGGCATGGAGAATATGGCCCTTGAATAATCCATAATGAAGCAATGGCACAAGGAGAGGAGAAGGGGAGATGTGTCTAAAAGTAGAGCCATGGGGTCCTTATATAGGGAAAACCCAAGGTCCTAGTCCTATTTGAATGAGGAAAATCCCCATAATTCTGGTTTGCAGCCCTTTTCCTTAAATATTTTCGCCACCAGGGGTAGGGGTGCAATTTTCGTACCTCTTCGTTTTCCTCTCTTTTCATAAGGCTCTGGGCCTTTCTGTAAATAGAGAACTTGGGGCCTTTAATTTTGTAATTTTTCCAATTAGTTGTCCCATCCCTTAATCTCAGGGATTTGGCTTGTTGAGAACCCGATAGGGTTTCGTTTCTCCTTAACCAAAGGCGGCGGGGTCGGGGTTCCAGGCGGCATCGTTGGCGGGGCTCCTTGCGGTGACAGTGGCGGCGGCGAGGGCGGTTTCGCGAGGCTCGGAGGTTGGGGCGTGTGCGAGGGAAGGTCAAGGTCATGGCGGCGGGGCAAGTGGGGCTGGGCGGAGTCGGTGGGAAGGAAGGGAAGGCCATTGCGAGTGGAGGGAGAAGGGGGGGCCTCGCTGGGGGTTTGGGTGAGGCGCCTGGGGGGCGGCGGGGGAATGGGGAGATGGCGAGGGAGGGCTCGGGTGGTCCGGGGGCGAGGGGCGGTGCCCAGAGGGGAGGCGTTGGGGGGCGGTGAAGTGGCGGTGGGGGAGGGGAAAGTACGGCGGGGGTTTGGAGGGAGGAGGGATGCGGGTGGGGTGGCGCGAGGGGAAGGTGGGGGTTACGGGGAGGGGCTGTGCGGTGGGGGTGAGGCGAGATGGGGAGAGGGGGCGGTGCAGTGGGCTGGCGACTAGCGGGACGAAGGGGAGGAGGGCCGTGGGGCCGGGGAGAGAGGCGAGGGGAAGAGGGGGGCGGGGAGGATCTGGGGGCTGCCGTAGTGGTTGCCGGGGTGGGGCTGACGGCCGCGCGGGCCGGGGAGGGCCGGGGAGGTACCTGGGAGGGTTGGGGTGGCGCGGAATGGTCGGAGGAGGCAGCGGAGTTGTTTCCGACGACGGTTTTGGTTTTGGAAAATGCTGGACAGCGGCCGAATCGTCTCTCGAATTCGGATTCTTCGTCCGCACTTTCGTCAAATATCGGCCTCGTATCATCTTCGTATTGTTGCACCGGCGTTGTATCAAATAAATCTTCGTCCACCATGAGACGACCTTGGTTTTTTGCCTCGAAATCGGGTTGAACAGCGGTTGTACAGATCTGATTTTGGTCGTTGGCGGTAAAATCGTCGTCGATTAGAGCGTCCAACCATGCGTGCACCTTGATGCATGATATAAGTCGTTGATGGAACTTTTTTGAGCGATGCGAATCACGAGATGGACGGCGGAACCAATAGTCGATCGGATCGTCGAATCGTAGGAACGATTCGAAATCCATGCTCTGATACCAATTGATGCAAATCGAATTTCGGCGCGTTGTCGTAAAATAAATAATTTGTGCGGTGGGTATTTGGTGGAAGAAATAGAAGGGTTGAGAAGAGAATACACGCCGGATGCGCGGGGTTAGAGAAGAAGAAACGCGTAGACCGCGAGGGGAAGTGAGAAGAGACTCGTCGGGAATACGAGAGGTTGAAGGAGGAGAACCGCGGAGATCGCGTGGAGGGAGAGAGAGAGGGGATAGAGATAACAATCTCAAATTTTATTTCATAATTGACTCCTTAAAAACAATGGCCTACCCTCTCTTTATATAGGAGAGAGGGTTTACAAAAATAGTAAACTCAATTAAATTGACAACCGACTTTCCTAATTGGACTCTAACAACTTTAAATTGACCTCTAATTACTTTAATTAGACTCTAACTAATTAATTGACCAACAATTACAATTAAAATCTACGAAATATACGTTGAGATCACAGACGATCTCAATTATTTAATTGGACGATTACGACAACCTAAAAACGTAAATAAAATTGACGATTAACTAATTAAATAAATGTGGCCCCATAATTTGGGGTCACGCTGCATCACTTGGGAGACGGACCGAGTGGAAGATGTGCGCAGGATTCGAGGTCTGGTCCTTTTGTGGAGGTGGTGGAAGATTTAAAATTAGAGGTTCTGGACGAGACAAACTGCCATTACACTTAGAGGAGTTGAATAAGATTTTTGGGGAGTGCACCGTCGAGTGTATCCCCCTTGCTTCTGGATTTCAAAAAAAAAATTACACTTGGAGGAGCTCCTCTTTTAGATCGCGGATTGATTGATTTTTTCCATCGGTCGAACCTTTGGAGATGTTTAACTTGGTTGCTGTTATTTCACACGATCAGATCCCATGCCTATTTGTTTTGACTTATGTAGCGACAGAGGGTCGCCGTCTTATTTCAGATTTGAATGGTGCTGGTTGTTATAAGAGGGTTTTTGTGATTTGGTTAGAGCTTTCTAGTCGGATTTGGAGATGGTGGGTTTGACCACGGTGAGGTTTGTATGTAAGTTGGCTGCAATGCGAAGTAGATTGATAGTGTTCATGATGGACTCTCGCATGGTGAGGGAGCAAAGGAGGACCCATGCACAAGAGAAGATGGTGAGGCTGGATCGGTTGGAGGATGTCAGGGACTTGGATGATGAGGAGCTCGTGAACTGTGGTGTTGTCGTATATGAAGAGGGAGCCTGAATGGATGCAGAGATCGATGCAAAAGTGGTTGAAGGAGGGCGATGCCAATATTGGATTCTTCCACATGATTGGAAACAACAAAAGAAGGAGAAACTTGGTTCATTTTGTGTCGGTTGGGGAGAGGAGTTTCATGGGGAGGTAGCAAGGGTAATTATTGATTACTTCAAAGGCATGATCAGGCAGGGAAGGTCGTATTGGCAATATATCGGTGCTATATATCACCGATATATCGGTATCGAGGTTGGGGGTATAGAAATCGGAGTGTATATCTTTTTACAGGGATATCGATGATATATCGCTGATATATCGGCGATATATCGCCATATCGACCCATATCGGTCAAAAATGAATGGATTCAGTACAAAAAATACAGGATATCGACCGATATCGCCGATATTTCGTTGATATCCCCATATATCAATGCTATTATTCATGCAAGCTTGATTCCACTACCTATCTAGCTACACCTAGTATTAAAACAATCTATGATTTATATACTTTGTTCCGGATCGGGGGCGCTGCCCCCGCACCCTCGCAAGGGGGGGCCAACCTGGGCCCCCTTAGCCCCCAGGCTCGCTGACCGGGCAGCGAGACCCCCGTACTGGTAGGGTATGGTACGGTAGGAGGGTGCATACAATGGTTCTTCAACTTGGTGTATATTTACAAGTTATTTCATGTTGTAAAACTTGAATGAAATCCATTTCCAATATCTATAAGTCAATTCTAAAAAAAATCTATAAGTCAAGAATCGACATTAATATCGATATGTTTGAAATGATCGATATATGCTATATAAGCTTTATAGATGATCGATATGTGTGATCTTAGAGTATATTTGTAAGTTATTTAGTGATCTAAGAACTTGGATAAACTCCATTTTCAATGGGGCTGCCCCCTGGGGGAGCTAACTTGGCTCCCCCCGCCCCATTTCACCCGGTTTTTTTATTTTTTTTTCGAAAATTTCTTCCATGGAATTTCATCACTATATCCCTATATCATGTCATTAAAATTTCGTGCAAAACAGAGACTCCTACGGCCTCCATCCAGACAGTCATTTTTTAACGGTAACAGAATTGCTAAAAACGACCCCGTCTGGATGGAGGTCTTAGGAGTCTCTGTTTCGCGCGAAATTTAATGACATAATATAGGGATATATTGATGAAAATCCACGGAAGAAAATTTCAAAAAAATAAAATAAAAAAACTGGGCGAAATGGGGCGGGGGGAGCCAAGTTAGCTCCCCCCATGGGAGCAACCCCATTTAACCCATATATATATAGGTCAATAACTAATAGTACCACCGTATCGATATATGCGGTATAAGGTTCATAGATGATCGATATGTGTTATCTAAGAGAGTAAGAGTACATTTGTAAATTATTTAGTGATCAAAGTACTTTGTTGAACTCCATTTTCAATATATATATATATAGTATGTCAACAACTAACAATATCAGCTATATGTTTGATATGACCGATATGTGCACTATAAGGATCATAGTCCTCATAAATGATCTATATGTATTTTTTAGGTGTATATTTGTAGTATTTCATGTTATAAGAACTTGAATGAATTCCATTTCCAATGTCAAGAATCAATATTAATATCGATATTTCGATATGACCGATATGTGCGATACCGATATGTGCAATATATGGTCTATAAATGACCGATATGTGTGATATAAGTGTTTATTTGTAGGTTATTTGTTGGTTTTATATCTTGGATGACGTTAATCTCTGAAAAATGACAAAAAATATCTTTTTTGAACCATTTTCGACATTTCCACGATATCGTCGATATATCGGCGATATATCCTTTTTCGGGCGGACCGAAACGATATCGATATCGATACAACCTTCCTTGTGATCAGGCGCACTCCTCACTGTAGTTTGAGGTGGTTGGGGGTGAATCACATTTCTGATTCGCATGCGAAGTCGTTGACAAGACCTTTTGGCTGTTGGAGATTCGTGAAGCGCTTTTTGGGTTGAATCAAGATGGTTGTCTGGGGCCAGATGGCTTCCATGTCTTCTTTTTTCAGGGAATTTCAGAACTTGGTAGCGGATGAGCTTATGGGGGTGGTGACAAAATTCGCTGATGGAAATTATGGCTTCGACTGAATCATTTGTTTTTTTTGTTCATGCTTCCAATGAAGGACGTTGCAACAAAAATCGGGGACTACATGCTGTTCGCGCTCTCTAACATGATGTACTTGATTTTGACAAAGTTGTTGGCCAACCGACTAAGGGACGTACCGAACAAGATCTCACCGGCTCAGAGTGCCTTCTTACCTGGCAGGCAACTCATGGACAGTGTGGTTGCGACATTTAAGATAGTAGCAAACCGACGGAGGAAGACATTTTTGTGAAAGTCTTTCGATTGGCTCGACTACTAGGTTCAACTAGTCTAGTCGGTGGGGTGGTCGATCGAGTATTGACTAATTCCGACTAGGCCGACTAGTTGATCAATTTTTGCTTAGAGATACCATTTTTTTTACTTTTTTTGTTTTATAAAGCACACTTATTCTAATATGCTTAATATTTTTATTTAAATTCAATTATTTCTAATTTTCATTATGATAATATAAAAAATGTACAAATCTATGTAAATGTAGAAGAATATACATATAAAAATTATTTATATTTAAAATAATTAAAAAATTCAAAGCCGATTAAAGCCCGACTTCCAATTAATCCTTAGTCAGTGACCCAACCGACTGAGTACGACTACCAATTTTCGCAACCTAGGAGGAAGGCTAAGGGGATGCTGTGGAAGGTGGATTTCTCGAAGGCTTGCGACTGTGTTGACAGGCATTTCACCGACGTAGATTTCCAAATAGATGGATTTCGTGGATGAAGCGATGTGTCATGACGGCTTCTTGTGTAGTCTTGGTGAATGGACAATCGAAGGGTGGTTATTTCCAGCCGCATCATGGGGTTCGTCAGCGATGTCTTTTGGCACCCCTACTTTTCGTTCTTGTGATCAATGCCTTGACGATCATGGTGGATCACCCCATTATAGGAGGGTTGTGTAGTGGTTACATAAAGGAGGAGATTTCTATTCCCATTCTTAAATACACTTATGACACGATAGTTTTTGCAGAGGGTGGTGCGAACAGTTGCAATGGACTGTCAGTAGTCGTGGACATTTTCGGTGCTGTGTCCAAGTTGATACTCAACATAAATACAGTCAGAATTCGGTCCTTTTGGGCTGGCAGAGTCGGAGATCATCCGGTGTGTTGGCAGGTTATGCTCACTGCGCAAGGACTTGCTGATGCATTATCTTGGCGTGCCATTGGTGGCGGGGAGGATGCGGGTCGCTGACTGGTCGCCTGTGGTTGAGAAGTTGGAGTAGAGGCTAGCGGGTTGGAAGCCCACTTGTTTATCCATGGGTGGTAGATTGGTTCTATTGCGGTCAATCCTGTTTGCGATTCCTATTTCTTCCTCTCTTTTAGGCTGTTTCGTGTAGGTGTGCAAAAGAGGCTTGGGACCATTATGAGAATATTTTTTCGGTCGTCATCTGAGCGATTAAACAACTTCCCGTTAGTGGATTGGACTACGATGTCCTGCTCAAAGGAGGATGGGGGGCTTGACGCGTGTAGCTTGGAGGAGATGAATAAGGCCTTACTCAGCAAATGGGTCACTTGCTTTTGGGAGGATTGTAACAGTTTGGTTTGTAGCTTAATCAAGAGGATCTACGGATCTGGTCTCGATTCCCTCGCATCGAGGATCTTAGTGTTGCACCTTCGTTTTTTTTGGCGAGGCATGTGGCATTATGGCGAATGAGATCCGCTCGTTCCTGAGACCGGTTGCTGGAGATGTCACACGGTTCATATTCTGAACGGATGATTTGATATAAGGGTGGGGCATTGCAGGCGAGGTTTCCGCAGCTTATGGCATTGCCTGAGCATATGGATTGATCGGTGGCAGATGTTTGGGATGTACACTCTTTCTTCTCGTTGTTTAGGTCTGAGCTCTCAGATCAACGTTTGGAGGAGCTTATGACTTTACTTGGGGAGCTTGAGTATATGGCTGGCCCCACTGATCATTGTGATTGGTGGATCTGGTGTAATGGATCTTTCTCGGTTGGGAAGGCCTACAGGGCCTTGAAGGGACCTCTGATTCTTGACCTGGTGGATGCGTGACAGACTACAAGTGGATTTGGAAGTGGAAGATCCAAACTCATGCGGAGGTGTTCCTTTGACTTTTCAGGAGGGGAAGGCTACTGGCTAAGGACAGATTTGCGCATTTTTTTCAGGATGCTGACCCAACATGCACTTGGTGTTTGGGGCATGTTGAGGATGCTGATGTTTTTTTTCAAGTGCGGAAGCTCGTTGGGGGTTTGGAACCTTTTTGAGGATCAGATTGTGAAAACAAACAATGTCTCTGGCTTCTGGAACTCAATTTGGGTAGATTGGAGTGGCATGGAGGAGAGATCGGGTTGTGTGGCAATGATCCGGGCTTTGTGGTTAGCGAGAAATGGAGTGGTGTTTCACCAGGATTGTTTTTACGCTGGAAATGTGCTGGTGCATGCTAGGGCATTATCTGAGAGCTGGGATTCTTAATCCTGAAAATGTGATGTATATGTATTAAGCTTGTAATAATATTTGGTGATAAATGGTGAAGCTTTTGGGCTCACACATATACGGTGACGACCCTTTTTCCTTTCAAGAAAAGTATGTTTTCCCGGACAATGCTTTTGAATTTTGCACTGGTTAGTTATATCCGTTCTTCAAGTCTCCTGAGATTTTCCATCGAACTTCCTGTGCCTACACTTTCTAATAGAACGGTGTTGTCGAGTGCAATCACCGTCCTCTCTTAGGTGTTACTAGGACTTCTCTCATACAAAGTCATGCTCCTTATTCTTACTAGGGAGGCACTGTCTTCACCCTTGCTATCTCAACAACCATATGTCGTCACTCATGCTAGGAGAAAATGTTCCTTATTCGATTATGTTTCTCGTAAATGACCTCTGTAGAAATATTTTCATATCTTATGTACTCGTTTTATCATTTCTATTTCTCTATACCTGTTTTATGTAATTTACCCATAAGACTCTCCTCTATATAAGAGAGCCTAAGGTTATCAGAAATAATAAGTTATTATTTTCTCCCAACATGGTATCAGAGCGACGGTCCTAGACTGGAGCCTGTATACCCTAACCCTATCCCCACCAGCCGCCCCTCCTCCGGCGCCGCCTTTCATCCGGTGCCGCCTTTCCTTCCAGCGTCGCCCCTCCTCCGGCACCACCTCTCCTTCGGCGCCGCACCCCTCCCAATGCGCCACCTTCCAGCGCGCCGCCTCCCAGCGTGCGTGCGCCCGTGCCACCTCCCAACGTGCATGCACCCGCGCCACCTCCCAGCGCACGGCCTCCCAGCGCGTGTGCGCCACCGACTCTAGGCGCGTGTGCGCGCATCTCGGGTGATGGATTTGATTGCATAAGTCTACATATGCAATCGAATCCTCACATGTTTGTGTATACATCTCTCGTTGGTCTACAATATCCCTGTGATCTCCGTCCGGAAATATGTCAGACAACAAAGTTGATGTACCCGCCACAGGTGCCTTCAGAGGTCCGACACCAATTGTCAAGATGGACGGGACGAACTATGAACTCTGGGCCATGCAGTTCATGAGCCTTATGAAGTCAAACGGCAAGAAGAATATTCTTACCGATGATGAACCGGTGGAGAAAACATGAATTCATGCCTCTTGGGAGGCGGACGACGCATATGCTAAAGTCTGGCTGTCAGGAACATTGACGATTGATATCGCCAATGATGTGTTACATCAGCCTACGGCCAAGGCCATGTGGGATAGTCTGGCTGCAACCTACTCTCGGGCACGGAATGAGACCAAGATACTCCAGTTGCAGCATGATATTTTCACGATCAAGCAGAGTGGAAAACCCTTACACTCACTGTACACATCTTTGCGTGGAATGTTTGAGAAGCTCCACAGCTTCATGCCTCTGACGGCTACTCCTGAACAGCAAAAGACTTACATGGATGCTACCATGGTTGGTGTATTCCTTGCTACACTTGATCCAGAGTATGATGTTGCCCGCTCTCAGATCCTTGCGGATGCCACTATTCCTCCTATGGAGGAAGCCTTTCATCGACTTAGCAGGATTACTGTTCCAACTGCTAATACTGGTCAGACCTCTTCAGCAATGGTAGCATCCAGAGGCAGAGGTGGTTTTTCATCTTTTCGTGGACGTGGACCCCATGGTAGAGGGGGTCGAACACGTCAGCCCTGTACTTATTGTCATCGTCTTGGCCATTCAGAGGATACATGCTATTCTAAGCATGGTTTCCCCGCATCAGCGCGAGTAGCAGAGCAAGTCGAGTCATCTACACCACCGACTTCTGATCAGAGATTTGATGATCTTGTTGCTAGAATTCGAGATATCATGCCTCCTACATCTCCAGGAGGTCAATCCGATGTAGCAACTTCATCTTTTGCTAGTACATCCACCTCTGCAAGTACATCAGGTAGCTCCTATGCCTTTACCTACTGTCATGGATATGAGATTAAAGAATGGATTATGGACTCCGGAGCGACACACCACTTATGTGGTGACAGGGAGCAGCTAACAACCTATAGACAAGTACCTCCAGGACGGACCGTAGTGATAGCTGACAGGACTCACTCCCCGATCACAGGACAGGGGGAGATTACCTTGACGCCTTCCATGCGTCTACAGAATGTGTTACATGCTCCGGATTTTTCTATGAACCTGTTGTCTATTAGCTAGCTTACAAAGGATTTACATTGTTGAGTGATATTTGACCCATCTTCTCTTGTTTTCCAGGACATCCTTACGGGGCGCGTGATTGTGTGTAGTCGTGAGCAGAACGGACTTTATAGTCTGGTTCGCACACCTTTTGCAGGAGCTTCCCATCAATCATCCGGATCAGTCTCTCCCTATACGTGGCATCTATGTTTTGGTCATCTCCCTCTTCAGAATGTGTCACATCTTACCGCAGATTTCTCATACTTCTTCATTTCAGTGTGAAGCATGTCAGTTGGGAAAGCATCGCCGGTCAGCTTTTCCCAGTCGTCAGAGTTGGAGCATTGGCTCCCTATTTGAGTTGTTTCATGTCGATATCTGGGGTCCAAGTCATGTTCCTGATCATCAGGGACATCGTTTTTATTTGGTTGCTGTAGACGATTTTTCTCGTTTGTCATGGGTTTTTCTATTGAAGAATAAATCTGAAGCGGGTGATGTAATCAAAAACTTTATTAATGAAATGCGAAATGTTTTCTCGGTATATGTGAAGTTTGTCAGGACTGATAATGCGTTGGAATTTTGCACTCGGTCTATCTCACAGTTTTTATTGTCCCGTGGTATAATTCACCAAACGACTTGCCCTTATACATCTCAGCAAAATGGTGTTGCTGAGAGGAAGTATCAGCATTTACTCGATGTCACTCGGACCCTTCTTATTCAGAGTCGTGCACCACACTCATTTTGGGGAGATGCGGTCCTTACCGCAAGTTATTTTGTGAATCATATGCCTTCGTTTGTCGTGGGGGAGAAAATTCCTTTCTCTATGGATTTCCTTGAGAAGGAGTTGTTCTCTCTTACTCCTCGTGTCTTTGATTCGGTTGCATTTGTTCACAATTTGACTCCTGGTCTTGACAAGCTCTCTCCTAGAGCTGTCAAATGCGTGTTTGTTGGGTATTCCAGGACACAGAAACGGTATTGCTGCTATGATCCCTTACGGAGGAAGTACTATATTAGTGCTGATGTGACATTTTTTGAGTCTGTCATGTATTTCTCATCTACAGGTGATAGGTTGACCCCTTCAGAGAATAATACCGAGATCTACATGCCACCCCACCTTCTACTCCTTTGTTTTCTCCTACTATTACTGTTGGAGCATTCATTGTATGCGTCATGAGTTGTAGCAGGGTAAATGGATCCTGGAGAAGATCCATTTACCCCATCCACATGTTTAGTCCCACATTGTCCAGTGTTGGGACTTGGAGGCTCTGGAGAGGCTATATAAGGAGCCCCAGACCTCCTGTATCCATTGAGAAAAAGCAATGAAAAATATGCCCCGTTGAGGGCTTCTCCCGTGGTTTCATCCCGCTCCTCACGAAGTAGGGTTCCACGTAAAATCATGGTATTTCCATGTTTATCTTTTCTTGTTATTATGCTCTGTTTTATCATTCCGCTTCCACTTCCTATTATCTAACATGGTATCAGAGCGGGTTCGGTTCTCGCATTTTTTATGTTCTAGGGTTTCATTCGAGTTTTGATTTATGGAGAAGATTTGAAAATTATGTTCTAGGGTTTCGAAACCCTAATTCTTGGAGTTTGTCATGCTCTCATTCTCCCTCGAGCAGTTCTCCAGATGCAGATCTAGCATCACATCTTCTGATTGGCGGCTTCCTCTACAGCCAGACAACCTCTAGTGCCTTGAGTGAGGCTCTCCTTATCGGCGTGGGCACATCCTTGTCCCTATGGCACATCCAGGCGTACTAGCAGCCCCTGACGGTGATCGAGCCATCGAACGCATCCTGATGATGCGCTCCAGGCGTCGGAACCCCTTTGCGCCTCCAGACGGAGGCTCCTTCAACTCCCCAGGTGGTGATTCCTAAGCCCTTCTCTTCAGTCTCTCCAGCAGGCCGCCACACCTCCAGTGACTTGACGCAAATCCAGGCGGAGGACCACATGCGCTACCTCCGCGCAAGCCCTAGCCGCTTCCCCCTCTAGCCGCGATATCCAGCAGCTCCAAGCCCCTCACGCTCGATCAACGCGGTTATCCAGGAGATCCAAGTCGTGCCACGGCACAGCCGAAGTGTGAGAGAACGCGAGCGAGTAGAGGCGATGGGGAGAAAGGGGCGATCTCAGACCTTGAGCTCTCTTGTGGCTCTCTTCGCTCTGATTTCTTTGGTCTCCGCTGAGGTCTACTTTGAGGAGCGATTCGAAGATGGGTGGGATAAGAGATGGGTGAAGTCCGACTGGAAGAAGGATGAAGACATGGCCGGAGAATGGATACACACTGCAGGAAATTGGAGCGGTGATGCGAACGACAAAGGCATCCAAACCACGCCTGATTACAGATTTTTTGCAATCTCGGCTGAGTTCCCAGAGTTCTCTAAGAAGGACAAAACATTAGTTCTTCAGTTTTCTGTTAAGCATGAGCAGAAGCTTGACTGTGGTGGAGGATATATTAAGTTGCTCAGTGGTGATGTTGATCAGAAGAAGTTTGGAGGCGACACTCCTTACGATATTATGTTCGGACCAGACATCTGTGGCTACAGCACAAAGAAAGTCCATGCTATTATTACTCGCAATGGGAAAAATCACTTGATCAAGAAAGAGGTTCCTTGTGAGACGGATCAGCTTACCCATGTTTATACTTTTATTATCCGCCCAGATTCTACCTACAGTATTTTAATTGACAACAAAGAGAAGCAGACCGGAAGTCTGTACTCTGACTGGGACTTGCTCCCTCCTAATAAGATCAAGGATCCCGATGCAAAGAAGCCGGAGGACTGGGATGATGTCGAGTACATTCCCGATCCCGAGGACAAGAAGCCAGAGGGTTATGATGACATTCCTAAGGATATCCCAGATGCTGATGCAAAGAAGCCTGATGACTTGGATGACGAAGAAGATGGTGAATGGACTGCTCCCACGGTTCCTAACCCTGAGTAAAAGGGCCCCTGGAAGCAAAAGAAAATCAAGAACCCTGACTACAAGGGCAAGTGGAAGGCTCCCATGATCGACAACCCAGATTTCAAGGATGATCCCGACCTCTATGTCTTCCCCAACTTGAAATATGCTGCCTTCGAGTTGTGGCAGGTCAAGTCTGTCTCCTTGTTCGACAATATTTTGGTTACTGATGATCCTGAATATGCTGTTAAGTTTGCTGAGGATACATGGGGAAAGCTCAAAGATGCTGAGAAGGCGGCATTCGATGAAGCTGAGAAAAAAGAAGGAAGAGGAGGAGAAGGCAGCCAGCAGCGATGATGAATCAGATGATGAAAAAGAAGACGAGAAGGAATCTGAAGACGATGATGAGGAGGATGACAAGGACGACGAGCTCTAGACGCCTGGCAGGATTATCATTTTTTTGGAATAAATGTCAGGATGCCTTAGTCATCTTAAAAAGGTTTATACATTAGGAATCAATTAGTATCCTCCGCTCTCATCCAGTAGCGACATTGTAGACTTGTTTCAAGTTCCTGAGACGAACGTTTTTGACATGACCTTTGCTCCCATTTTTCTCTGCTGTTTTCCAAATCGTCTTTGCTGAGGCGTTCAATTTGATGCGGATGTTTCATCATAATTTAGCAATATAGGCGGGTCAAGAATTGTTCGTGCATGACTTCCAATCAATGGCTTCGTTATTTTATCTCTTGTATTTCTTAAAATGGCAATGGCGCAAACTTTCTATTACAAAAAAAAAGATTCGCGAAAGCCGAAAAAAATGATTGAAACGACTTATAAAAAAAGGAAGATAATGACGGCTTAAAAAAAAAAGATAAGCCGCAAGGAATTTTATGTGAATGTTATTTCTCTCCCTTATTTATCTTGTCTTCTCCCAACTTTGTTGACGTCCATGTTTTTCCGACAAGTATGGGAGAAAGGGGGAGTATATGTAGAGTCAACAGGTCTTCTTCCAGATCCAGATTCAGATGCCAGTCTCTAGACCAGCCATATTTTCCAGACTCTACAGATGATCAGTTGTTCAGACTCGACGATTGATTCCGAGTCCAGTTTCAGACACACATGAGTTTGCGGTCTTTTTCAGATGAGCATATGTTGCCATCATTTGTTCGTGTTCCCCATCCTTTCTTGTTTTGTAGGCCAGAGTTTTCATGTGAGCCATAGGAACTCCAGAGTAGAGGACCATTCCCTATGCCATGTTGGCAAGGGTCTTCATGTGGTATCATTAGGGATGAAAACGAATGTGAATATATTCGTATCCGATCCACTATCGTATTCGTTTTGTACACATTTTGACATTCATATTCGTATTCATTTTAAAATGGATGCGGATATGGATATCACTTTGACATTCACTAATATTCGCATTCGTATTCGTATATTCGTTTTTGTACATAATTACAGTAATATATTTATTTATAACTGCGTGTAACAACATTTTATGATTGCATTCACCATTGTTGATATAAATGTTATGAAATTACTATATCTAGTATACCTATTTTATGTGTAAACCATCCTAAACATGTATATTTTAGTTAATCTATTAAAATTTATGTTATTATTCGTATCCGATTCGTATTCGTTTTACATTCATATTCATTTTTAAGGATATGGTAACACATTTTTTACATTCATCAATATTCGTATCCGCATATGTATTCGTATTTTAAAATGGATAAGGATATGATTATACCTATATTCGTATCCGTATCCGACCGTTTTCATCCCTAGGTATCATAGGTACACCAGAGCAGTGCACCATTCTCTGTGCTAGATGGGAGAGACCCAGTTCTCCGACGAGGAGACTTTTTCAGACTCCACTCTCAGCGATCGTGGACTCCGACGAGGATTGCACAGCCATGACCCTTTTTCAGTTCGGCCCTTTTCAGATATGGAGCAGTTGTCCACATTATTGTGGCGGGACAGACTACTCCGACGAGGAGACTCATTTTCAGTTGCAGTGACTCTGACAAGCGCAGTACAGAGCACATGCTCTCCGACGATGAGATTCAGCAGACTCACACTCCATCCCGTACGTCCTCCTCACCTGCACGGCATGAGAAGCAACGTCCTCGACTGCAGCAATGTGCGCGTTGGGTTGATATTGTCCGTAGTGTCCTGTAGCGTTGAGTTGAGTTTATTTCTGTTTGTCCAAGCTGAGCATTGCATGCTCCAGCTTGAGGGGGAGTGTTGGAGCATTCGTTGTATGCGTCATGAGTTGTATCAGGGTAAATGGATCTTGGAGAAGATCCATTTACCCCATCCACATGTTTAGTCCCACATCGTCCAGTGGTGGGACTTGGAGGCTCTGGAGAGGCTATATAAGAAGCCTCAGACCTCCTGTATCCATTGAGAAAAAGCAATGAAAAATATGCCCCGTTGAGGGCTTCTCCCGTGGTTTCATCCCGCTCCTCACGGAGTAGGGTTCCACGTAAAATCATGGTGTTTCCATGTTTATCTTTTCTTGTTATTATGCTTTGTTTTATCATTCCGCTTCTGCTTCCTATTATCTAACAGTTACACCACCACCACGGTACCACGACCACCACCCCAACCACCACCAGTCCCCTCTACACAGCCACCTATGCAGTCATACCACCGTTACCCAAGCACTATACTCGCCGGTCAACTACTTCTCATGGTCATGGCCAATCATCCAGCATGCCCCAGGTATGTCCTGATAACATGGCTTCTAATGATGGGAATGACGATACTTCTATACAGGGATCAGTGCAGGAGGAGGTTTTTGAGGACTTGGATATACCCATCGTTATCAAGAAGCAAAAACGTACATGTGCCTCGTATCCAATTGCTTCGCATGTGTCCTTTCATCGCCTCACATGGGAATTTCACAACTTTGCAGTTGCTCTATCTGCTGAAGAAGTGCCACAGACTTACCATGATGCATTGAAAGACAGTCGCTGACGTTTAGCTATGGAAGAAGAGATGGCGACCCTCCAATCACGTGGTACCTAGAGCTTGGTGTATGCACCTCCATGTGCCTCTATTGTCAGTTGCAAATGTGTATTTACCATTAAATATCATGCCGATGGGAGTCTTGATCGATACAAGGCGAGATTGGTGGCACGAGGGTTGACTCAAACCTATGGTGTCGATTATTTGGATACATTCTCTCCGGTTGCTCGTCATTCCACATAACGTGTCCTGCTCTCAGTTGCTGTGGTACGTGACTGGCCTTTATTTCAGTTAGATGTTAAAAATGCATTTTTGTATGGAGATCTACAGGAGGAGGTATACATGCAACAACCTCCGGGGTTTGCTGCTGAGGGGGAGTGTCAACAGATTTGTAGATTCCATAAGGCGATATATGGCCTTAAACAAAGTCCAAGAGCTTGGTTTCAGAAAAATTGAACGACAGGGGTTTAAAAGGTCAAATGCAGATCATTCTCTATTTGTGCAGAGAACATCTAGAGGGATAGTTGTCATCATGGTTTATGTGGATGATATAATTGTTACAGGAAATGACGTGCAAGGAATAAAGATGGCAAAAGTTTTTTTGGGCAGTCAGTTTGTTACTAAGGATTTGGGCACCTTAATATATTTCCTAGGGTTGGAATTTGCTAGGAATGCACAGGAGCTTGTAATGACCCAAAGGAAATATGTTACAGATATGCCTGTTGAGACGGGCATGATTGGGTGCAGACCATCTACTACTCCTATGGACCCCAGCATGAAGCTATACGATGGGGATACAGATGAAGTTGATAAGAGGAGATACAAAGAGATGGTGGGAAAACTCCTTTATGTTGCTCTTACCAGACCGGATATTGCCTTTGCTGTGAGTCGAGCAAGCCAATTTATGGGGCAACCTAGACAGGTACATATGGATGCTATACACATGATATTGAGATATCTAAAATCGTCTCCAGGGACATGATTGCTCTTCAAGAAAGGAGCAACTCTCACCGTATCCGCATGTGCTGACGCTGACTATGCAGGGTGTCCTAAAGACAGGAAATCCACATCAGGCTTTGCAGTATTTGTTGGCAGTTCCCTTATTTCTTGGAAAAGCAAGAAACAAACCGTTGTGGCTAGATCAAGTGCCGAATCTGAATATAGGGCCATGGCACAAGCGAGTACCGAAATGATGCGGGTTCGAGCAGTGTTGGCTGATCTGCACATAGAAGTTCCTCTACCTATGCAACTACAATGTGATAATCAAGTTGCTATGTTTATTGCAAACAACCCTACATTCCATGAGAGAACTAAACATATTGAGGTAGCCTGCCACTATACAAGAGATATGATTCAGAAAGGGTTGATATCTACATCACATGTCAGTTCAGGAGAGCAAACTGTAGATATATTTACAAAAGCATTACTCAGAGTGCCATTCTTGAAGTGTTCATCCAAGCTGAGCATGATTAACATCTATGCTCCAGCTTGAGGGGGAGTATAGAAATATTTTCATATCTTATGTACTCGTTTTATCATTTCTATTTCTCTGTACCTGTTTTATGCAATTTACCCATAGGACTCTCCTCTATATAAGAGAGCCTAGGGTTCTCAGAAATAATAAGCTATCGTTTTCTCCCAACATTCTCTCTAACACATTACGTCTTTGGTTTGTGGCCTTTGTCTATCACATGACCTCTGACCGTTACTAGCTCTCCTCATAATTACTCAAATGCACATTTTTTGGCTATTCGTGGACCTATAAATGGTGTTAATGCTTTGATCATGTTAGACAGAAATACTATTTCAGTGCTAGCATCCCATTCTTTGTGTTTGTTATGTATTTCTCCCACAGGTGACAGGATGACTCTTTCTGAGTCTGATGATGAAGGTTACATTCCACCTCCTCCTCTAGCTCCTACCACACCTCTTGTGGTTCAAACTTCGCCTCGTGTGTTCATTCACATGTCGACTTCTAGACCCCTTGCTCATGTGCCTTCCCCATCATCCATCACATCCTAGGTAAATCCGGAATACGTGGTTTCCACTAATGCATTGTTGATGTTTTTGTACAGTAGGAGATTATACAGGACGAGAGCACAGTTCCTCAAGAATTGTCGTACAAGAGACAAATCATTTAGAGGATCTTGACCAACTTATTGCTCTTTGGAAGAGGAGGCGTACACGTGCTACGTACCTTCTCTTCAGATATGTTTCATTGGGACGTTTATCGGAGGGCTTCGTGAAGTTTGTGATAGGATTGCTAGCTGTTATGATCCTACACTCATATCAAGAGGCTATGCAAGACAATTAGTGTTACCTTGTTATGGAGGAAGAAACGGCTGCACTTCAGTCACGAGGCACGTGGAGTTTGGTTACTGCCCAAACATGGCTTCTGTGGTTGGCTGCAAGTGGGTCTTTACATTGAAGTAGCGAGCTGAAGACAATGTTGGCCGCTACATGTTCACACGTGTGGCACGTGGATTCACTTAAACATATGGGCCTGTGGGGTGTGCTATTATAACAGTTTCTTTCCTTTGGCACACCACTTCACTCTATGGATCCTCCTTGCTTTGCTATGGTATGAAACCGGTCGCTCTCCCAACTTGATGTTGAGAATGCCTTTTTATATGACGACGTGTAGGAGGAAGTCTATATGCAACAATGGCCTGAGTTTGCTACTGAGGGAGAGTATCAGAAGATATGAAGACTTCGTAAGGTTATTTATGGCCCTAAGCAGAGCCCAAGACCATCGTTCCAGAAGCTCTCGATCTAATAGAGCAGCATGGCTTCAAGAGATCACATGCTGCTCACTCATTCTTTGTACATAGGACAACACGAGGCATTGCCATTATTCTGATTTATGTCGATGACATTATTATTACCATAGATGATTTACAGGGGATCAACTAGGCTAAGGCGTTCCTTTTACAGTAGCTTGTAATCGCATACTTTGGAGACCTACTATATTTTCTTGGGCTTGATTTTGAATTTGCCATGAACTAGAGATGATTTGTGATCACTTAGAGGAAGTATGTTATTGGTCTCCTCATAGAGACTGAGTTGACAGTTTGCAATTGATCCCATCATGAATTTCTATGATGATGATATGGATAAAGTGAACAAGAGGAGATACATGGAGCTCGTTGGGAAGCTCCTATATGTGATGATTACCCATTTACCATGCCAGACACCTCCTTTGCAGTGAGCAAAATCAACCAGTTTATGGAGCAACCACATCAAGGTTCATATGAATGCAGTCTTCATGATTCTAAGGTACTTGAAGCATTCACCCGTATACGGTTACTCTTCAACAAAGGGACATCTCATGAGATCATGGCCTATGCAGATGTCGACTTTGCATGATGCCCAAATGACAAAAAGTCAATCTCTAGATTTGCAGTGTTTATTGAGAGCTCACTGGTCTCATGGAAAAGTAAGAAGCAAACTATTGTTGCTAGATTGAGTGCTGAATCTGAATACTGGGTATGCCACAAGGAAGCATTGAGATGATGTGATTCATGTCTGTTATGACTGACCTACTTATTGAGGTACCTCTTCTCATGCAGCTACTATGTGACAATTATGCTGCAGTATTCATTGCCAGTTATTCAACATTTCATAAGAGGATCAAACACATTGAGTTGAATTGTTACTATACTAGAGATATGATATAGAACGGCTTCATCTATATATCTCAAAGCCCAAGGGAACATACTGTAGACA
The DNA here is from genome assembly GCA_037367405.1 of Ottelia alismoides. Lineage (NCBI taxonomy): Eukaryota > Viridiplantae > Streptophyta > Magnoliopsida > Alismatales > Hydrocharitaceae > Ottelia > Ottelia alismoides. The sequence continues at coordinate 451,569 of JAZKJV010001232.1, forward strand.
CTCTAGCCAGAGGGCCATTTCAAAAGTGTTCTTCCAAACTGAGCATGATAGTCTATGCTCCAGCTGACAGCTTGAGAGGAGTGTTAAAGGAAATATGATTTATGTATATCTTATTTTATGTAATTTTCTTATTATTTATTTTCCCTCAAGATTTCTCTTCTATATGAGAAGCACTATGACTACATAATAAATAAATCATTCATTTCTTTATATAACGATATATAAATAATTGGTTATATGCAACAATTTTCAAGTAGCTATAAATAACTGGTTATTTACAACAATTTCCAAGTAGCTTAAATTATCATAAGTCTATGTGTGTATGTTTATGCAACCTCAAATGCATACAAGTAGAAGAAGCAACTAGTACCTACCAAAGTATGTGAAAAGCACTTATCATGTTCATCATCATTCACTTTTCAAGATGCATAAATGATAACTTTTCCATCAGGTTTCTCATGTTATCACATAAAGAGTTGAACATTGTCAGAAAAAAACCCACATAATAAGTCTCTTCCTACACTTTGGCATCTCATGTCATGTGGGGTCTCTTTCTATGAATTTTAACACCTAGACACACTCATTCCATCCCATTCTAGAAATCCAACACATGATATTCCAAGGATGTGGACACATATTACATGTAAAATTCCACTCTATCCATATTAATAGATTTTCTCAAATCAGGATAATAGCACCGTGTTCTCTTTTCAGTTATCACGTAATAGTTTGATTACGTAGTGGCTGACTTTGATATTAAGACAAACTTCTTGTCAAGGAGATTACATCCTAAGACCACTAACAAAAAACAAACATGAACAGGGTAGGTTGGGTGTCAAAACTCCAAAACTATATTCTCGATTGTATTGGAGTCAGACCCATAGTAGAAAGGGCTATTCATGGGGTACATGCCATGATCGGCAATATAATGGCAACTCGACTCTCAAGGCATGCGTCTCATAGTCCAAATAGCGACGGGGAGGAGGTATTCGTCTTCTGGTTCTGTATCGCGTGATCAGAATGTATCGACACAACCAAGGAAAAGAACCACAAAAATGATAGTGACCGTCTGTGAAAGTTAATATGAAGCTTTCTACTACATATCCAGCCGAACCAGAGAGGCACATGCTCCTCTCTCACCTCACAAAAAATGCTTTCCTTTAACTTATCCAATTAAGTTATTATCAATAATTTTGAAATTCGAATTTCCTCAATGATCTAAGATCAAATCTTGGAATTACATGACCATGACCATGGTCTCAATTCCGACTAGTATTCCATATCTTTAAGGGCTGTATCCATCATCTATGATAAAAACTTGGTATATATCAACACATGATTCATGATATACGTCCTCTCAAGGATTCATTGAAAATTCATGGTATCTAGTCAAACAATTTGAATAGATTATCGTTGGAGTCATTCCTGTAATATAAGTTCTATGTTGTCTTGTTATAGGTTAACTAACTAAGGTGGTCCTTTACATATTTTCCCAATTCTGATTATGGTTAGACTGGCCATGTCTCATTTGGCTCACAAATTATTGTCTATGTTCGAGTAGTATATGCGGACTGCCTTAATTCATGTGAATATTTCTAGTCTTCGTTATTTACTAGTATATAAGATCCCCTCTCAATATATCATCATTGCAGAATGTTTCTGACATATCTTAAGGCACCTTAACAAGTCACTCATAGTAGGCTCATTTATCGAGGCATGCAAATTAGTGGAGACCACACCTTTAATTTATCCAACCGAAAATCCATGGTTTTGAAGTCGTAATTACGAATGAGTTTGATGGTATATTCTATAAAACATAGTTTCTTTTCTAAGTTCCGTAGAAAACATATGTTAAACCAACGGAGTTTTCATTCGAACAAAGCTCTGTTATACCCATATATGTCCTTTTATAGTGGTACAATACAGATCATGTATTGATTAAAGGTCTCAAGGTTATTGTGTGGTGACATGGAGAAGGGTACCCCGATTGAATGGTTTATGCATGTATTTAGTTCTCATGTACTGGTGAACACCTATAAAAATCAAATGCATTACATATTGTTTACTTAAAATGCAAATTTGTAACAAGGATGTATTGGTATATGATAAGATTTACGTTGGTATATGTGGAGATAAAGTGATGACTTGAATTATGAGGGAGCCCTGGAGTTCTCTTATATAGACAAGATAACTCATGTTGGGAAAATTACATAATAAATATGAAAAAAAGTAAAATACATGAAAAGATGGAAAGATAAATAATATCTCAACATTCCCCCGAAAGGTGAAGCATATATATCTATCATGCTTAGCTTGGAACACTTCTGGAATGGCCCTCTGACCAGGGCCTTCTGTTTGTTTCCTTAAGCCGACATGGGAGGTAGAGATAAATCATTTTTGTATCATGTCACAAGTGTAATGATAGTTAACTTTATATGCTTGGTCCTCTCATGGAAGGCAGGATTGTTGACAATGAAAAGAGCAGACTGATTGTTGACAGGAGATGCACGGGAAGAGACACGCCAATATCTATGTCAGTTATATCGGATCACCCATATCATCTCAGTATTCCCTTGTGCCATGGCTCTGTACTCAGACTCTGCACTAGATCTGATATCCACTGTCTGTTTCTTGCTCTTCCATGCCATCAAAGAGCTCCATCTGAACACCACAAACCCTGAGGCAAACTTCTTGTCCTGGGGACATCCTACATATTTTTGAGTAAAGGAACAGGGGAGCCCTCCTGAGGCGGGAGTCACCACACCAAAGCATTCATTAATAAAGTAAAGTGTACATCAGTTAGATAACCGGAAATTGTACAAAACATTACAGTGGGCTACTACATTCTCCGAGTAAAACCGCTGCCCCTTGAAGATTGTAACATTCCTACCAAGCCAAATAGCCCACAGTGCGGCAAAAGGCTTGGAGACATCATCGGAAGACCCATGGCCGACCCGACGAACCGACCGCCAAAACTGATCAGCATCAAAGGCTCGGACCCACATGAGCCCCAATGACTCCCAAACCTCTGTGGAAGACCTGCAACCAAAAAAGATGTGGTCCACATCTTCCAACTCATCCTCGCATCTGTCACACTTAAGATCCGTCCCACCTAGCAGTCTGCCTCTTCTCACTGTGTCACAAATACGACCTCTCCTCATACACCAAAGGAATGCCTTTACCCACGTAGGAATCTTAGCTGCCCAAATCATATTCACGTCAGCACACAGCTCTTCATCTCGTTCCACCAAAGCCACAGTAACCATCCGATAGGCCGCCTTCACCGAGAATCTACCACCAGTCCACTCAAAACGGTCCGGGTCCCCGGCAGGGGGAATCTCAGACAACATCATCAAAAACTCCTCCAACCTCTGATCCGAGAGATCCGCAAGGAACCTCGGCGCCCACGTCCCAGCTTCGACGACCTCCGCCACCCGCGCTCCCCTATCAACTGCCAAAGTCATCAACCGAGGGAAGCGGGCGGCCAGGGCCCCATCCCCCGTCCAGTCATCCAGCCAAAAACGGAAACGAAGTCCATCCCCCAAAATCGGCCTAAGAAGCGGCCGAAGCACCGGAAGAACGGCACGGATCCCAGTCCACAAGGAAGACTCATGACGCTTCCTCTCCACCACCAACTCCCTAGTAACACCATAAATCTTTCTCAGCAGCTGCAAGACCGGCGAATCGGACGAACCCCAAATGCACACCACCCACTTGGCTAACAGAGCTTTGTTCATAGATTCTACGTCCCTAACGCCAAGGCCCCCTCTGCAACCGGAACAGCCAGGTCCTTCCAAGCCACCAGGTGCAACCCCCTCTTTGCCTGTCTTCCATCAGACCAGAAAAAGGATCTCATCAAGGTCTCAATCCTCCTTCTAACACCAACATGCATTAATCTTGTCGAAAAGAAAAAAGTCGGGATGGCCGAAAGAACATGCTTCAGCAACGTAAGCTTCCCACCCTTGGACAGAGTGACATCCTTCCAACCTTCCAGCCGCTCCTCCATTCTGCGCAGCACATAATCCCAATCGGACTTCCTCAGCCTGCCCTCAACCAGAGGCAAACCCAGATAGGTTATCGGCAGTCTCCCCAAGGGGCATCCTGCCCACTCCGCCAGCCTGCTGCTCTCCTCGCCACCCAAACCCATTGGAACAAGGACCGACTTCTGCCTGTTAATCTGCAACCCAGAGAGGCACCCAAAAACATCCACCAGCACAGCTGCATTGCGGTTCTGCTCCTCCGTCCCTCCCAGGAATATCAGTGTGTCATCCGCATATTGCAATACCGGGATTGAGATGTCCCCCATTCGGAAGCCCTCGCACCAGTTTTCCTCCACTGCTCGCTCAAACAAAACCGCAAGACAATATGCAACCAACACAAATAGCAGGGGAGCAAGGGGGCAGCCTTGACGTACCCCCCTCTGCGGTTGGAACCATCCTCCCTCAGGCCTCCCATTTACCAGCACCGAGCATGAGCTAGTGGTGACGCATCTCTTAACCCAAGCAATCCAAACTTCCGGGAAACCCCTTTTCTGCAGAGCTAACCAAAGGAATCTCCAACTGACACAGTCATAAGCCTTGGCGTAGTCAATCTTCCAAACTACCCCTTTTTTTGAGACCTCTTCCACTCACGACAAATCTCCGAAGCGGTCACGATTCCATCCGCCATAGACCGACCCGGAATGAAGGCGGATTGGGCCGGCAAAACCACAGAGGATAAGACCCCTCTAAGTCTGCTCGCCAACACCTTGGCGACAGTAAGATTAATGCCATTGGAGATAGATATCGGCCTGTAGTCCCCCACCCCCACCGGGGTATCTTTCTTCGGCAGCAAAAAAATCAAGGCCCTGTTAACTTTCTCAAAACCCATGTTGCCCCCCCTGAACTCAGTCAGAACCTCCAAGATGTCCCCCTTCAGCAGATCCCAGAACTCTCTGTAGAAAGCTATGGAGAAGCCATCCGGACTCGGAGCCCTGTCCGCATTCAGCTCCCAAACCGCCCTGCGCAACTCAGCCTCCGTGAACTCGGCCACTAACGAATCAGCCTGGGCACCACTCAAGTGCCTCACCCCCAGACCCGACTATCCCAGCCGTCCTCCACCAGCACCCTCCTCGAGGCACTCACAAAATGACCCCGCAAGGCGATCCCAATCTCCCTTTCGCCTGACACTCTTTGGCTCCCTACCTCCATTTCATGCAAGAAGCTCCTTCTCCTCCTTCCAGAAGCCACATAATGGAAGAACCGTGTGTTGGCGCCCCCTTCCCTTAGCCACTTCTGCCTCGCCCTCTGCCGCTAATGAACCTCCTCTTTCCTGTCCTCCCGAAGCACAGTCTCAAGCCAGGCTGCCCTCTCCTCCACCTCCTCCGGAGACAGGCCTCGATCATCATCAAGCCCGTCTAACCTGCTGATCCCAGCCTCTGCCTCTGCCCTGACGGCCCATCGCCTCCTGGCGACATCCTTCCCATAACTCAACAGCAACCGCCTCAGTGACTCGAGCTTGGCCGCAAACCGCGACACTGCCGAGCCCGCCACCGCCACACTCCGCCAATGTTCATGCACCATGTCCCGGAAACCATCCTCCAACAACCACTTCTTCTCAAAGCGAAAGGAGAACCAAGCCAAGCGCTCCTCACCAGAAAACCATAGAACATGAGTGTGATCTGAAATAGTCCTCGTAAGCGCCCAAGCCCTCGCCAAAGGGAAGACCTCCCCTGCCTCAACCGACATCAGGAATCTGTCGAGTCTGGGGACATCCTGCATAACCTACATCTGCACATGTTGTAATGGCAATGGGTGTCTCTTTGCTAAAGAACAATCTTGTATCGGGAGAGGTCTTCAGGTACCTCAGAATCATATGAACTGCACCATATGTGCATGTTTAGGCCACTCCATGAATTAGCTAATTCTGCTCAGTGCAAAAGATATGTCTGGCCTGGTGATGTTCACATATAGGATGTTCCCATTGAGCTCCCTGTACCGCCTCTTGTTTGCTTCCTCTATATCATCATCATATAATTTGATGCTAAGGTTTATGGGAGTAGTGGTAGGCCTGCAATCTACCACGCCTATCTCAGAGAGAAGATCAATAACATACTTTCTGTTAATCATAACAATGATATGTGCAATATAATGTGAATTGATGTGCTTAATACACCTCATTCATGCATATAAGTGTGTATTTTATGCTATTTATTGTTTTATGAATTAAAACGATCTTAATCTGTGAAAAAAATTATTTTTTGCTTCGTTTCTAAGATTTACAATGATATCCATCGATATATCCCTTTTCAAGCTTACCGATACAATATCGATATTTTGAGCCTTTTCCTCATCAACCAATTAGGCTTGCCTTACTTGTGTTTATTAAATTAAAGAATTAAAGGTAAACTCGTTTAATAAGGGAAATTCAAGGGTCCTTAATGTTGGAGAAAATAAGAGAGTTGTTTATTCCTGAAACCCTGGGCTCTCTTATATAGAGGAGAGACCTATGGGTAAATTACATAAGATAGGCATAAAGAACTAAAATAACTGGAAAGATACATAGGAATGTAGAAATATCTCAACAATCCCCCTTAAGATGGAGCATAGATGTCAATCGTGCTCAGCTTGGACGAACACTTCTGAAATGATCCCCTGAGTAATGCCTTGGTAAAGATATCTGTTGGGAAAAATGAATGAGATAGTCTATTCCATAAGCCCTAGGCTCTCTTATATAGGAGAGTAGCCTATGGGTAAATTACATAAAGAGGACAACAGAAAAATAAAATAACGAAGAGGTACAGTTATTCTATATGCGTCAACACTCCCCCTCAAGATGGAGCATAGATATCAATCATGCTCAGCTTGGACGCACACTTCTGGAATGGGCCTCGAAGTAATGCCTTGGTGAAAATATCAGCAGTCTGATTCTCTGATGTGACGTGAGATGTAGCAATGAACCCCTTCTGAACCATGTCACGTATGTAGTGACAGTCAACCTCAATGTGCTTGGTCCTCTCATGAAAGGCTGGGTTATTTGCAATGAACAAGGCGGCCTGATTGTCACATTCCAACATCATAGGAAGAGGTATATCAAGACATAGATCTGCAAGTAAAGATTTCACCCACATCATTTCTGTACTAGCCTGGGCCATAGCCCTGTATTCGGATTCAGCACTGGATCTAGCTACCACTGTCTGTTTCTTGCTTCTCCATGAAACTAGAGCATCTCCAACATAGACTGCAAATCCTGATGTGGACTTCCTGTCCTTGGGGCATCCTGCATAGTCTGCATCAGCACATGCCGTGATAGAGATCTCCTTTCCTTTCTTAAATAGCAAGCCTGCACCTGGAGATGATTTTAAATATCTCAGAATCATGTGTATTGCATCCATATGGGCCTGACGTGGTTGCTCCATGAACTGGCTCACACGACTCACTGCAAATGATATATCAGGTCTAGTGATCGTGACATACAGTAGTTTGCCTACCAGTTCTCTGTACCTTCTCTTGTCCACCTCTTCTGTGTCATCATCATAGAGCTTCATGCTAGGATCCATTGGTGTCGTAGCAGGTCGACACCCTAGCATACCTGTCTCACTCAATAGATCTGTAACATACTTCCTCTGTGACATTACTAATCCATATGGATTTCTAGCAAACTCCAGCCCCAGAAAATATCTAAGGACTCCCAAGTCCTTGGTGACAAACTCGGTCCCCAGCCTTTCCTTTGCCTTTTTAATGCCCTGCTCATCATCACCTGTAATCAAGATATCATCAACATAAACCATGATTACAATGATACCTCTAGCCGTCTTCTGTACAAACAAGGAATGATCAGCATTGGAGCGTTTATATCCTTGTTTCTCAAAAAGATCTGAAAGCTTCTGAAACCATGCTCTGGGGCTCTGCTTAAGGCCATAGATGACCTTATGTAATCTGCATACCTTGGAACACTCCCCCTCAACAGCAAAACCAGGTGGCTGTTGCATATAGACTTCCTCCTGCAAGTCGCCATACAGAAATGCATTCTTCACGTCCAGTTGATAAAGCGGCCAGTCTCTAGCAACTACAACTGATAACAGGATCCGTAGAGTGGAATGACGCGCCACAGGGGAGAATGTGTCAAGGTAATCTACCCCGTATGTCTGTGTGAAGCCACGTGCAACAAGGCGTGCCTTGTACCTGTCAATGGAACCATCTGCATTGTGCTTCACTGTAAACACCCATTTGCAACTCACCGGGCTGACATCTGGAGGTATAGGAACCAAGCTCCAGGTTCCTCTGGATTGAAGTGCCGCCATTTCTTCTTCCATTGCTAGCCGCCATCTAGCATCCTGCAAAGCATCATGATGATTCCGTGGAATGTCTGTAGCTGAAAGTGCCAATGCAAACGTCCTGAAGTCTCCAGATAGCCTCTCAAAAGACACAGCTGCTGATAATGGATATTTGGCACAACTTCTCTTCGGCTTGCGTAGAGCAATTGGAACATCCAAATCATCTGTATTCTCACCATGCTCCTGCAATACATCCTGCTGAGAAATGTCGTCAGATCCATCAACATTAATATTTTCATTACATACCATAGGCGAGCTAGTTGACGGGTCAGGACCATGAGCTGGAGGAGGCCTGCGGGTGTAATGGAATGGTAATGGAGATACTAGCGGTGGCGGTGGTGGTGGCGGTGGTGGTGGCGGTGGTGTTGTATGAGGCGATGGTGGTGGTGGTGCCATTAATATGGCGTCAGGAGGTATAGGTGGTAGCTGCATGTCTCCAGATGCTGAAAAATACATAACAGATTCAAAAAATGTAACATCTGCACTGATCATATACCGCCGACGCACTGGATCAAAACACTTGTACCCCTTTTGAGTTCTGGAGTACCCCACAAAGACACACTTGACAGCCCTAGGAGAGAGCTTGTCAGTACCAGGCGACAACTGATGGACGAATGCGACTGACCCAAACACACGAGGAGTAAGAGCGAACAAATCCTTGTCTGGATAAATGAGTGAAAAAGGAATCTGTTCATTCAAGACAGACGAGGGCATACGGTTGATTAGGTAACATGCAGTAAGAACTGCATCACCCCAGTAGGAGTAGGGAGCATGACTCTGTATAAGAAGAGATCTTGTGACATCAAGAAGGTGACGGTGTTTTCTTTCAGCAATCCCATTCTGTTGAGATGTATGAGCACAAGAGGTTTGGTGAATAATCCCTTTTGAGGAGTAGTAATTGGCCAAAGTGTGGGTGCATAACTCTAAAGCATTATCACTTCTCACAAGTTTGACAGATGTGGAGAAAACATTCTGAATTTCATTTAGAAAATGGATAATAATATTTCCTGCTTCAGATTTATTTTTCATAAGAAACACCCATGACACTCTCGAGAAATCATTCACAAATACAATATAAAACCTGTGTCCCTGATGATCGGGAACACGACTCGGACCCCAGACATCTATGTGAAACAACTCAAATTTGGAGTTACTGCTCCGACCTGGACGACTGGGAAAGGACGACCTGTGATGCTTTCCCAACTGACATGCCTCACACTGGATAGGTGTGTGAGAGAGACTATAGGGTAGAACTCGATACAACTTCTGAAGCGGTAAATGACCAAAACGCAGATGCCACAGGAGAGGAGATACTTGTCCAGCAGGAGAGGATGTGGTTCCGGCAAATGGGGTCTGGTTCAGACGGTAAAGGCCTCCTTGCTCATAGCCATGACCAATCACGTTGCCCGTACGGATGTCCTGAAAAATCAAAGAAGATGGATCAAAAATAGCTCGACAATGGAGATCCTTCGTAATCTGACTAATTGACAACAGATTCATAGAAAAATGCGGTGCATGTAGGACATTCTTAAGCTGCATAGAAGATGTCAATCTAATCTCCCCCTGACCAGTGATAGGGGAATGCGTGCCATTAGCAATCACTACTGTCCGTCCTGGAGGGATCTGAGTGTATCCTGTAAGTAGACTCTGGTCGCCACATAGATGATGTGTAGCGCCCGAGTCCATGATCCATGGCAGTGTATCAGATCTACTACTGTGGAGCGCAAGTGTACTACCTGAAGTACTAGTAGATGCAGAGGCAGAAGCAGCAGCATCAGTATGACTCTCTGTAGTCGGTGCTGGACCAGATGGTGGGATGATGCCCCTGAGGCGGGCAACTAGATCATCAAATCGTTGATCCAAGGTAGTAGCAGATGGGGGCTCTATCTGCTCAGCGGCTCGTGTAGATGCAGGGAATCCGTGCTTCGAATAGCATGTGTCTTCATTATGTCTGACTCTGTGACAATATGTGCATGTTGGCCTAGTGCGGCCACCCCTTCCACGAGGTCCACGTCCACGGCCCTGTTGATGAGATCCGCGACCTCTGTTTGCCGCCATGGCTGAGGAATTCTGACTCGCAGCTGCTGAAGGCACTGTGATCCTACTCAATCTGTGAAAGGCTTCCTCCATGGGAGGAATAGTCGAGTCTGCCAAAATCTGAGACCGTGCTGCCTCATACTCTGGATCAAGTGCAGCGAGAAACACACCCACCATTGTCGCATTCCTGTATGTCTTCTGCTGTTCTGGCGTGGCGGTAAGAGGCATGAAGCTATAGAGCTTCTCGAACATCCCTCTCAGTGATGTGTAGAGAGAATGTAAAGGACGGCCATTCTGCTTTATTGTGAATATATCATGTTGTAGTTGCAGGATCTTCGTTTCGTTCTTCGCCTGAGAATATGTCGCTGCCAGAATGTCCCACATATCCTTCGCTGTGGGTTGATGGAGGATATCATTGGCAATCTCAATTGCCAACGTGCCAGATAGCTAGACTTTGGCGTATGCGTCATCAGCCTCCCAGGAGGCATAGGTTCCAGTCTTCTCAGCAGGCTCTGGTTCGGTAAGAATATGCTTATTACCCGTAGACTTCATCATGCTCATGAACTGCATTGCCCACAGTTCATAGTTGGTACCGTCCATCTTGACAATAGGTGCTGGACCACAGAATGCGCCAATAGATGGGATATCTGCCTTGCTCTCTGACATATTGAGAAATAAAGACCGGAACGATTGACAAACAGTATGTTTTGTCTACAATACCATAGATGGGGGTAGTTGCATGTGTAGACTTCAAGCAACTATCCCCATGAAGATGTTTGTGCTAGGACCTACACACACGCAGGAGTTACGCGCATGCCGCACAGGAGATGCGCGCACTGTTGTTATCGCGCACGCACAGGGAGTGCGCAGGAGGGCACAGGTGACGCACTGGAGTGCACGACTGATGCGCTAGGTCTGCTGCACAGGAGATGCGCAGCGCACAGGAGATGGTGCGCAGGGGATGCACAACGCGCAGTGGATGCTCAGCGCGCAGAGGCTGCGCACAGCGCGCAGGGGCTGCGTAGGGGATGCGCACAACGCGCAAGGGCTGCAGAGCGCGCAGGGGCTGCGCAGGGGATGCGCACAGGCGCGCACGGCAGAGGCGCGCAGTATGCGTGTGCGCAGGCGTAGGCGCACGGTGGCGCAACTGACCGGAGAGGCGGCGCCGATCTTGCAAGGAGAAGAAGAAGAAGGAGGGGGGGCCGGCGGGTGTGGGATTAGGGTTAGGGTTTCGAGAACTCCGGTCTAGGACCGTCGCTCTGATACCATGTTGGGAAAAATGAATGAGATAGTCTATTCCATAAGCCCTAGGCTCTCTTATATAGGAGAGTAGCCTATGGGTAAATTACATAAAGAGGACAACAGAAAAATAAAATAACGAAGAGGTACAATTATTCTATATGCGTCAACAATATCTATTGTTTGCTCTTTTGAACTAACATGAGAGGCAGAAATCAGACCTTTCTGGATCACATCTCTAGTATAATGACAGTCTACCTCACTATATTTCGTTCTCTCATGGAATGTAGGGTTTTTGGCAATGAAAAGAGCAGCCTAATTGTCACATTGGAGGTGCATGGGAAGAGGCAACTCTATAGTCAGGTCAATAAGAACAGACTTGATCCACGTCATCTCTGTGCTAGCCTGCGCCATGGCCGTGTATTTTGACTCAGCACTCGATCTAGTAACCACAGTCTGCTTCTCGCTCTTCCATGAAACTAGGGAATTCTCTATAAACACAACAAACCCCGAGGTAGACTTTCTATCCATTGGACACCCAACATAATCTGCATTTGCACATGCTGTAACTGAGAGAGATGTGCCCCTGCTGAAAAGAAGTCCCGTACCAGGTGAAGTCTTCAGGTATTTCAGAATCATATGAACTGCATCCATATGTGGCTATCTGGGCTGATCCATAAACTGACTCACTTTGCTCACGACAAAGGATATCTCGGGCCTGGTAATAGTCACATATAGTAGCTTGCCAACAAGCTCCCTGCACATCCTCTTGTCGACCTCAACGTCATCATCATAGAGCTTCATGCTCGGGCCAATAAGAATAGTGGCAGGTCTGCAATCTGCCATGCCTGTCTCTGAAAGGAGATCTGTAACATACTTCCTCTGGTTATAACAAGACCTCGCTGGTTCCTGGCAAACTCCAGCCCAAGGAAGTCATGTAAATGTCCAAGGTCCTTGGTCACAAACTGCTGACCTAGGAAGTCCTTGGCATCCTGAATGCCCTGCTCGTCATCCCCTGTAACAATAATGTCATCAACGTAAACAAGAATGACAATAGTACCTCTCTGGGTCTCCTGCACAAACAAGAAGTGATCGACAAGCGATCGCACAAACCCCTGCTGTTCTATCAAGTTCGAGAGCTTTTAGAACCATGCTTTTGGACTCTGCTTAAGGATATAGATAGCTTTGTGTAGCCTGCAAACCTTCTGACACTCCCCCCCAGCAACAAATCCAGGTGGCTGCTGCATGTAGACCTCTTCCTGTAGATCACCATAGAGGAAGGCATTCTTCACATCAAGCTAGTACATGGTCCAATCTCGTGTCACAACAACGGAAAGTAGAATACACATAGTAGAATGTATGGCAACTGGAGAGAAAGTATCCTGATAGTCCACCCCATATGTCTGGGTGAACCCACGTGCCGCAAGTCTCGCCTTATAGCAATCTACACTGTCATCCGCACGGTGTTTTACAGTGAACACCCATTTGCATACCCACAACGGACGCGTCAACTGGATTAGAAACAAGACTTCACGTACCATGTGACTGTAGCGCGACCATCTCCTCCTCCATAGCCAAGCGCCAACTCATATCCTTCAATGCCTCCTCATAATTCCGTGAAAATCTCCTGTTAGACGATGAAAGGAGACTTGAGAAAAAAGGGGGTAGGAAGCACAAGACCGCTTCTACTTTCGAACTGTAATAGGAATATCCAGGTCAGAAGGAATGCCCTCCATATATGGGCTATTTTCTTGCAATGATTCCTGCATAGATATTGCTCCAAACCCATCGTTAGAAGATATGTTATCAAAACAAACCTGGGGCATACTGGATGATTGACGATGACCATGAGCAGAAGCAGTCCGACGAGTATAGAATTTAGGTAAGGATGGAACAAGTGGTGCATGTGACTGGGTAGTAGGAGGGGGTGGTGGTACTGGTGGAGGTAAGAATATGTTTCTTACCATTTGACTTCATCAGGCTCATGAACTGCATAGACCTGAGCTCATAATTTGTCCTGTCCATTTTGACAATAGGCGTTGGACCTCTGAATGCACATGTGGCGGGTACATCAACCTTGTTCTCAGACATAATGCCGGATGTAGAAGACTAGGGTTTTGTAGACCAAAGAGTCAATGTCTACACAAACATACAGAGATTTGAATGCATATGTAGACTTATGCACGCAAATCAATCAACCAAACGAAGAGCCCGACACTGACATGTATAGACGCGACACGCTGAGGGGCCGCGTGCGTAAAGGGATGGTGTGCGGGGAGGCGCGAGCAGCACGCGCGGATGCGCAGGCTACACACAGGCGGCGCAGCGTGCGAGGAGGTGGACGTGTGAGGACCGCGGAGTTGGGGGTGGTGCCATGGTTTAAAAAAAACGCACCTCGAGGTACAAAGGCGCTCGAGGCAAAACGAGGCAGTAAGAAAACGCCCTGAGGTGACTGCCTCAGACACCCTGGCTAAGGCGTGCGCCTCAGATGCCTAAGGCGGTCGAGGCGAGGCGTTGAGGCGGGGCGAGGCGCTAGGTGAGGCGTGAGGGGCTTTTTCGAATTTTTTTTAAAGGAAAAAATTATTCCTATTCGTATTTTCATATGTTTATAAATGTCTTGTTGAGTATATATTTATGTAAGATGAATGCTTAAATTTGAACTCTTTCATATTCATATGCTTAAATTTGACCTCTTTCATATTCATATTTACATTAACATGCCAAATTATTTCAGTGAACTCTTACTATTACATCCGTAAACATATAAAAAGTGTATACGAATTCGAATACTCATATTAGAAAAAAAAACAACTTGGATATCCATAATGACAACTATATTCAATCCCTTTTAGATAAAAATTTCAGCGATAATTATAGCCAATGATTTCCTTTTGATTGGGTAGAAATTTAGAAGAAATGTTTATGACATTGGCATATCCTTTTTTCATTTTCTTATCTTCGTAATATCATCATATATTACATTGTTATGTACTATATGATTGTCAGATTATATTATTTCTCCAATAAATATATTTATTATATATTTTATAATTATTTTTCTATATAAACTGAGGCTTACGCTTCGACCGCCTCGAGGCTACGCCTCGCCTTGCTTCCAGAGAAAATGCCTCGTTCTGCCTTTCATTTTTTCGAACCTTGGCGCGCGACGACAGGGGCAGAAGGTAGGGTTAGGGTCTTGGATACGAGAGCTCCGATCTAGGACCGTCGCTCTGATACCATGTAGGAGAAAATAAGAGAGTTTATTCCTGAAACCCTAGGCTCTTTATATAGAGGAGAGACCTATGAGTAAATTACATAAGATAAGCATAAATAAATAAAATAACTGAAAAGGTACACAGGAATATAGAAATATCTCAACACCTAACAACTCCCAGTAGTCCTCTCTCCCCCTTGTCGTAAATAGAACACTAGAAGAAATCAAAGAGAGGAACCTTTGCTATTCGACATCCATTTTTTAAGTAATGGGTAATTGGCGGGATTTGAACCCTGGTGCATTGAATGGAATCAATACTTCACAAGCACCAGAGAATCAAGAGTGGTCAAGAGCTCTCCATTGTTATCTCTTCATTGATGGGATGTAACGAGAAAATCCAAGAAAGGAAAAGGATAATCTGCTTTTGAACTCTCCAATTTTTCCTTCTAATTGATGGGCTATTATCATCGAATCTTCCTTTTATTAGTGGAGTGTCATCCTGAGTAATGCAATTGTATTATTTGCAACTGAAGGTATTTGTGTGCATGTTTTTTCTCTAAAGGCTAACATCAGAAGTACTTACAATTAAGGGTTTTTATCAGTCGTGCCTCTCCGAGATATCGCAATATCAGTTATGCCTATCTTTTTGGTAATATCAGTTGTACCACTAACTTCTTCTCGTTCTATCACTTGTGCCACTTGGGTTAGTTGTCGTCCACCCACAGTGCAAACGTACGTTAACTTTGAGGACATAAGCGGAATTAATTTTAAAAAAGGGTTCAATGGTGCCACCATTCCTCATCCTCTTCTTCTTTCTCCTCTTCCCCATCCTCTTCCTCCTCCTCCAACCTCCTTCTCCTCCCTCTTCGCCCTAGCTTGCCCCCTCATCCACCGCAGCCTGCCCCCTCCTCCGCCCCCTCCTCCCTCCGCCCCGACCTCCACCCACCCCCTGCCCCGACCTCGCCCCCACCCCCTGCTGCCCCCTGTGCCAACCTCCAGCTCCTCCCTCCGCCCCGACCTTCCCTGCCCCCTGCTCCGAGCTCCCCCCCACCTCCTGCCGCCTCTGCGCCAACCCCCACCTCCAGCTCCTCCCTCCGCCCCGACCTCCCCTCGCCCCTTGTCCCGACCTCCCCCCCACCCCACCCCCTGCTGCCCCCTCGCCAACCCCCACCTCCAGCTCCTCCCTCCGCCCCGACCTCCCCCTACCCCCTGCTTCGAGGCCCCCCCTACCCCCTACCGCCCCCGAGCCAACCTCCCTCCCCCTGCCCCCTGCCCCGACCTCCCCCCTTGCTGCTCGTGCCTCCCCTACCCCCACCTCCCCCCTCGCCGCTAGGCTCTACCTCGAGCTTCACCCGTCGCCCCATGCCCCGAGCTCGTCCACCTTCTCAGAGCTCCTCTTCCACGCCTCGTCGTCGACATGGTGGTGTTGATGGTGAACGACTGAAGAGAAGGAGATGGAGGAGCAGGTGGTAGGAGTAAGGATTGGATGATGAGGAGGGAGATGGGGGATTTTTTTTCCGAATTTACCCTTCTTAACTATATGACGGTTTTGCGAAACCATGGTTAAGTTTAACTTATTGACGGTCAAAGTAACGGAGGGGCACAACTGATAGAACGGCAAGAAGTTGGGGACACAAATGATATTCCCAAAAAGATAGGGGCATAACTGATATTGCGATATCTCGGAGGGGCACAACTGATAAGAAACTCTACAATTAAAGTGTGCATGGTTCTTGAGTTTTGTATTTTATATTTTTGTAAAAAAAGCTGAAAACTGTAAGAAACCCCACATAAAATCACGTAGAAATTGATGAACAACTCAAATTAAGGTGAAATTTTTTTCCATAAATATTTCCCCTTTCCTTAATATTGAAAGACGTGTGTGTTCTTTTTTCCATAATAAGTAAGAACCGTGTATTAAATAAACTGATGCATAACTAAAATTGATGCTCAAATTTTATCCATAATTAGTTTCTCGTACCTTAATATTGAAAGGCTGCAATATGGTTTCTTGAAAGATGTCCAAATTATCTCACCATTTCAATGGTAAGGCAAATATTCTGTGGCGATGCACACTAGACATGTAGCACCATTGCCTTGTTTAGTATAATTTTTCATAAATAATTTTTAAAATACACAGAAAAAGATGTATATGATATTATTTGATATTTTGCAGATAAATCTAAATGGAAATGTTTATATAGAATATAAGTGACATTATGAATAACAAAAAAATGCTGACAATTGTTGATAAATATTTAGCCGAAATAAAACATGCCCACTCCATATTTGGCTTGGATTCTACCATCAATCGATTTTAAAGGTAGATATCACAGTGCATTTTAGATCAAAAATTTGGGCTTTGGGGTTTAGATCAGGGTTTTAAATTGCATGAAATTTCGACGAAATATTATCGAATTTTCGGTTTCGATGGAGTCAACATATCAAAACATGTGTATATTCTTCCAGGATTGTACTCGAAATCTCGCGAGATATCGACGAGATTTCGGGTCATCTCAAGATCTCGTCCAAAATAATGAATCTTGAATTAAAAAATCCTCACTTTGGCGAGATAAATCGTAATGTTAGTCGACCCATTTTGACCAATATTCCGCTGCTTTGCTTCTCCAAGCTTCTCCAAGCTCATATTTCACCCTTTTCTTCAAGGTAAGCCAAAATTGATCAAATCTTCATCAGTTTCTTGGGTTTATATCTTGGTCGAATTATTGCGGTAAATGAACGGGGCAACACTCTTCCGGTTAAGGATGAAGACAAATAAGTCCATTGAATGTATAGTGATGTATTACTATTATTGTTTTATCTCCTTTTGGATTTTCCGCAACCAAATGGTGGTTACTGTACGAGATGGAAGCTCCCCACCTACGAAAATAGCAGTAAAAGTGCTGTCTCAAACCACATCTGTTGGTGGCTGTGAGAGGAACTGGAGTACATTCAACTTGATCCATTCGAAGAGTCGGAACTGGTTGGGAGAACAAAAGCTCCATGATCTTATCTACGTGCACTACAACTTAAGCCTGAAGATGAAACATGCAAGGGAGGGTCAGAACAAAGAGGCCTACACATACCCTACTGATCTTGCATAAATTTCAAGATGCTCGATGACGATGCTCATGAAGATTTTCTCCATAGGTGGATTGATTCCAATGGTGCTCCCGTTCTCGATCAACCAGGTGGAAGACCAAATGAGAATATAAGCCAGAAAATGGGAGCAGATGTAGGTGACTATCTAGCTAGATCCGGGCGGATTGCAAACCCTCTTGGAGGGTTGGAGGCTGAGGTTGATGCAGTTGTTGACGAAATTTTCTCCACTAGTTCCAAATCCAAATCCAAGTCAAATGATGACAATGGAGATGATGATGATGTTGGCGGTCGTGGTGAATCTGGTGACGATGGGGAAACATATTCATGTGGGTCAGTAGGGGGTGGTCGTGGACCACAAGATACAAGATTCGAGGAAGGGCTCCACGTAGGGCGTGGATATATGGAGCGACAGAGGAACACACATGGGCAGTTTGTTCCGAGTCCGAGTCTGGGACCTATGGATTACGACACATACGGTCATGGCCATCGTCTTACCGACAACTACATGGATGATTTGATATCATCTATAGGTTCCTTGAGCTGCATGAACATTGACAACCCATATTGTGGAGGAACACCAAGTCCCTTGGGCGGATATGGATTATCACACTATGAGAGATCATTTGGCATCTTTGCAAAATTCTTTCATGCTCCTCCTGGATCGTATGCACCTATTCCTCCTTCTCAGGCATATGCACCTCCATCATATTCATATGGTTACAATGGATATGGGGGATATAACAACTACATCGGTGAGAACTACCAAAGTAGTCAATCTGAGCAGGGCCAGGGCAGCTTCTTTGGCGATGACAGTTATGATTTCTTCCCTGACTACACGCCGATGCCTCCTCTTCCTCCTCCACAGAGATCTTCTCCTACTTCGTCGTCATCGTCCTGAGGATCTCAAGCCAGTACATTGCAGCCTCGTCGTGTAACTTGTGATACCGGATCTAGTGTTGCTTATCCTCATCCGAGATACTTATAAGCATCGATGACCACCAATACATGCAGTATGTGATGGATTACAAGGCCATGTACTCGTACATGACATGGGAGAAGTACCACAAGTACATTGTATCTGCGATGCGTTATGAGAGACAACAAGGAAGGGAGGGGGTGATTCAGATCCATTGCGGAAATCTTGGTTCTAAATTGAACTCATCACCAGGTAATATATTTTAATCTTTTATTGCATTAATCTTTAATGTGCATGTTCTTATTTAGTCTACATGAATATATGTCTTTTCACTTGTTGTAAGACTGTTAGTCTATTATTAAGTATTAAGCATTAACAACGATAAGTTCGAGGTGTGCGACATATCGGCATAGTCATAGATGATTGATGTGTGCTAATAAGCCTATAAATGTATTTTAGTTTCATTTTTGAAGTACTCAGATTAACTCCATTTGCAATATCTAACATATTGTACAATATGACCGATATGTACGATATAAGGGATATAGATGAGCAATATATGTGACATAATTGTGTATTTACAAGTTATTCATTATTCTAATAACTTTGAAGATCTTAATTTACAAAAAACTGGAAAAAAATTTAGTTTTTGGAGCTATTTTCGACATTTCCACCGAAATCATTGAAATTTCCCGAAATTTCGGTATACAGGGTCACCGAAACGAAATCAAAATCGAGATTTTGAACCTTGGTTGATATTTAAATTTGCAATTTACTAGTGGCGTGTTTTATTTTGTTTTTGTATACCTTTACAGAATTTTGATCATTTTGAATTTTGAGAAATCAATATGAATAAACATGACATTAGTATAACAATACATCAAATGAATACTATCTCAATTTACATAGACATGCATGTTTCTCAATTAGTGTGCATGAAACATGGTTTCCCACTATTCAACACAATTTAAATTTAGAAGAAACTGGAACACTAATTACCAACAACAATTAACTATAAAATTGGGATATCGTGTGGGATTAATGATGTGACAAAAAATGCTTATAAAAGAAATAAATATAAACTATGAAAACAATACATAAGCATACTAATATCTCTACACTCCCTGACATGTCCGGGTGGACACGGGTGGAGCCTCATCGACGACGCTAGAGAGGTACCCAGGTTGCTGAGTGCGGCCGTTGAGGGGAGGAGGGTGCGGTCTTCCGAGGAAGATGCTTAAGGTGTAGAGGCGGTGTGTTGGGACTTGATTCGACGTTTCGCTTGTGGAGGGAATGGTGTCATCGGAGCTTCCGATGCCCCGACGGTGGGTTGAAGTTTCAAGGAGGTGTTGCTCTTGCTTGGGGGGTAGCTAGAGAAGATGGGGAAGCTGATCCTGCATGAGGAAGCTCGAATCAGTTTCCTCGTGGGGGTTTGCAGACGGGAGAGGAGGGGTTGTTAAACGCTATGGAGGACATCAACGTGGTGGTTGGCCTTTTTTTCGTGAGGATGTGATCGATCTCGATAGGTTTTTGGTGTACGCTAGAGGCCTTGTGGTGGAGGCGAGAAGGCTGCGTGAGCTCGCTCATCGGGCAGAGGGCTGGATCCATTGGAGAAACCCACTGCCAAGGGACAAAATGGCGGAGGTGTGTATGGAGGAGAAGAGCTTCTAGACGGGTGGCCTCCCTTTGCTTTGGAGGAGCCTGGAGGTGGTATGAGAGATCTTGGCCCCACTGCTTCAAGTCAAGGAGATCGTTTCTGATGGGCTTCGGAGCAGCCAATCATCAGGGGTTGTGGTGGTGGGGATGGGCATAGGGCGACCTGTGCTGCCGGAACATGTTGCGCAATACAAGGGCTGCTCCTTCCATGTGGTGGTTTGCAAGGGTGGTCGAGGCAACAATGCTGAGGCAGGGTCGTTGGAGGAGAAGGTTGGCGTGTCGGAGAAGGAAGCTTTGGAAGGGGAAATGCCCCCTTTTTGGGGTTTTGAATCATTCTTTCCTTTTGGGGGCAAAATTGGCAGTCTTCGGGAAGGTTGTTACGGGTGGAGAGCATTTCAGTTTGTGCAGTCGGGTCATGCCGAGAGGTGGTCGGGCAGTCATATGCGGAGGCCCTATCGGGTCGGGTAACGGGGTCGGCTCGTGGAGATGCTGTGGCGGATCGGTTCCATGCAGAGACCCTTACAATTGATGCACTCGGGTCGCGAGGGGAGGCGGCCGAGCAGTCGGTTGCGGACGACCTTTTGGGTCGGGCACTCTGGTCGGCCAGTGGAAATAGTATGGCGGTTTCGAAGCTTCGTTTTGGGTTAGCGGATCGGGATGCGGAATCGGATCCCTTGGTGGATGTGGATACATAAGGGGCACTCTCTCCCGATGCGTCTGGAGTTCTTGGCGTATCGGGAGGCAGAACAAGAGCAGCTGGAGCTCTTGTCTGTCGATGAGTGGTGGAGCGAGAGGTCTTGGTGGATGAGGAGGGGGCACCATCTCCCGATGTGACTGGAGCTCTTGTCGGACGCGGTAGGGGCCCTATGTTCCCGATAGCGGACCCTCTCGTTGAGTCGGGAGATCGGAGTGGTGTGGGGGGTCGGTGTTTTCTCCTTCGCGGACGACGGTCTCTGCGGGGGCAGCATCTACCTCTGGGCCCCTGCAGGTGTAGGTGCCCCGAGGGTTCTCTCGGAGGCGGATTCGGGGGGGGGGGGGGTCGCAAGTGCGTGGTGGAGATGGCAGACTGGGAGGGTTGGAGGGGCGTACAGGAATCGACGGCTTTCAGGCGATCATTTTGGGTTGCAATATTCTCGCAAGGGGATGAAGGAGCAACGAAGGAGGCGGAGGCTGGAGGTATATCGCAGGCTGGGTATGTTGGGGGGTGTGCAAGGGCGATCTCCAATGCAGTCGAATGGGCTACTAGGTTTTGGGTTGCTCGATTTGGGCTGGAGGGCGGTTGGAGGGGCGAAGGTTGGTTGAGATTTGTCAAAGGGAGCGGTTGGGGGGGAGCATGATCAAGGGCGTGCTGGAAGGGGACGGAGCATATTGTAGGGGAGGGGCAAGGGTTTGGCCTGGAGGAGGGGATGTGGAGATGCCTGGGTTTGATACCTCCAAGTGGGTCATCCAAAGTCTCTCAATGAGGTTGATCACGTGGAACATCAGAGGTTTGGGAAGGCCAGAGAAGAGGGAGGCGATACGATAGATGATTTCAGGTTAGAGGATAGATGTGTTCATGTTGCAGGAGACAGAGATTTCATGCAGAATTGCCGAGGCTTGGAGAGAGGTCGGGGGAACTAGACTGGTGAAATGGAATGCAGGGGTATTGAGTCTGACGGAGCTTTCAGTGGCGTGGTGACAGGGTGGGATGCATCCAAGTTCGATTTGAAGGGAGACGAACTGCACGACATGTTTTCTATATCAACGTTGCCGCGACGGAAGGCAGATGGGATCAAAATACTGGCCATAAACATGTATGGACCTTGCAAACGGGGTTGGCATAGCTCAACTGGTGGGGAATCTGAATACGACTAGAGTATTGGCGCAAGATGCTGCCTGGATCATCGTGGGGGAGTTCAACGTCACCTTGCTTTTGAATGACCGGTCGGGTGGTCATGGGGGAAGGGACCCGAGCTCGACAGAGTTAAGGGATGGTCTGGAAGAGCTTGGGCTTCAGATGATCAATGCAGCGGGTTGTCTTTACACCTAGCGGAATGCGAGAGTCAGGTCTTGTATTGATAGATTCTTCTTATCCGTGGAGGCACTGGACAACTTTCTGTTGGCAGAGGCGAGGGCGTTTCCCAAGGCGCATTCAGATCATACCCCCTTGTTGTGGACTTTTGGGGAGGAGGCACGCCCACAACCGTATATCCGCTTTGAGCAGGCATGGATGCTGGAGGATGGCTTTCGAGAGTGTGGTAAAGGTTTGGGAGGAGTGCTCGGTTGGTGGCTCGACGACCTGTAGGCTGGTGAACAAATTGGCTTCGCTCAAGAGGAACTTGATGGAGTTTAATCGTGCCAACACGGAGAGAAGGTGGGCAAGAGGTAGAGGGCACAAGAAAAGGTGTGCAGACTTGGCAAGGTTGATGATGAGAGGCGGTTGACAGCAAAAGAAGTGGCAGACATGGACTTTCACCTTCATGAGATCCTGCGTGAAGACAAAAAGGAGGTGGCGTGGTGGCAGAGGTCTAGGTAGAAATGGTTGAGGGAGGATGATGCAACTACAAAATTTTTCCACGTCGCGGCCAGTGGGAGGAGGCGCATGAATTGTATACATTCGATCTCCGTCGTGGAGGGGGATATGGATGTGGGGATTGCGTCGAGATCACACTTTCAAGAGTTTGGCAAAAGGCAGATTCGGTAGGGTTGGAGATGGCAGGAGTGAGGAGTGTCGCGGATCTCCAATGCGGAGGCGAGTGCATTGGTAAGGGGATTCATGGATGAGGCCAAGCGAGCGCTTTGCCAGCTCAATGCAGATGGGGCGCCGGGCTCGGATGGCTTCCTGGTGTTTTGTACAGGGAGTTCTATGATACGGTTAAAGGGAATGTGATGGAGGTCTTAAAGGAGTTTCGGCAGGGAAACATGGGATTCAAGAGGTTGAACATGGCGCTCCTCTTTCTGCTACCTAAGAGGGGCATGCCGATTAGAGTGGAAGATTGCAGACCTATCGCGCTGTCGAATGCTATTTATCTCTCGGTGTCCAAGATCCTTGCTAACCGCTTGAGGGAGGTTACACATCGGATAATTTTGCCCGTGCAGATGATGTTCGTGCCTAGGAGAGCTATGGTTGATGGGTTGGTATTGGCCTCGGAAATGGTGTCAGATTTGAAAAGAAGCAAGGTTAAAGGTGTTATTTGGAAGGTTGATTTCTCCAAGGCGTATGACTCTGTCGACTGGAGATTCCTGTGGACTTCACTTGAAAGAAGGGGCTCCCGGAGACATGGATTGCATGGATGAAGCGGTGTGTGACAACTGCATCTCACGCCGTGCTCGTGAACGATAGGCCGGAGGGGGTTTCTTCCAGCTGCAAAGGAGAATCAGGAAGGGGTGTCCGCTGGCTCCGCTTCTTTTTGTGATCGTGGCTAACGTTTTAGCTGTGATGATGAGGTTGATGGTTGATGGAGACTGGTGTTTTAGATATAGGAGGGACGACATTCCCATCTCGATTCTACAGTATGCTGACGACACAATGCTTTTCTCGGAGGTCGAGGAGGAGAATATTCACAGGGCGTCACTTATCATGAATGTTTATGGGGACATTTCGAGGCTGTGATTTAATAGGGAGAAGCCGGCTTTTGTCGGAGGATGAATTGCAGAGTACGGTTGGGATGTTGGGCTGCCCCACGACGGCTTTGCCGTTTCTTTACTTGGGCCTTCCGCTGGTGGCAGGGAAGCCGAGGTCCATTGATTGGGGGGTGCTTCTGGAGAGGATGGAGGAAAGGCTAGCTGGGTTGGAGGCGAAGGTGCTCTCTAAGGGAGGGAAGTTGGTTCTTTTGAAGCATGTTCTCGACAATCCCAGTTTTCTTTTGCTCCACGAGAACGCGCCCGTTGGGTATGTGCAAGGATCGAGAAGTATATGAGGAGATTTTTCTAGTCGGACGACAGGCAGGGTAAGAATGGTATCCACCTTGTGGAGTGGGGCAGAATGACGTCGGCCAAGAAGAAGGGCTGTTTCAGGGTGATGCGGCTGAGGGAGATGAATGAGGCTTTCTTGGCGAAGTGGGTGGTGTGAATTTAGGGGAGTTCCCCAGGACCTTGTGTGCTGCTTGCTCAGGAAGATCTATGGTGTTATCATGATTGGGGGGTGCTTCTGGAGAGGATGGAGGAAAGGCTAGCTGGGTTGGAGGCGAAGGTGCTCTCTAAGGGAGGGAAGTTGGTTCTTTTGAAGCATGTTCTCGACAATCCCAGTTTTCTTTTGCTCCACGAGAATGCGCCCGTTGGGTATGTGCAAGGATCGAGAAGTATATGAGGAGATTTTTCTAGTCGGACGACAGGCAGGGTAAGAATGGTATCCACCTTGTGGAGTGGGGCAGAATGACGTCGGCCAAGAAGAAGGGCTGTTTCAGGGTGATGCGGCTGAGGGAGATGAATGAGGCTTTCTTGGCGAAGTGGGTGGTGTGAATTTAGGGGAGTCCCAGGACCTTGTGTGCTGCTTGCTCAGGAAGATCTATGGTGTTATCATGACTTTGGAGGGCAACTCGGGTTGTCTCCCATCATCTCTATGGAAAGGGATTGCGGCGGTTATCTCGGAGATCGCTGGGAAGATGAGGTCGGTGCTGGGGGATGACACTTCTTTCATTTTTGGAGAGATGACTGGACAAGGGAGGGGTCTTTGGGAGTTCGTTCCCCACGACTTATGCTGATGGCAGAGGACATAGAGGTGCGGGTGCAGCAAGTCTGAGCCCGTTGGGCATGGTCTCCAAGTTTTGCTTTTGCATTGTCGGATTAAAGGGTGGCAGAGTTCCTTTTGATGCTGACTGAGCTACTGCAGAATGAGAGTCGTCTTTGAGCAGAGACCACTTCGTGTGGGGGTGATGGAAGATTTTCATTACGGAAGGCATACCGATTTCTGGTGGAGGATGGGGTGGAGGTGTAGGAGGAGCTTCGTGTGGACACATGACAGATTTGGTGGTGCAATGTGCCTAATAGGGTGATGGTTTTCCTCTGTCTCTTTAGATGTGGAAGGCTCCTCACTAAGGGTCATCGGAGTCGGCTGTTAGGCTTGGAGGACGTGCTCTGCGATAGATGTGGATTGGCGACGGAAGATGCATATCATTAATTCTTCTCCTGTTCGTTCTCATCGCAGGTTTGGAGTCGGGCCGGCGTTACGTGGCTTGCACAGGGTGGCTGCCCCACTTTCTGAGGAGACATTAGATCGGTTGTGGGTTTGGGCATGAGGATAGTTTGCACACCCTTTTGCAGTGGTGTGAGCGATTTGGTGCGCAAGGAACAAAGTCATTTTTGAAGGGGAGGGTTTTAATGTGGGGGGGGGGGTAATGGCTCAGTGTAGGGTGTTATGGTCGGCATGCAAGGATGATATGATGTAATGCCTATATGCTGTGGTGGGTCCCAAAGCGGGATGCCACCCTTTACATCTTTAAAAAAAGTGTGTGCTCTTCATGATCAGCTGTGAGATGTAAAAGTGAGTGATACCTGCATCCCACATTCAACGGAAATAGTTCAAGAAGTTGACTCCCCGATTGATGAAACTTTGACATCCAGTAACGTAGAGCAAAAGCAGCAACTTGTAATGCAGCTACATGGAGGATCAACTGTGCACCTTGAGCTTTTAATACTTCAGAAACTTATCCAATCTAGACCAAAACAGAAATAAGAGTCCGTTTAGACAACAAAGTATTGATGTTCAAATTCTTTAGAAAGAGATACCATGAGTTGAAATTTGGTCACTTTAGTTTGTCTAGTTTGAAATGTAAGCATATCGTTATACAACCAAATGACATGGTCACTTGACAAGCTTACAGGGCTCGCTCAAAGCAGAGTTGTGCGCAGAACTCCAATTGGTGGTGTGACCGTGACTATTTCAGTAACTTTCTGAAATATTCATGTGCTAGAACTGCAAATGACATTGTCATACTTAGTACTTTCAAAAAGAGTAAAATTAAATCATGCGCTACATATGCAGACTTTTCTTCTCGTTTGACACATTCAAGGTCGGGTAGAAAAGATTACCCCCAAGAATGGTTGGTACCAAGACCACCTGAAATGTGCTGATGGCCAAGTTCTTAGAAATAAAATGAAAGGTTACACCCAAGAATGGTTGAACATATCCATGGATAGACCCTGTAGCTCCCTGAATCTCTCCTGCGGCTTCCTCAGTCAGCAAAACTATCCATTCGAGTTGATCTAGCCATACAATCAACGACCTCCGTCCTACAAAATGCAGGAGATCTGGACTCACGGACATGGTGCAATGTTGCTTATCATCTCCACCATCTCGTCCGAGAAATTGCCCTACGGAGGCAAAAACATGATTTTTTGTGGCTACCCATAAAAGTTTGCGTATTTTCTTTGCTCGATTGAGTCAGGTTACATGGTCATCATCGTCGCTTGGATAGATGCCCACATCGAAGAGAAATCTCTTGCTTGTATTGGATAGAATTGCGATTCCAGGAGTGATTAGATGATGATAAAGAACATAAGCAGATTGATCAAAACGACATGAGTTGTCTCACTTCATCAGAGGGATCCGGAAGGAGTCTTCACCATCCTTGTCCAACCCGACATCAGAGTCATCGTCCTCCGATTTCGAACAGAGCTTTGCAAGGAGGCCGGGGGGGGGGATCGATGATGGCTCCCTCCACGTCGTCATCTTTGTCCTCACTTGCCATGGGGGATGGGGAGGTCCTATCATGGGGCCATCGTCATCCTAAATTAGTTGTTGGATTCATGCAAAGAAGGCAGAGGATGGGGCCTTTGGGTTGCGGCGTGGGCAACAGAGGATGCATGGGAGTGGGATCGGAAGACTTCCCGAAGGAGAGGGTAGGATTGGACCTTCAGGTGGTGGCATGGGTATCATAGGAGGTATGGGAGTGGGATGTAGAAGATTTCCTGATGGACAGGAAACTGTGCCCTAGTTGCCTCATGAAGCGGTGCTTAGTTTTTTATATATAGAGTTTAATGGGGTTACCCGGGGGGGGGGGGGGGGGGCAACTTAGCTACCCTCACCCTTATTTTTTTATTTCTTACGATATTTTCTGAAAACACATGGGAGATTTAGATTACTATATGACACTATGTCTCATTTAAGTTTCGTGTAAAATAGACATTCTTAACTTGTCCAGCTATAAGGGGTCAATTTCAACAAGGATAACACCCTTAAGCGGAAGTCCCTGCTCTTTAACCAAAAGGTAACCTTATCCTTGCAGCATCCACCTCGTTCATGGCCCTCTAATGACACACATTCTTTTGCCTGAATTTTTTGATTTTTTTGCACTCTTCCTTCTAAACTAGTTCTATCTCTTGACTCTTCTAGTGAGCACGCGGTCAGGTGAGATGTCGAGGTTATTGGTTGAAAGTTTAGTTCAAAAAGTAAAGAAAGCTCTTCCTACCTAAGGTCATATCCGAAGCAAACTCAAAGCAACGGCCATAGATTTCCCTTGCCAGTTCCCTAGCTTATTTTTATCTCATCGACGGTCTTGTTGGAAATGAAGCCAGTATGTTCGGCTCATCAAGTCACAAATCCATCTCTATGCCTGGTTGTTCTTACCCTATGTCTGTTGACGTGCTTGATTGATGGGATAGGAGTCTCGAATTGAGTCAAAATTTGAATGAAAATATTGTGTCATATAGTGATATAAATTTCTCAGTTGTTTTCAGAAAATGCTCTAATAAATAAGAAAAATAAGTGTGGGGATAGCCAAATTGGCTCCCTTGGGGCCCCATTAACCCATATATATTGGTAGAGTACGTTTCACTTGTATAGATGGGTAATTGGGTTCCTCTAAGGTCCGAATACCACATCCACTGATTTAATCCCACATCTACTGTGAGTGGGACTCGATCTTACTGGTGGGGCTAATAAGAAGCCCAACACCCGTTGTAATAGTTGAGAGAGAGATGAATAATAGAGTATCTGGCCTGTTGACTCATGGAGCGGGGTTCCACGTTAAATCCCGGTATTCTTCCAAGCTTTTATCTCTTTATCTCTGACACGCTTTTCATACTATCATTTTCTACATGGTATCAGAGTTGGGTTTATTTTATGTTCATGATTGTTCAAGATTAATTTTTAGGGTTTCTTTTTTGAAACCCTAATTCTACGTCGCGTGAGTTCTGATTTGCTCAATTTTAGGGTTCCTGATCGAACCTAATTCTGCGCAGCCGTTGTCGACGCCAATGATGATCAGAGTCGGCACATAATCTGAAGTTCAGCATTAAGTTTGAGCGAGCTATTAGGGTTCCTGACAAAACCCTAATTATATTCTAACAAGTTCCAGGTTCCAGCAATCCTGCAAATCAATCAACAATCTCTAGGGTTCTCGTTGAGAAATCCAATCCCCATGCTTCTTGACGATCGATCCCCAAGTGATCAGATCCACGCGATTCCCTGTTCTTGAAGAAGATGAAGAAAGATTATATTTTTGCACGTGTTGAAGGCCATATGTTCATCCTTGCCGGAGAGACCATCATCGACGATAGTCTAGATTTCCCTATCTTTGGCAGAGGTCTAGCGACTTCAACTCGGGTTACGCCTCCGCTCAGTCATTGCATACTGTGCACCGAAGCAACACTGCGAAATCCAAGGGGCCATCAAGGCTCCCCCTATAGACTCGCGATCATGCATGCTCCAGGCGTTTCTTGGGCGATTGGTTCTCCAATCTTCCGCAACCTTCGTTTGGCAAAGCAAGCCTCCCTA